>CM049311.1:79634436-80221936 GCA_026874595.1 Sipunculus nudus | reverse complement strand
ATCCATTTAGGACAAGGCAAAAGCCCTATGTTTCCGTGTTGTAGGTTTACGAGCGTTGAACAAGGAATCACAACTGCTACAACTGATAGGAGCCACACTCCAGCAATAACCCGTTTTATATTCTTCATTGAAAGGCGACGCTTGAATGGATTCAACACAGCATCGTAGCGATCCAGAGTGACGAAAAGTAAACAGGCGGAACTTCCGGCGCTGGCGAACGAGAGAAGAGATTCATGCGCGATGCACATCCACAATGGCTGGTTCCTTCCAGTCACAACAAGGGTCAAGGTCCCTGGCACCGCGGTGAGACAGATACACAAATCCATTGCATGTAAATTCGTAATAAGTATTTGACTCGTGTTTGTTTTAGTTTTTTTCCGAAATAACCAGCTTAGAATCAAAATGCTTAAGTTGCATACAACGCCCACTACCAGTTCCATACCCAGAAGGGACGCCAATACATTTATAAAATGAACTGGAAAGTTTTCACACGTAATATTGCAATCCTGGTATTCTGGCTTGGACGAAGAATTCATTTTGATGCGTTCGTGTAATACCGAAGACACTGTTTATTATTATGAAAATATCATATGACGTATTCAATCCATGTTCTTAAAGCACAGCTGATTACTTTGGATCATTCATGTTCATTCTATTTTTACAGTGGTGCCCACCTGTTAATTTTTTTTCTGGCATATTGGACCAGTCAACTCGTAGACGATATTTCCTCAATATGAATGGTTTACCTATGATGTAATCACCGCAAAAGCAGTTCCAAACTATACTGACTGTGTCAATTTAGGGTGAATCATTGAAGTTTCTCACAGATTTCTGGTATTATCCCATGTAGACACTGTGTCGGTGGTCGTTATTCTGTAGTTATTCCTGAAAACAATGAAAACATATAGTACTTCCTTTATAATAAAATACATCAGACAGTAATCAATTTCAATAGAAGATATTTTATGGAAACTACAATTTAACACCTGTCAGTTGATGTATTATCGGGGACATATTAAAGTCTGTATGCTCACATAGTTATGTATCAGCTTTGAGGAAGGTTCATTGGACCATCGAACCTATTTTATGGGGGTCTGATGGCGAGAAACCAGCTTTTTACCCCCCCCCCCCCCCCCCCCCCCACCGTGGAAAGAGTTACAGCCACGTCTAAACAATCTCTTTTATTCAGATATCCCTTGCTTTACTTTGGTATATATAGTGCGACATTGTCTATGTATGGACCTTAAAATACATACATGTAGGAGCTATAATAAAGGAGTGTCCTGGAGATGGAAATGTGCCTAAGGAATTTGATAAGACCGTTCAGATTTCCCAAATATCCAAAAGATGTCAGGCTCTTTTTATAAGGATCTCCTCTGTTTCCAGTACTCACAATATTCGTATTTTAACTTGGTCGAGCTCGAGTTTTGATGAAAGCCGTTTTTTCTGGATCATGAAACTCATGGTTGTCCCTGTTCTTTGACACATTAGTTGGTATACTGATCACGGAGCGGCTAGTTGATATATCAGTGACCGTCAGACAGCTAGATGAAAGCTGTCCCAAGGTGTGTCGCCACTTAGCTATACTGGCAACTCTATGACAGTCACCGGACTAAAATGTTGAATTCTGTATGCTCTTTCGAACCATTTCTCCAATCTTTGTCACATATTAATCAAATAGAAAAATAGACTGTATATGCTTAGTATATTGTTTATACGAGGTATCGAAGTTGCTCTATGCAAAATCACCTATATATATATATTTATGCGATTGTATGGTACAGCCTTCAAAAAGCATACTCGTGATTTTATGCTAAACAGCAAGATAACCAACTCGGCCTTTTTTTGTTTTAGAATATCAGATAACAATTTCTGCATGAGTTTTTATTCACAAAATTTGGATTGTTATGAAAACGAGGGGTCAAGCAGGTCTGAGGAATATGATGTATGAAATCCGGCCATCTTTTTAAGGCCTGTGTGATTTCTTCGTTACAAGTTCAACAATAATATATAAAAGAAACTTAGTTATAATAACCCCAAACCTGTTCTGCACTGAAGTCAGGCATCTCAGTAATACTCGTAAGATAGTTGTCTTTGATTATTGGTTTAATTGCCATAAAATCTGACCGATTCTATGATGCCATACAGTTGCCGCTAAAATAGCAGAATGGATACAAGATAATCTAGGTTTATTGGGGGAGTTGCACAACAAATATACCCGTTTTAAGAAAATAACATGATTTCTGAGCGATGTATTCTCTGCATGAAGCGACACGGACTTTTTGTTCATTCAATTTGACGTTGATCTGCTTGGCATTTCATCTTTCCTGTTGTTCATAATCCATGTCAGAGGAAATGTCACGTCTGAGAGTGTTACTGCGTACTTCACCGCCTTTTTGATAAAACAGCACGACATGTTTACTAAAATCATGAGAGACCGCAACCAAATTATTAATAAGACGTGACGTTTTGCAATACATTTCTTGTTTGACATTGGGAACATACCTGTCGGGCCATCGGGGTCTGAACAAATCCATTAGTGAGAAAATACCCAAGCATTACATCACGATAAAGTATTACATCAGACAGCCTCCCGTGTAATATAATTTGTTCATTGTTGCTTTGTTTCTCTGCTTACGTCAGAGATAAACCATTTGAATACGGCTCCTTTAATCACCATAAGCTAACCTTGTCGATTAGAGATAATCCATCAACTTCATTCGTTGTGTTACCATATGTTGACCTTATTATTTTTCAGATTGATAACTCGTACGATCAGCAAGGTAACTCTTGCTTTGAAAAAAACAATCAGAAGTTAGTGTTAGGCGATATTCCCATTAATATATATATATGGTATTCGAAATAAAACCTTATCTCTAAATATATAAATATATAATTGATACTTTTATGCTAGTCAACCTTAATCAAACATATATAAATACCTATCAAGATTATCAAACCAAATCCCCGCCCAAATACGCTCCTCTGCATGTCCCGCTTATCGGACTGAATCCTTTTTTTATTATTATATTAGTATATGCATACCTTGTGATTAATATTAAGTTTATTTATTTTACATGTTGCGTTCGCTGTTCGAACATGCAGGGGTAGAGGAAACCGGATGACCTGGAGATATCAGCGACACTGGACGGGCAACTACAACAAACTGTTAGAGCTACCGTGCGGCTGGGGATCAAAGCCGGGTCGCCGAGACACTCGACTGTCTAGGCCCGATGACCTTATGATAAGTGCGGCTCGGTTCACTTCCGGAGTTAGTATATATTTTAACTTGTCATTGTCTGTACACTTCAAAAAGAAAGATAATTCTACGCCAAAATGACAATGCCACATTACATCTTTATTCACCTTTCCCTAACATTGAATACCGTTAAATAATTAAATATCACCAAACCTTTGCTCCCCTGTATCCCCAGTCCCTATTTTCTTCAGTTACAATTTATTGATGTTAATATCTTGTAATCTTTTGCTCCAGTTAGAATGAAATTCATACATAATATTATTACCAGGCTTGATATATGTTTATCTGATTCAGTTAATATAATCCAAAACCTTCGAGCATTTAAGTACAAAAATGCAAATAAATTTAGAATTTTGAAAATCCCAAACAGCCCCCACCCCCCATCTCCCCCCCCCCCCCCCCCCCAAAAAAAAAAAATTGTGCAAATAATATAATGGCTTTATGAAATTGTCCATAATGTTTTCCCTGCCGATATTTCATTAATCCAAAGCATGCTTATGATATTTGTGGAAGAATTAAGGGAGTTTTATGATTTCCCCAATATTGGTGTTAAATGTTATAGCCTTGATTTCCCCAATATTGGTGTTAAATGTTATAGCCTTGATACTGACAAATAACCGCGCTATGTTTACCCATAATCCTGAGACAGTGAACTCGATAGGGTTGGTTAAATAGTCTGGGAAAGCCGAACGCTGTGACCCTAAATAAACCTACCTAATCTGAAAGTTAGGATTTGGCCTTCATGAATTTTTTTTAAAAGTGATAAATGTGTTCTGTTTTTTTATTATCTGGTAAAAATGTTTTTTTGTATTCTTATTTATTCTCTTCATACGCAATTGTTGACCTTATATGTTCGGGTGTCCCAGTACTGATCCAGACTATCCCCGTACTTTTTCGGCAGATTTTCCCTATTAACATTCGTTTTATCCATTATGGTGACAATGCGAGGTCGTAGGTTTAATCACGTATAAGCCGAAGGAAGCAATGAGTACAAGTTATATAAGCATCTGCCAAATAAATGCCGAGCTTTGGTTTTGCGGCAAAATTAAATCAAATAACCAGTGGGATAATAACAGATTATGAGGCTGATGAGGATAAGCATCTCCGGAATCAATTATGAAAATTTAACTCTCAGATATTTATACTTGCTGATGGGAGCATGTAACTTAGGACGTAAGCAAAAGTTAATCACGGTCCACTTAAACAGCCGATACAAAGAAATTTGCACGGTAGTTGAATATCATAAAAACGCTTATGTGAGCCCATGGCTTTGCTATTTCCTCGTCAGTTTTGGTATCACTCTGGTGTAATTAACTGTTGCATGTAAATCTACTTAAAATTTGATATTATATCAAATAATATTTATTTATAAATAGTATGATAAAGTTTTTTCCACAAGGGAATGTCCTTTTTTCTTTCAAAAGAGGTGAATTTAGGAGGTGGATGGGTGCCTTCTTCAACTTGAAATATTTGAAAAGAGATTTATGAACAAGTGTTGAATCATTTTACCTCTGACTGGACCGTTACAGCCTAATATTTTAAGGACTTTTTCACCATGGATAGGGACAAACCTCCCCTTGGCGCTTAGCCTATTCGTATGTCTATAATCCTATATGCGTCCCTCAGCATCGAGAAAATTCAATATAACATTATAATCTAACTTGATGCAATGCACAAGATATATTTTATGAACAATCATGTAAATGAATCTGCATGATGTTATTAGTATATTCCTATCAAGTACATTTACCCGGCCGGTGACTGTTATCGCCACCTTTAATAAAAGAATTGCCACATGACTACCATTTTTGTTTATAAAATACAAAGTTACACACAAAAAAAACTACTTGCCTATTTTTCCGCGAATGTACAGAGATCAAGAAAGCGAAAAACAAGTCTACGCATGCGCAACAAGACATCAAAGATTTCTGCGGAAAAAAAAAATTCTTTTACAGACAGTCTTTCTTGATCAGATAAACGTGCTTTGTAAAAAGTAATTTTTTTTATAAACAAAAAGACAGAAATAAAGTTGGAAATTCATCAGTCTTCCTCACGCATGTCCTCTGAACTGGTTGTTTTTAATTAAAACATTTCCAGGCTACATACGGGTAGTAACATTTAACCATTCAGCCTCTTATCAGGTACAGTGACTCCTTACTGTCTTCTGTTGGTGACATAATGCTGCTTTACCTTGGATAAACGATTGGCAACACGGTACAAGAGTTTACATATACGTCACAGGAGGGGCTACGTTCTCTTAATCTGCTTGTTGTCCCGGTGACGGAAACCATCTGCACTTGTCAAGACACACTCACTCCATCTTTCATAACTTTAATTGGAGAACAACACGCCTGTCTCTGTCTGCCTCTCTCTCATTCATTGTCTCTCTCTCTCTCATTCTCTCTCTCTCTCTCTCTCTCTCTCTCTCTCTCTCTCTCTCTCTCAAAGGAAATGACAACTAAAATTACGAGACACGCTCTGTTCGAGCGGACGAGGATCGAGCTAACGAGGATCGGAAAACAAGGAGACTTCCCGTAAATCAAGTGCTTCAATATCGCCATAATTAATCGACCGCAGGCAATATTCAAGAGTTAACACTTTCCCCGGCGTTGACACAGCGCCTCCACAATCAAATATGTTAGAAACTTGAATAAGGAGCGACTGCGCCGACTCCGTGTGATAAAACTGACACGCAGTAAACATTGAGGTAATGGTAATATTACTGGTACACCATTATTCCCTCCTCTGAGGCAAAATGTAACATATTATAAATGAGAGCACAAGAGCTGCGTCTTTCACGATGAGAGGATCACCGGTATAAATATAACCATAGTAACCCGTAATATTTCTCATGACGTAACCGTTGTTTGTGTTTATTTTGCCAAACATTTCTTTTAATTCAAATGACTATGCACTCACTGAAATTTAATATGTTACAAAATGTATGAATTTAGTGGAAACATGCAATTATCTTCTTATGTGAAGCTGCTTTTATTTTATTGTATTCAACGTCAGGGGCGAGGCCAAGTCTCATTTTGAAATTATACCAGTATAAATATAACCATAGTAACCCGTGATATTTCTCATGACGTAACCGTTGTTTGTGTTTATTTTGCCAAATATTTCTTTTAATTCAAATGACTATGCACTAACCGACATTTAATCTGTTACAAAATGTATGAATTTAGTGGAAACATGCAATTATTTTCTTATGTAAAGCTGCTTTCATTTTATTGTATTCAACGTCAGGGGCGAGGCCAAGTCTCATTTTGAAATTATACCGCAGGCCAAATAATCTCCTCCGCAGTAAAATTGTTTAGAGATTCAAATTGTCAAGAGCAGTTTTATTTATATAAAACTGTTATTCACTTTGAATTGACTAAAATTTTAAAAATTATAACGTTAAAATATGTGCAACATTATTCTAAAAATAAGGGTGTATTGAAATGTGAATTAGAGCTCAAGGGTAGAGTAAACATGTTTTTTAAATAGATGACTTTTTTTCGAAATCATCTATCACACTTGTTTTTTATTGAATAACATATGCTGTTAAGTTGGTCATATGTGCTTGTTATATTTATACAGTATGTTCAATGCTTCTTTAAATATTGATTGACTAATCCTTTGAAAAATATGGTTAAAAATATTATAAAATCATCGAAACGTGCAAATTCTTGTGTATATAAGGAAACGTTTCTTGAAAGACTTGATATTTGAAATACAGGATGACTACAGTTTAGACCGGAATCTTGGGAACTTAATGTTATGTGTTATGGGAAAAATCATCTTCTTGAGGGAATCGATAATTACTTCAGGGTTTATGTTTATTCGACTTGTTTTCTGACTTTAGAGAGTCTACGATCAGCGCACTGGCAATGCTTTCCAGTCCAATGTATGAAAATACCTACTGCAGGAGTCGTTTATTGACATGTATTATCAAACAGTTTGACACTGAAGTGAATGTGAGTTTACAATCTTATAAAATTTTTTGTGAATTCTACAGTATCCCTCTTCTTCCATGTTTCCACACTGTATGAATTTTATTCCTTTTCAGAACACTGATGTCATTAAACAACCATGCAATCAGAATTGACACTGACCCTCTACAGAAGGATTTGAAATGTTGTGAAATGGGGACTGATTTCTAATATATTTATTCAATTGCATTACCCTCTTAGTTTCCCTGTGGTGGTGTTGTTTTAATAATAGTTATTCCTTTATCAATAACACATTATATTTTGCCTTTTGACCTATACCAATTATCAAATATTGTCCAATTTCTATAGGTAAACCAGTCTAGTGTTTATGCGATTTAAGTCTCCCCTCCAGCTCTTTTGGCTACACACACAACTGATGTTCATAAATGAACTATTACTTTGTCCGTCTTTGTTTTCATCGTCTTCCCGCTAGCTGTCCTGTCGATATAAAACGATCTCAATAAGTGAACCTTTATATACCTGTATAGCTAATGAAGAAAGTAATAATTACAACTGAAATACAAAGTGGTGAAATGATACATTATTCGAAAGAGCCAGAACTGTAATTGCAGGCAGCGTTCAAATGAGAGCTGTCATGACCCATGAATCGTTTCATTTTGCCAGGGGGCGATGCCAAGAAATAAATCGTTTTAAGGCCTCTGGGACTAAATTTATTGGAATAAGAGTGTGATTTTTTCTCCTTAGAACGAAGGTCAAAACAATATGTAAACGTTCGATGATATTATTAAAACTTAATCTTAGAAGCGATTGAGACACACCAACTGGCAACATGATTTGACGGTCATTCACGAATATTTAATAAATAAATAAAATAAAACAATTTCTGTGTAGCCTAATAAAGGATAATTCTTCATTAATTAGAAAAATAAGAAAAAGGTGGTTCAACGGTGTCAGGGTACCTCTATAGTATGGGCATAATAGAATTTCCACTTTGATATTTGTGAACAGTTCCAAACGCCCCTGGTCTTATCTGCCGGTCTGCCACGAGCTGGATTAGGGTCACAGGAATCCAATGAACCGTTACCATGGCAACAGTCGAAGGCGGCTTCCGTGAACACAAAAGGAAATTACATTCTTTTGTTCAATTAGTTTCTGATATACCCCTTTTGTAAGAGTTTAAAGTAAAACATCATTTTTGAAAGTGGTGTATTCTCACGAAAGGTTGACTGGCAGGGTAAATCCTGTTGACTGTACAAAAAGACTCTGGGTGATTTCCCTCCAACAGGTACATATCTAAAAAAATATCAAATACGCCATGTTTATTCTTCATATAGTGTAAAAAACTTATTATGCCTGAGCAATGTAATGGGAAAGGGAACCTTGCACGTGTATCGCAGAAATATACAAAATCGTCCTCGAATAAATGAGGACATTTCTGAGCAACCGGTCAGGTTTCCATTTGGCGAACTCCCAGTGTCCAATTAGTCTCTCCTTACTCGTCCTTGGCCAGGCTCATACAATGTTTAATGACGACCAGTACTTGTGACAGCGCCTGGCTGAGCAGCCTCGTCATGTTAGGACAATGGGATTCATTTATCCTACTCGCGGTAATTAAAATCATGAAGAAACCATGAACGTCATCAATGAAACCGAGTCATGCATGACTTGCTAGAACGCACTAACAGTGTCCCATTTTCAGAATCCCACAGCGCTCAACCAAGCACTATCTGTGGAAACCAGCGGACCAGTAGCACATTAAGGTTCACAAATATGTATCGTCTGATCTCAGTTTTGAAAGTTATCATTCCAGGATCATTTATAATATTATGTTTTAGATGTCGCTGGTCGGTTAGCCGGGTAGTCTGAGAGAATTTATTTTCTCAAATTACTATTCATGGATTTGAATGATACTTTGTGGAGGCTTAGAGTTCCATCACAAATCAATCGACTAAATTTTTTATCACCATAATATATCTTTGTTCACAGAATTAGGGCAATGGGGACCGGTATCATTCAGAAGTAGAAGAAGATATGTGATTTGGTGTAAGGTGTAAGCTTATCAACGGAGTGAACGTTTGACGCGTGTATAAATGCACATTATAACCTAAACGAGAACTTCTTTGTTCTGGCGGGCAGGGTTGACCTGTAAAAAAACTTTCATCTCTGTGGATCGTAATTGTCCCCAATGTCTTAATTATAATTACGTCAATGTCTAGGATTGCATTTAATCACCGGCTTTATGTGAAACTAGCACTGATTAAACGGGATAATTTCCATATAGGTGGGTATATATAATGGTTTACTGTACATCACAAGCATATTTAATCACGTACTTCCTGTAATCATATATAATAGGCGCATGGACTTGCTAGCGAATATCGAAGCAGCTCGTTTCTATGGTTATTGACCGGACAGACATCAACTACGAGCATCCAATTATGCACGAACCCCAAGAAACATTAAAGAAATAAACAAAAGAAAAGACAACATATAACATGTATAGACATATATGGACAAGATCTGTATGCAAACAATAATGCTGAATATTGGTGTCGATGGAAGAAAAGCGCTCAATAATTGAAGGATTGAATGACCCTTAAATATTTACCTCTTACTGAGTGTGTATGAACAAAATACCTTTCAGTTAGTCAGGTCCTTTCAATGTATAAGTAGATATCATAAACCAAAAACTTATGACTTATGATATTAACCATGTAGACTGATTTCATTTTACGTCTTTAAGGTTTCTGAGTTTCAACATGGCAAAACTTTGTCTTAGAAATATGAAGATGAAAAAAAATTATTTTTCATCTCCTCGGTTCTAAAATTCATTTAAATACAAATGCCATTTAAAATATAATATCGAGAGAGAGGTCGGCATATTATTTAACTTAAATAACATACATTTTTAATGTTCTTATGAGGTTCCTATTTAATCTGGCCATGGTCCTCTAAAATATTCCTACAGCCAGGCGTAAGATGTCCTATAATGTTTTATAATCTTTACGTTTTTTTTTTTGGCAAGTCACGGCAACTATACGCTTTTGTTATTTACATTTTACTATAAAATACCTTGAGAACCAACACTAAATCGGCGTCCGTATATGTCTATTTAATCAAAGCTGTTAATCTATTGCTAGACTCGGTATAGGTGGTAAAAAGACATTTACTAATTCTGTATGTAGCCTACATATAGATTTTTGCAAGTTTATATTTTTTGTTGAATTCGGATCAAGCCAGCTCTTTATTCTTTTGTTTCTATATATCTTTTATTTGACTTTTTTCACGATAAAAGCCACCTTTTAGAGTAAACTGCTTGCAAAAGTAAGAGTTTATTTATCTTATACATAAATCACTTTATCCTGGCTTCAGGGTAGAACTTGATATCAAAGTTAGTGAGGTGTCCAGTATTAGTGATATAATGGAATCATTTTCATTTCTCAATCTGCAGAAAAAATAAAGATGGAACTATAGATGATCCTTTAGATTTTCATACTGTCACATAATATTGCGAATAACTCTTTACAAAACATATAATACATTAGAGTGTGACCTCACGTGTCTGTTCTCGTTCAACTCATGCTAACAAGTGTGGATTCAATATATATTACAAATGAAGGTGGTACTACTCCGCCTTTGCCATGGAACCCCTCTTTGGCGTCGTCTAAGATTTCACGTTTTTGGTTTTGAACTTTTGCGAATGATGCCATGTGGGTCCTTGGGGGAATCATTTTTAATATTTTCCCGTTAATCCTGAGAAATCTGATATTATTTTTCGATGGAGCTACCGCAGCGCCATCTATCAGAAACTATGACTGTGTATAATCCCGTGGGTAAAAATTGCAGTGCTATCTGTCTTCTTTGTAATGAAACTAACCTGGTCTTCAAGTGCAAAATAATCTGCGGGTAATAAGTTAGTACATATAAAGGGTTGTACGTTCACTCAACATTTATGTGTTAGACACGAAAACTGGATGAAGCTAGTGAAAAACAAGCCCTTTAATTATATCGAAAGCAGGTCAAATGTAATACTATCGGGCAACTTGCATCATACGACGGGCGCAACAGCGAGTCAAAATTCTGTTCCTGTCTCGGCCATATTCTTATATTTCGTGAAAGAGCAATACATATTTTTGCAACAGAGGCCAGAGCAACATTAAATGTCAATATTAAATCATGTGTTCATGTAAAATAAATTAATATGTAAGAGTAGATTCATGACAGACATAGAAATATGCAAAGTTATCAAAATATCATTCTACTGTTTATCGGAAGAATGCTTCATAACTTCAAAAATCTAGTTACAACTGAAAGAAGCTGGAAGTTAAAAAAGATAACTATACTATTTTCAGAAACTTTCCTCCGTCTTTAAAACAGCTCATTATTCCAAAGGATTATCTTGATGTCACGTCTGTCTTTTCACCTGTCTGTCTGTCTATCTACATGTTTCTGTTTCCTTCACGTCTGTGCATATATGAAGTCTGATGAAAGGGGCATGCATTTTGAACGAATCGCCAAGAGGGATTATTTTTAAACCGCCGAGTGAACCGCTAGTGACAATGACACCTGGTGGATACATTTAGAACTTTAAGACGGAAGGATGTTGCATCAAGAATTCATTTATAAACTTTGAGTGTTTAACTGGAACCAAATCCGAAAGTTTTGTCAGAAAAGGCGTCCATCTTGTCAGGGTATAAGGGTTTTCTAATCAATTTGATTCCGGAACCGGCCATACCCCTGGGCCCACTGTGATAAAGACCGTGACAAACACGATTAACGGGATTGGATTACTGTTATACATGCTGCTGCATGCCAACAAATCCATTCAGGAGTTGATGGAGCAACATTACATTATTACTCAGAGTTGCATCAAATTTTGTTAGAGCTTAACGTTATCAAATATGATATTATATAATTTTAAATAAACCTTGAATCTTAAGAGAGATGGAAGAAGTTCAGATGTCAGAGGAATCAACAAATTGGCGATGCTTTTAGGAATAAATGGTTCATTTTTCACTATAATATCTATCGGTCTAAAGACAAAAAATATCATGTGAGCACAATTATATAGGTTTATTACTTAAAATATTTATCTTGCTAAAAAAAATCCTGGATTATGGATATCCGTGACAAGAGGAAGAACTGAGAGCTTAAACAAAGACAAGGATTTATATTAAAATGCGAAGACACAAAGACACCGAGAAAAAGAATCGGTAAAAGACAGGAAAGCCCACAGCATTAGCAACACTTCCATCCAACCACAGACAGGGGCACTTTTGTCATTACCAGTGCATTAGGACAGGTTTTAGGTACGGAAACATGTGGACAAGAATTGGCGCCCTCATAGCGGGATTTTCCGGAATGATCTCCCATTGAGCCGTTAGAGTCGAGGCAGGAGTGACAAAATCGACCATTAACGAACATGTAACCTACGGCCGGAAACAGCAAAACTCTCACTGCTCTGCGCGTCTAGGAAATATAACAAAGTTTAGATTCATTATATATTTCTATATATTCAAGGTAATGAGGTGTAAAATTCAATAAAAACTATAGTCTGGTTTATTTATTTACTGAATCAAAATCTACATCCAGCTATGAAGACCTTTACGGACTCTGGTTGAAGAATTATTACCTCTCTGTCGTGTTTGTCTGTCCTTTTTCTTTTTCTGTTTGTCATTCTACCTCTGTCTATTTATTTATCCGTGTGTCCTTATGTCCTCTGTCTATTTCTTTATCAGTGTGTCCTTATGTCCTCTGTCTATTTCTTTATCAGTCTGTCCTTAAGTCCTGTGTCTATTTCTTCATCAGTCTGTCCTACTGCCCTCTGTCCATTTCTTCATCTGTCTGTCTTTCTGTCCTCTGTCTATTTCTTTATCAGTGTGTCCTCATGTCCTCTGTCTATTTCTTTATCAGTCTGTCCTTATGTCCTCTGTATATTTCTTTATCAGTGTGTCCTTATGTCCTCTGTATATTTCTTTATCAGTCTGTCCTTATGTCCTCTGTATATTTCTTTATCAGTGTGTCCTCATGTCCTCTGTATATTTCTTTATCAGTCTGTCCTTATGTCCTCTGTATATTTCTTTATCAGTCTGTCCTCATGTCCTCTGTCTATTTCTTTATCAGTGTGTCCTTATGTCCTCTGTATATTTCTTTATCAGTGTGTCCTTATGTCCTCTGTATATTTCTTTATCAGTGTGTCCTCATGTCCTCTGTATATTTCTTTATCAGTCTGTCCTTATGTCCTCTGTATATTTCTTTATCAGTCTGTCCTCATGTCCTCTGTCTATTTCTTTATCAGTCTGTCCTTATGTCCTCTGTATATTTCTTTATCAGTGTGTCCTCATGTCCTCTGTCTATTTCTTTATCAGTCTGTCCTTATGTCCTCTGTATATTTCTTTATCAGTGTGTCCTTATGTCCTCTGTATATTTCTTTATCAGTGTGTCCTTATGTCCTCTGTATATTTCTTTATCAGTGTGTCCTCATGTCCTCTGTATATTTCTTTATCAGTCTGTCCTTATGTCCTCTGTATATTTCTTTATCAGTCTGTCCTCATGTCCTCTGTCTATTTCTTTATCAGTCTGTCCTTATGTCCTCTGTATATTTCTTTATCAGTCTGTCCTTATGTCCTCTGTATATTTCTTTATCAGTGTGTCCTCATGTCCTCTGTATATTTCTTTATCAGTCTGTCCTTATGTCCTCTGTATATTTCTTTATCAGTGTGTCCTTATGTCCTCTGTATATTTCTTTATCAGTCTGTCCTTATGTCCTCTGTATATTTCTTTATCAGTCTGTCCTAATGTCCTCTGTCTATTTCTTTATCAGTCTGTCCTTATGTCCTCTGTATATTTCTTTATCAGTGTGTCCTTATGTCCTCTGTATATTTCTTTATCAGTCTGTCCTTATGTCCTCTGTCTATTTCTTTATCAGTCTGTCCTTATGTCCTCTGTATATTTCTTTATCAGTCTGTCCTTATGTCCTCTGTATATTTCTTTATCAGTCTGTCCTTATGTCCTCTGTATATTTCTTTATCAGTGTGTCCTTATGTCCTCTGTATATTTCTTTATCAGTCTGTCCTCATGTCCTCTGTCTATTTCTTTATCAGTCTGTCCTTATGTCCTCTGTATATTTCTTTATCAGTGTGTCCTTATGTCCTCTGTATATTTCTTTATCAGTCTGTCCTCATGTCCTCTGTATATTTCTTTATCAGTCTGTCCTCATGTCCTCTGTATATTTCTTTATCAGTCTGTCCTCATGTCCTCTGTCTATTTCTTTATCAGTCTGTCCTTATGTCCTCTGTATATTTCTTTATCAGTCTGTCCTTATGTCCTCTGTATATTTCTTTATCAGTCTGTCCTTATGTCCTCTGTATATTTCTTTATCAGTGTGTCCTCATGTCCTCTGTATATTTCTTTATCAGTCTGTCCTTATGTCCTCTGTATATTTCTTTATCAGTCTGTCCTTATGTCCTCTGTATATTTCTTTATCAGTCTGTCCTCATGTCCTCTGTATATTTCTTTATCAGTCTGTCCTTATGTCCTCTGTATATTTCTTTATCAGTCTGTCCTTATGTCCTCTGTATATTTCTTTATCAGTGTGTCCTCATGTCCTCTGTATATTTCTTTATCAGTCTGTCCTTATGTCCTCTGTATATTTCTTTATCAGTGTGTCCTTATGTCCTCTGTCTATTTCTTTATCAGTGTGTCCTTATGTCCTCTGTCTATTTCTTTATCAGTGTGTCCTTATGTCCTCTGTCTATTTCTTTATCAGTCTGTCCTTATGTCCTCTGTATATTTCTTTATCAGTGTGTCCTCATGTCCTCTGTATATTTCTTTATCAGTCTGTCCTTATGTCCTCTGTATATTTCTTTATCAGTCTGTCCTTATGTCCTCTGTATATTTCTTTATCAGTCTGTCCTTATGTTCTCTGTATATTTCTTTATCAGTCTGTCCTTATGTCCTCTGTCTATTTCTTTATCAGTGTGTCCTCATGTCCTCTGTCTATTTCTTTATCAGTCTGTCCTTATGTCCTCTGTCTATTTCTTTATCAGTGTGTCCTTATGTCCTCTGTCTATTTCTTTATCAGTGTGTCCTCATGTCCTCTGTATATTTCTTTATCAGTCTGTCCTTATGTCCTCTGTATATTTCTTTATCAGTCTGTCCTTATGTCCTCTGTATATTTCTTTATCAGTGTGTCCTCATGTCCTCTGTCTATTTCTTTATCAGTCTGTCCTTATGTCCTCTGTCTATTTCTTTATCAGTCTGTCCTTATGTCCTCTGTCTATTTCTTTATCAGTGTGTCCTTATGTCCTCTGTCTATTTCTTTATCAGTGTGTCCTCATGTCCTCTGTATATTTCTTTATCAGTGTGTCCTTATGTCCTCTGTATATTTCTTTATCAGTCTGTCCTTATGTCCTCTGTATATTTCTTTATCAGTGTGTCCTTATGTCCTCTGTATATTTCTTTATCAGTGTGTCCTTATGTCCTCTGTATATTTCTTTCTCAGTGTGTCCTTATGTCCTCTGTCTATTTCTTTCTCAGTGTGTCCTTATGTCCTCTGTCTATTTCTTTCTCAGTGTGTCCTTATGTCCTCTGTCTATTTCTTTCTCAGTGTGTCCTTATGCCCTCTGTCTATTTCTTTCTCAGTCTGTCCTCCTGCCCTCTGTCTATTTCTTTATCAGTGTGTCCTACTGCCCTCTGTCTATTTCTTTATCTGTCTGTCCTACTGTCCTCTGTCTATTTCTTTATCAGTCTGTCCTTCTGCCCTCTGTCTATTTCTTTATCAGTGTGTCCTTATGTCCTCTGTCTATTTCTTTCTCAGTCTGTCCTTATGTCCTCTGTCTATTTCTTTATCAGTGTGTCCTTATGTCCTCTGTCTATTTCTTTCTCAGTGTGTCCTTATGTTCTCTGTCTATTTCTTTCTCAGTGTGTCCTTATGTCCTCTGTCTATTTCTTTCTCAGTGTGTCCTTATGTCCTCTGTCTATTTCTTTCTCAGTGTGTCCTTATGCCCTCTGTCTATTTCTTTATCTGTCTGTCCTACTGTCCTCTGTCTATTTCTTTATCAGTCTGTCCTTCTGCCCTCTGTCTATTTCATTATCTGTCTGTCCTTCTGCTCTCTTTCTATTTCCTTATCAGTCTGTCCTTGGTTTCTTTTCCAGTCTGCGTTCTTTCTTTTTTTAGCATGTCTATTATCTTTCAGAGAAATACCGAATAAAGCTGTACCTGGAGGCTGAGAGAAATGCTCAAATTTGTAACTGATCCAAAACAAGATATAGATGCACAATTTTTACCTCTACGAAGGAGATTTTGTTGTTCGTTGGCTTCTTTATTTTCTCGGATTACTCAAAGAAAAACAAAATCGAAACATGGCGGACCGAGAATTAATTTATTTAAATTTGGTGCTGAAATAAACGGATGAAAAACTAAATGAGGGATCGACTACGAACTGTTTTGCTTATTTTTCTGAGTACAACGATATTTCCATTCGTTTGTTCAAACATTTGGTACTGTTACACAGATTTAAATTAGCGAAATAATTAACTGAATCTAGTAGGTGACCTGGCCAGAATATCTGCATTGGCGGAGGATTCATGTCTGGATGATGCATAAATAAACCAGCGAGGGCATTATTACATTTTTTTACACTTTATTTCCAGGTGTCCCTGGCTTTGCCGCATTATAAGGGCATTTGGTGTAGCACTGACATCACCAATATAATCCCCGCGACAAGCATTTATTATTGATAAAAGCGTTTTATGAAAATGAAATTTAGATGACAGGAAGGACAAATGACGAAAGTATGAATGATGAAAAATGATACTTGTATTCTAACCTCAGCAACCTTCTAGCAGCTCTTTGGAGCTTTTTTATTCATATCATCGATAATTGATTTCCATGTTTTGATTATTTTATAAAGATAATCCGTTCAAGTCTGTGTCACCTTTTCTATTGGGCCCCTATCATTGTAATATTAACAGGGCGGGTCGATTTTGATTAAACTAAAGTGAAGATCAAATACTTTAGAAACTTAACTTTGGTTCGGCGATACTTTCCTGTTGAACATAGTTTGGGGATAAATAATTTGTAGCTGACATAACTGATTGGTTCTGGGTATCTTATCACCTTCATAAATAACGGCATATGACACTTACAGGGACGTATCACCCTAGATCTGATAAATGTTGCCTTCACATTGACAGAAGAGCCATGATTAAGGAGAACACCCCGACGGACCCAGTCACAGGGATAACGAGCATTATCATGTAATTGTTCCAGCTGCTATCCAACCGTTTTCGTGAACTAATGTGAATGGTACTCGGTGACCTTATAATTGTTAAGAATCCGTTAAAGTTGCGATAACAACGTATTTTACCACCAGTGTTGTCGGTAAGGAAGTGAGATGTGGACAAATGTTGAGCCGCGGGTCGTCGTGAAATGGTGACCTCCGAGCGACCCAGCGCCCTTGTTTATCAGCGTATCAATGTCCGGGTGCTAAGGCTGACTGTTTGTCAGCGGGTCTTGACGGAGACAGAAAATCAACATTTTAGAGATCCATATAGATTCCTATCTTAACTGGACTGTAGGGAAGGAAGTTCCACGAGTATAAACACTTCATGCTCATGTTCAGCTTAACAGCATCAAATAGATCTCCACTTTTAGGTTAATTTAATTCAAAATACCTGGATCCCTCCTTTCAAACTATAGGTCCAATTTTGTATGTTCAACTTTTTATTCTGGCGATATCCCTCTTTGAAAATTTACTGATTTGTACAATCTTTTGTTGTCCTTTTGGTGTTACAACCTTTCATTCAAATGGTTATCATGGTAAAATTATTACACTTGTCTTACGTTGTTATACTAATGAAAATGTATTATATTTAACAATAAAAAGCAAAGTCGCAAGACGTAGCTTAGTTTTTTAATTGTTGGACCCGCCGTTGCGGCCGGAGAATAACGGAGACAGATTATGACCTCTGAATTATTCTTAACCTCTTGCAAATTAAATTTGAAGTCCAGAGGGCTTATTAAAACGTATAACTCGTAATGGTGGTTATCAATCACAAATTAATATGGTTCAATAAACAGGCCATGGACCTATCCTTAAAAAAGCACGCATTTTAATGTATAGTCTGCCAAAAGCATTTAAATGATGTTTGTTTTCTAAAATAAATATAACTGAGCGGTATTGGCGCACTGTTCAGTCCACGCAATAGGCTGTATGGCCATCCGAAGTCTACAATAAACAAGAATAATTCAAGTGTACGTTATACATAATGTATTTGGCATTTTATGTTCATATCACTGATGTTGCAATTTCACAACTATTTTCCAAGAACGGATGCCTTTAACATTTATATATGCTTACCATTCTTACGTTGTCCTTTTGCTGCCGTGTTATTGAAATGCTTGTAATGGGTGCATATATAGTATAATAGTTACCTAATAATGTATAATGAAGGATATGAGCTAGACTTCCCATAGGTTCAAATCCCGCCCAGGTCCAATAAGTTTATTATGTCTACAGGAATTTGATCTGAGTCATGACCTGGATGGCCATTTCCTTATATGTATATCCATAAAAACAGAGTATAAAATCATGGCTATGGTTATGACTTTTATTTTTAGTTACGATTGTGTAATAATTAATAATTCGCCCTGATATATATGTCCTCATACTGGACCCTCCTGTCATTGATTACCATAAAGTCCTTCATTCAATTAAGTACCAATTACGTCATCATTTATCCCTTCACTGACTGTTGTGTAAGTGTAGAACCATTTATCAGTCCTGTTTGTACAGAACATAAAATGTTATACCTTTATAAGTGTGGTTAAACCATCTCTCTCAAGCATACTACACCACGCCTTGCAGAAGAGGTGAGCGCGTATATAAACATTTCAAAATGTTTATTCACTTTTTTATTTGATTCTCTTTGGTCATTCCTAAGCCCAGACGTTTTTGGTTTACGAATAATTGTACATTAGCTCAAGGTATTACAGGAAACTAGATTATGTCGGCACGAAATGATAAAGCAGCCAATCATAATCATCAAATCACCCACTGAAAACCAGGTCTACATCCAAGGGCAGAAGTCATAAATACGAGCATACTTAAGTGGCAACAAAATATAATAGAACGAGAAAAATTTCAAGCCAGCAATAGTATAACAACTTCCAGGAAACCATATAGTTTTATGTTTGTAGATGTGCACCCTTTTATATATATATATATATATATATATATATATATATATATATATATATATATATATTTGCAAACAGGTAAAGTAAATCTTCATATAGCCAGGCGGGTGAAAATAAATTGTTAAATTTTACGGTTTCAATTTAAGGAAATTTGAAGTAGGAGAGTTCATGAAAGAAAAATATGGCTCTGCTTTTTGTATTAATTTCTCGTAATCCTCACAGGTTAATAATCTTATTAAGAATAAATCAAAATCTTTGGCAGTAATTTGTTTTTACAACATCAGATTGTCGCTTTACTGTGCATTGCACGTGCCGCGTTGCCGACAAGTCGCAGGTAATAAGTCACCAGGCCGCACCTTAACAACAGCTGACATTGATTAGCAACAGCATGCAGATATCTGCAGACAAGGGATATATGATATAAGCTGCCTTGGATCAATGTGATTTGATATCAAACAGAGAAGTTTTTTTCCAATCACTATGCAAAGCTTTCCGTGTATACCCACGCAGCAATAAGTAAAGTAGATGATTTATATTCTGTTGACAAATATTCCTAGGGGTTTAAGATATAATCATGAATTCGCTATATTATATTGGTCAATATTCATGGCAGGCATGCACGATAAGAACTGAAATTAATTCGTTATCGAGCGGTACTGAACGAATCTAATATTTTTAAATATGGCATTAGGTTTGTAAGTCTTCTATGGAAATTTACATGTTTTTATTGTAAGCTGGAGGAACGACTATTATATATACACAAAACAAGCTTTATGACAAGCTCTCATTATTTCAAAGCCCTCTGAAACATACCGGTATTTAAATCCTCGAGCTCTAATACAGTAAGGATGGACAGATTTAATCATGTGCATGTTTATGTCGCTATTAAAATCTCATTAAGGCTTCACCCAAAACTATAAGTCGTTCTGCAAATGCCGGGATAAAAAAGTACCGAGCTCGCGTATTTGTTGTCCGATTGAGACAAAATGATTGAAACTGGCCATCTTGCAGGTCGGACACAAAAATAACGATTCAATTCTTG
The DNA here is from genome assembly GCA_026874595.1 of Sipunculus nudus. Lineage (NCBI taxonomy): Eukaryota > Metazoa > Annelida > Sipuncula > Golfingiida > Sipunculidae > Sipunculus > Sipunculus nudus. Next base: position 80,201,495 of record CM049311.1, on the reverse strand, counting down.
AAATAGGAAAAACGCCAAACTCAATCCATTTTCAGTTGTAAATTCCCCACACATTAACTTTTTTTTAAAGGTTCGAGGCAAGAACATCGCCAGGGGAATTTGCGTTCATCCCCATTCGCGTGTGTATGCTTGTGTGTTTGTTCACAACACTACGCAATCATTTACGGTATTTCATCACATTTTCAGGGGCAATGAAGAATCGATTAGATTTTGGTGTTGATCCGGCACATGATCCAAATTCAGGGACGTCATTAAGGAATATTCACAAATGTAAAGTCACTTATGCACGAAAGAACCACTTGGATACGGACCGAATACACCAATTGCCATTTTCTATTAAGATTTCTATTTAATGATTGTAATAAGCGAAACATAGGAGAGAAGCTTCCGTAGGTTATTATCTTGGTGTGGCCTATATAAGAGCGTTTTATATGCTTTGTACAGGACAAGCATTGATTTATGCAAACACGTTTTACACGATGCTTGGGGACGGGTTATTCTATCTCGAAGCAGCATTATTGATATGTATTGACTTGCATGCTGAATGATGCAAAGGAAAAGGTTTCTTTTTTCTTTGTATAGCAGCTTTGGGTGTCTTTTTTACTGGTTGTGAATAATTCTCCGATTCCTTTTCAAATTTTAACATAACCGCTCTCACAGTTTCCAAGGTGACGAAAAAAAAAACACTGCAAGCCTAATAATATCGTGCGACGATTTTTTTTTATTTCACCTCAAATTATATTCTCTGTGTTTGGCCTACGGGACAGCATCAACCCACTCATTGTTTTAGATATATTTTGCGTTAAATGCAGGCATCAACATGGTATTGTTGCAATGGGCTAGTGGGTTTGTTTTGTTCGTGTATCTTGAGATGTTGCACATGATAAAGACCGACATTCTTTTATGTATCATCACATTAAGAAAACATGTCTATCGGTATTCTATTGAAGTCACAAGTGTAAAGTAAAGAAAATGAGAAAAAAGACAATCGATACATAAGGCAGGACCTTCACGGAAGAACCAATGCTTCTTGAATATTCTAAGGCGAATCTATATAAATATATATATATATACACACATATATATATATATATATATATATATATATATATATATATATATATATATACACAACATACAATGAACGCTTACGCGAAAAAGTCCATGAGCTACGTGTGAACATTGTATGAATGAATGAATGAACAAACGCTGGAGCTGCACCGTACGCAGGTGAAACCAGCATCTGGCCTGCCCCCTCAACCTGTCTGAAATGATGAATTCTGGAATTTTAACTAGCACATAATTTGGAAATGTGACGCTTCCCAGTCAGAGTTCACGGAGAAAGAGAGAAAAAAGAAAGATGCTCCTCTCAAAGCTTACTCCCTTTAGTTTCACGCAAACAATTAATAACTTTATCGTTAACATTTTATTTATTCTAAATAAGTTTGACACCAGGGTATCATGAACATGTTTTATTCGTAATTACTGAGTTAATTATGGACTACTTCAAAATGAATAATCGTCATTTATAAAGATCATAAATATAATAATAAGATGTTGTATAAATATAATCATTTCCACCTACCTCACACAGATGACAAAAACAAGATGAACAACAGACACTCTTGATGCCAAATCGTACTAAAGATGTAAGACCGCCATCTGTGTCACTCTCAATTTCTACTGCGACGTCTGAGTGACTGTTAATTTCATCATACATGGACGGCGGCAGGTGTTGGTCAGTCAGCGTTTGTCATACCGAGCCGCTGCCATCGAGTTTACAGAACCAAGAGCCCTGCATTAAACTGCTATTGTCAAGTGATCACCATGATACATGTATTTACAGTGGATGCACGGATCAGTTTTGCTGAAGTCACTACACGTGTCTTCAGTACTGCCCAGGGCTATCGAAGATGGGCTGGGTATCATTTAATGTTGCCGACAAGGTACTGTCGCGTGACCCCGCTGCCGGATGCCAAAGAGAGGACTCCGCCTGCGTCTGCCGGCGAGTTTCCGCGTTAATGGCAGACTGGGGGAGTCCTTCCTACCTAAGTAATGATCCGATCGCATCTCAAAACTCCGCGTGAACGCAATCAGGCCTGCCGGCTAGGCTTAATGTGCTGTTTCTTGGTCTATTATCTGAAACGCACGCGAAATGGTGGCACTTTCAGGAAGGACTTCCATCCTTCTGTGAAATTCAATCTACTTAAAATATGATTAACCTACCAAAATGTCAGCTTTCTGCCTGGTTAGTTTGGCTGAGAATTCAATACGTACGTGCCTCTAAGTTAATCCCGTATGACTATGGGAGCTCTCCTACTTCTTACCTTTGATTATCCCATATAACGGCCGTCTGCTGTTTGAGGTTATGTGACCGATATAGGGATTTCAAGATGTAAATGCGCGGGAAAAATCGTTTAAATCACATTTTACTCCTGATACTATTAGTTTTAATGTAAAATGACATGAAGACTGGTTATTCAAAATTGTCTTTAAAATTCGATGAAATGTGACACGTTAGGAACAACGATATAAAAGTCTCAGTATAAAAATATAGTTGTACGGGCTGTAGAGAATACGTTATTCTTCTAAATCTTTTTATAAAACAATTAAAACATTATTAATTCCGATTTCACAAATCAAACGTATATTGTTTCATCATTGAGGTTGGATTATCAAAGTTTATTCTCCCCCCCCCCCCCCTCCCGTTGAGAAGGAGGCTAAAAGGGGTTGATGAATTTATTTCTATATCAATATTTGGAACTACATTTTTTGGTGGTTTGATTTTCGTATGTTTTCCGGAATGAAGTCCAGTATTTTATTTTTTTGTCCTTATTGTTTTTTCCCAGTTTGCTGCCCGCGTTTATGCTTGGTCTCTACGGCTGGTTTGTTTTCTACAGCAGGACAATTGCAGACGTCTAGTTTACAATACAAATTAAGAACGTAAATTAAGGCATGGTGGCTTATATGTTTCTTTTGAAATCGACCTTAATTGATAAACGGAGGAATTATTAAGGGTTAAGTGTTATACCTGCACGAAGGACAGGTAGCTTTGTATATCTACTAGATTTCTACTTTTTAATTTTCGGGAAAAAACATATATTTTGTGCAGTTTAATATAACACTGCCAATGGGATAGACAACAAATGATTAGATTAAATATTTGATTATTAATTCCCCAACTTTAATTCTCTACTTTTTATCACTACTATATTTTAATACTTTTAAATTGCTCATATAGCCTGGCAAACAAAATGACTTGCTATAAAAAATGACCATCTTTCCTTTTGCTGGATCCGATTTTAGGTAGTTCTCTTAAATTCATCCAATCATGAGTTTGTATTTTTTTCATTTAATCAATGACAGTAGGTATATTTTTGTTCACTTCCTGTTAATCAGGTTCCTATCTCAGTTTTCCATTCCAATTTACTTTCGCTTCACAACGGACTTAAAATCAAGTAATACACTAAAACCAAGTATAGACTACAAGGGTTATAATTTAAGAGAGTCCTGACAATATATGGTTAAAAAAATCGGAGAAATAAAAAAAAAACTTAAAGCCCTCTTGATATAAAAGGCCGATTTTGAAGTATGAAGAAAAATCATGGGTTGAGTTTTTTCGGGCTGAGTTTTCGCCAAGATTTGTATGTCAAAGAATTTAAACAAGTCGCACTGCACGTAATTCGGTATAGTCGTATGATCAGGGTCCGGACGATGTTTGTCAAGTTCTTGTTCTTATTTCATTGCAGATCCTAGACTGTCGTGTGGATATTTAAGTTCACTAGTTGCACTTGGTCCTATGTTTGGGAGACAAAGAACAATGATAATCGGGATGTATTAGCACCAAACATCGGGCCACTTTTTAATCTTCCTTTTGACCGATGCATGTCCCATTCTATATGTCCCAGAACCAATAAACGCCGACTGACAAAAATCGTTATAGCTATATGTGCCTGGTTTATACCAGCGCATGTTGCGCCGATCTCTGTCGTGCAACTAATGTTTTCCACGTCCGCCATTTAGCAGCATCTCATGACTGATATCTCCCACGTATGCCTTTCCACGGCAATGTTAAAACTGTCTAATATTAGAACGATAAAACATACCAGATTTTTTTGTCAAAATCGGCGAAATGTGCACATGGTTTTAAACAGTAGGGATTCCGATAATTCCTATAACTTTTACAAAATGACAAGATTAAGTCCCTGAAGGTTTGCTCTCAATCTCCTTTTTTTTTAAAGCCAGTGTCTGTGGGCGATTTTTTCAAACCTTATTATATGTTTTCGATAAAACAAATCATATGATCAGGGGACAACGTAATAAAAATTGTTATGCTAAACAGTTAAGTGCAAAGCATTATAAAAAGAAACTTTATCATATTTTGTTATTAATACTTATTGGGCTAATAATCAAATCGGTAAATCACAACTGAAAAAAAAAATTTATGCGGATTGGTCAAAATTGACGTGCTTGCTGTATTTGTTGCTTTAACATCCCAGAATAAGTTCCCTGTTAAATACATGTATGAACTACATTGCACTGGAAGCCTCCCCTGACGCCCGCAAATGAGCGATATTAGGAACTCGGGTATGGAGTGTACGAAAATGGAAATCTTGTCAAGGTCAAAAATAGTTGTAAGGTGCAATCTGTCAGACATGACTCAGAATGTCCCCAAAGGTCAGTTTTCTGGAAATCTGTCATATATGAGAAAATTAACTAAACACGGATAGAAAATGTAGATAAAAAATGTTTAAAAAAATGTATTTGATGGTTTTTAAATCTGAGGAACCTAAGAAAGTCCGCTTACATAAATTTTACCCAACCTTTGATATACAAATAAAGTCTACTTCCCTATAAGCCTCCCCTAACTACGAGAGGGTTCGTGAAATGTTCTGTACGTGCAAACTACCGGCTTCTTTGACCAGTTACCCGGCTTTTTTAAATTACCCACCGCTCGCCAGCTTATGGAAGCTACCACATAACATGGCGCTAAGAAGTCTGACAAACAGCTTCAAAACACCTACGAATCAAATCAACGGCAAAAGATCCACATTAACCAAACTCAAAAGACATTTTTTTAAAGTTTTCAATCATTCATTGCCTCCTAATTAAATGCTGATAATTTATGACTAAAAAGCATTTTATCAGGAGACAATCAAAATAATTAACAAGGTCACCATTGATTTGTGTATGACTGACTTTTATATATATATATATATATATTTATATATATATATATATATTTATATTTATTGTTAGGGAACCTTATCACAACAGATCACATTATCATCATCAGCACAAATATTGTTACGGAGATAAAAAAAATCAGATTCTGTAATGAACAAAGAAGTCAGAGGTTTTTTTGTTAACGTACAATTATATTTATTCTTAGAACAATCCTAACATTACAATACACTAAAACAATACAATTACACAGTATAACAATAAAAATGTACAGTACCAGAGTGTCCGGATCCTAGGCCCTGATTTCTGGATACCACCACTGTCACAGCTCAACAAGGGTCCTTTAACACCAAAAATCCTAATAAAATAGAAACATTTCAAAGGCAAACTGGAGACAGTCCGTATTAAATCTGTATAAAATCCGTTAGATATCTCACCTGCAATTATCGGAAAAGGTCCCAAAACTGAGGAGAAAGTAACTCTTAGTGCTCGCAGGGATTTTCTTTTCTGCCGGCTCTAAACACAGGCCCTAATTTATAGCTTCTCACCCGAAAAATTCTAGAAATGAAAAATTCCAAAGAGCAATACACACGCACATGAACAGACCCGAAACATCTAGAACAAGAAAAGCTGTGTCTGTACGCTACAGACCCTACACATGAGCCAGCGCCCAACAAGCGAGGTTTCCCATGGCAACAAACTACGTCAGCGCTACACGAATCAAAATGTCAACAGACACATGTAACACTCCTGCGCACAATAAAACAGACACCTGTAACCATTTATATATATATATATATATATATATATATATGTATATATATATATGTATATATATGTATATATATATATATATACATATATATATTATGCTTGTAAAAAATTAAAAAATTTGCATATCATAGAGGTATTAGCTTTATTATCCATGATCCTTTTAATTTCCTTTTAAGGAAATGGTGAAGTTTCTTGATCGACTTTTGTAATGACAAATCGTGAGGACGAGAGTTCAATTAGGTTGGAATTGATTTGTTAACAGCTTTGATATAACATGAAAATAAAGCAGAATGTACGGACTCATTTAACTGATTATTCTGCCGGAGGTTGTCTCAAGTAGTTTTTGAATTTCCCTTTGATTTCATCATTACAGTCTACAGGTGGATTAATCTGAATTAACATCAAAAGAATTCTAAGAGTCGAACAATCAGCCACTGTTTCTTTGAAGGTCTTTCGAATAGCTGCACCTGATACACCCCGATATGGCATCCCCCAGCACACTACCACACACACACACACACACACACACACACACATATATATATATATCACGGCCGTTGGAAGTTGTGGGGCATGACAAGCTTGAGTCTCGCTAATATTTGTTTCGGTAAAGTGTGAGATGGCTGAAAAAAAAATCACTATATGGCTTGCCCCCTGCCTCGCAGCATTTCTAGAAAAGTGCACAGATGCTCCCTTTAAAAACAACACTTTGCGTCATATATAATATATTGCAAACCCTACAAGTGCACTTAAATTTGATGTCGCCAAAGTGCCAACTTCATGGGTAACGGTACAGAGCTAATTTTTATAATTCCGGACATTTTCAAACGTTGTTTGTACGCCTCTGCATGCATAAATTTCGATGAAAATGTTTATTTTCTTTCATATTAAATACTGGTTTATTTTTAAATCAAATTTATATAAAAATGATTAACTAGTAAAGAATCCTTTTGTAGAACAGGCTATATATAATAGGCCTGTTTTTGCATAAACATTGACGTTTACTTCAGCTAACTACCGCGACCGCAACCGCTCAAAAGGAATCAGTCCTTCATAATATCATATATTCGACTTCATCCGCAACTGCAGCAGCTACCAAGGGACGAACGTCTGAGCACCCAAACAGTTGCAGAATGTTGCACAATGCAGACAGTTTGGCACTATACAACGATTGGTGACAGAGCGATCTGTTTTCCTCATTAGAGCAGCTAGCAGGATTTAAATATTCACCGATACATAGAAAGAAAAGTGCAGGCTGCGTGCACCGTATACATCATGTTCGCGTATATACCTCATAACAGCGATTAAATATGACCTTCCCTTAGAACAGAACCCACTTCTGTGTGCCGTTTGCCATGCTTTAAATTTATCAGTTTTAAAGAATGTCGTGTCACATTAATTTGTACCTATTGAGACTTCCTAGAGAGTCTGTCACGCCATGTGTCTGACAAACACTTCATTAGGTGTATGAACTCTGTTTGCTTGATTACAGTAATCTTTAGTCCGGAATCACCCACGGTGTCCGTACTAAATTTTCTTTTCTGAATCACTGGAGGCCGTATAGGAATTTTATAATAATGGGTTGGGGGGGGGGGGTCATATAGCGAGACCGAGGGGCAAAGATGATGCAATCTGATGTACGTCTTTCTTTTGGAATTAGGAATCCTTAAATCGAAAAAAAATGTAAGCGCCCACTCACCAAACTCATCCCCGGGAACGAAGCACCTGTTGGTTCATGCGAGTCCATATATTATTAAAAGAAACATTTAGTGTCCTTGGATGTAAGATCAAATTGGTTTTTCGGGAATTATTCAGGACAAAATAAAACAAATATCAATTCGACTGAATGCGTGCTGGCGCCACATTTTCAAACTTTTCAAATTGTTAAACAAAAATGGGAGAATATTATTTATGTCTGAGTACACGAAAAGCTTGTATTAAATACGGTCAATATGTAACATATGAAGATTTGATGATGGTTACTGCAACTGTTTCAAGATATGTGGGTACAAGTTCCAGACGTTGACCGTTGGAACCTCGCATGTAAGTTCAAAGAATTAAGAACCAAGTCAGAGAGTGTAACATTAAAACACTTTGTGAAACCGACGTGTGTCTGTCACGTTTAAACCACCAAATGGCATTTTAGATATCTTTTACAATGGTGTCTGGCATATAAATCGGAAATTCTCGGTGAGAATTGGTCCTTTAGATGGAACAGCTTCCGCTTTAGGAAATGTGTACCAACAGCATGGCATGTTTTACAGTCTCAATAGCTTAACCAGAATATACTGAGTCAGCATTAATCTGTGACATTATTTCCGGGAAGTGGGCAGAATAAAAGCCGAATCATATGGTCCTTCTCTTCATGCTTCACTCCTGCAGAAATCTCGTGGTTTGTAAGACTCGTACTCCGCTCTATTATGGCACTCAGCCAAGAAAAGAGGCCATAATAGAGCGGGGGTACCAGTCCAGTGGTTTCTGAGAAGAAAGAAAAAAGCCCCCTTAATTGCGAGGTCTTTGATGAAAGAAATTAATTTCATTTGACCAGTTTTTTCTCATTTAAATCTATAAGACATACCACATAACGGTCCTGAAGCTGTGATGGCAGATGGTAAGATTGCGAGATCTTTTATGAATTAATTGAAAAATCGAACATAGAAATAAATGTTTTTCAACACATGAATATAATACACAAACGGGAGCAAAGAGCAGAGTGTTTTGCTTCAGGTTTACCAAAGGGACATAGGTTATAGTATCTCTTTAAATGAATAATTATGTATAGAAAGGATGCAGGAGGACTGAAGCCTGTCTTTGAGCAGCTCCGGAGCGATGACATGTTTACAGTTACTGTGTTTTCCTACTTTTATTGAATTTTCCTTTCTTATGAGTTGGAACTCATTAGAAATAAGAGTAAGTCTAGCATTACAAGTAAATGATTAGAGACAATACCTCCAGGCATGCAAGTAATAATTTTCCATTATGCTTGCGTACTTCGAATTTCATGGGTACATGCCACATTTTGCCACAGCAGAATATAACTTGGCAAAATGTCAGAGAATTAAGGAGAGAAAGGGGAAGATTTTCAATCATCCATGTCATGTGTAGGGACACAGCCCTCATTTACAGGTATTATCCTAAAAAAAGATTCCTTGGTAGAACACGTCTTAAACAAATGCTTTGATCTCTGATGTGCAACATCATCAAATGATTTCACGGTGTTACCAAAGTACTATTTCAATCAATTTACTAATTCTACATTTTAAATGGACAGATTTTATTGAGTTTTCGTGTATTTGAACCATAAATCTTGATATAATAAAAAACAAAATGTTGATTATTTCATTTAGTTGCATTTATAAAATTCACAAGTGACGTCGTTAAAAAAAGGAAACTGCAAAACATCCCGGTTACACACACACACATAAATATATAGATATACATATATATATATTATATAATATATATATATATATATATATATATATATATATATATATATATATATATATATATCTGAAAATCATGTACCGAAACTGCTGCCATTAACAGAAACAGTAATATAAACCTGTGACGGAATATAAGGAGCATGAACGTAAACGCATACTTTCAACGACGTTTCAACCAATCCATTGACGTCACGTCATTAAAATAGTATGCTATATGCAGTAGCGGGATTCGATTATACGCCGAAAGCTAAATGTACCGAAAGCAAACTTTATATTTGATTAATTTATTATTTCCTATCTCTCCACGGACGAGAGAAAGATTAAAACACTAACGATACAACTAAGGACACTTCTATTCAAGGATCTTCATTTATGTGAGCAAATTTGATTTAATGTCAATCAGTTCTATTATGCATTATAATACGGCAGGGTCTTTTCCCTATCCATGTATTATTTATAATTTAACTTTATACAAGGCTATCATTCCGCCGTTAGGTTCAGTTATATAACTGTACAAAAAACACATTTTACCAATCAGTTTAACATTATTTACAGTTGAATCATTCACAGTCGTTCCAGTATTCTATTCATGGCATAATCACCGTGCAACGACGAAGCAAGCCTTCATTTCAACACCCCTACCTTCTGGTAAATCAGTCTTCATTTCAACACCCCTACCTTCCGGTCAATCAGCCTTCATTTCAACACCCCTACCTTCTGGTAAATCAGTCTTCATTTCAACACCCCTACCTTCTGGTAAATCAGCCTTCATTCAACACCCCTACCTTCTGGTAAATCAGTGTTCATTTCAACACCCCTACCTTCTGGTAAATCAGTGTTCATTTCAACACCCCTACCTTCTGGTAAATCAGCCTTCATTCCAACACCCCTTCCTTCCGGTCAATCAGCCTTCATTTCAACACCCCTACATTCCGGTCAATCAGCCTTCATTTCAACACCCCTACATTCCGGTCAATCAGCCTTCATTCCAACACCCCTACATTCCGGTCAATCAGCCTTCATTTCAACACCCCTACATTCCGGTCAATCAGCCTTCATTTCAACACCCCTACATTCCGGTCAATCAGCCTTCATTCCAACACCCCTACCTTACGGTCAATCAGCCTTCATTCCAACACCCCTACCTTCCGGTCAATCAGCCTTCATTCCAACACCCCTACCTTCCGGTAAATCAGCCTTCATTCCAACACCCCTACCTTCCGGTAAATCAGCCTTCATTTCAACACCCCTACCTTCTGGTAAATCAGTCTTCATTTCAACACCCCTTCCTTCTGGTAAATCATTCTTCATTTCAACACCCCTACCTTCTGGTAAATCAGCCTTCATTCAACACCCCTACCTTCTGGTAAATCAGTCTTCATTTCAACACCCCTACCTCCCGGTAAATCAGCCTTCATTCAACACCCCTACCTTCTGGTAAATCAGTCTTCATTTCAACACCCCTACCTTCTGGTAAATCAGCCTTCATTCAACACCCCTACCTTCTGGTAAATCAGTCTTCATTTCAACACCCCTACCTCCCGGTAAATCAGCCATCATTTCAACACCCCTATCTACTGGTAAATCAGCCTTCATTTCAACACCCCTACCTTCCGGTCAATCAGTCTTCGTTTCAACACCCCTACCTCCCGGTAAATCAGCCTTCATTCCAACAACCCTACCTTCCGGTAAATCAGCCTTCATTCCAACACCCCTACCTTCTGGTAAATCAGTCTTCATTTCAACCACCCTACCTCCCCGTCAATCAGCCTTCATTTCAACACCCTTACCTTCCGGTCAATCAGCCTTCATTTCAACACCCCTGCCTCCCGGTAAATCAGCCTTCATTCCAACACCCCTACCTTCCGGTAAATAAGCCTTCATTCCAACACCCCTACCTTCCGGTAAATCAGCCTTCATTCCAACACCCCTACCTTCTGGTAAATCAGTCTTCATTTCAACCACCCTACCTTCCCGTCAATCAGCCTTCATTCAACACTCCTACCTTCTGGTAAATCAGTCTTCATTTCAACACCCCTACCTCCCGGTTAATCAGCCTTCATTTCAACACCCCTATCTACTGGTAAATCAGCCTTCATTTCAACACCCCTACCTTCCGGTCAATCAGTCTTCATTTCAACACCCCTACCTCCCGGTAAATCAGCCTTCATTCCAACACCCCTACCTTCCGGTAAATCAGCCTTCATTCCAACACCCCTACCTTCTGGTAAATCAGTCTTCATTTCAACCACCCTACCTTCCCGTCAATCAGCCTTCATTTCAACACCTTTACCTTCCGGTCAATCAGCCTTCATTCCAACACCCCTACTTTCCGGTCAATCAGCCTTCATTCCAACACCCCTACCTTCCGGTCAATCAGCCTTCATTCCAACACCCCTACCTTCCGGTCAATCAGCCTTCATTCCAACACCCCTACCTTCCGGTCAATCAGCCTTCATTCCAACACCCCTACCTTCCGGTCAATCAGCCTTCATTCCAACACCCCTACCTTCCGGTCAATCAGCCTTCATTACAACACCCCTACCTTCCGGTCAATCAGCCTTCATTCCAACACCCCTACCTTCCGGTCAATCAGCCTTCATTTCAACACCCCTACATTCCGGTCAATCAGCCTTCATTCCAACACCCCTACATTCCGGTCAATCAGCCTTCATTTCAACACCCCTACATTCCGGTCAATCAGCCTTTATTTCAACACCCCTACATTCTGGTCAATCAGCCTTCATTTCAACACCCCTACCTTCCGGTCAATCAGCCTTCATTCCAACACCCCTTCCTTCCGGTCAATCAGCCTTCATTTCAACACCCCTACATTCCGGTCAATCAGCCTTTATTTCAACACCCCTACATTCCGGTCAATCAGCCTTCATTCCAACACCCCTACATTCCGGTCAATCAGCCTTCATTTCAACACCCCTATATTCCGGTCAATCAGCCTTCATTCCAACACCCCTACCTTCCGGTCAATCAGCCTTCATTCCAACACCCCTACCTTCCGGTCAATCAGCCTTCATTCCAACACCCCTACCTTCCGGTCAATCAGCCTTCATTCCAACACCCCAGTCAATCAGCCTTCATTTCAACACCCCTACCTTCCGGTCAATCAGCCTTTATTTCAACACCCCTACCTTCCGGTCAATCAGCCTTCATTTCAACACCCCTACCTTCCGGTCAATCAGCCTTCATTTCAACACCCCTACCTTCCGGTCAATCAGCCTTCATTTCAACACCCCTACATTCCGGTCAATCAGCCTTTATTTCAACACCCCTACCTTCCGGTCAATCAGCCTTCATTTCAACACCCCTACATTCCGGTCAATCAGCCTTCATTTCAACACCCCTACCTTCCGGTCAATCAGCCTTCATTTCAACACCCCTACCTTCCGGTCAATCAGCCTTCATTTCAACACCCCTACCTTCCGTTCAATCAGCCTTCATTTCAACACCCCTACCTTCCGGTCAATCAGCCTTCATTTCAACACCCCTACCTTCCGGTCAATCAGCCTTCATTTCAACACCCCTACCTTCCGGTAAATAAGCCTTCATTTTCAACACAAATCTACCTTGGATACCAGTGATGTAGGAATCGAGTCAGGACGTTGACTCTGGTCCCTTCTTAGGGACTCGAACATGGGCGCGATATAGAACATCGGGCAAATTTACTTTTATACTGGTCCAGGAGGAAGCTAAGATAAAAATTACATGATATATCAGATTTTGTTATTTTTTATATATATAATTTTATTGGACTTGAAATAATCTGCCGCCATTCTTATAAATATATATATATATATATATATATATATATATATATATATATATATATATATTGTCAGAATAATTAAGTCAAACGTGTGGATCATGTTTTTAATGAGTTATTGAGGAAGGAAAATTATAGTAATTAAAGGTTGGGATGTATGTGCAACTTTTCACACGTGTCAAGCCAGATACGGGTCACTCTGCCCCGAGGGTAGGGTTATGACATAATAGTATAGGTCGGCGCTGGGTACAGGAGTGTCCGGAAGGGCAAATATAATTGCTTAATATCAACAAGCGCTATCAGGTCTTTGTCAGTGTCCGAGGCCGTCTGGACCATGATGTCACGGGATAGCTTAGATTTAGTTACATCCTCGGGGAAAATTCAAGTGGATTGATTTAGCCTATCGAAATTAGTTTTATAGAGTAACCATTGGACGGTCAGCCAATGAGAGATAATTTTAGTAGGGGAGCTGGAGATTCAGCCGGAAGAGAAAAAACACGTGGGCAGTCCCCGGGCTGGCGCTGGTAACATCGAGTCGCCAAGAACTAGTCAGCTAAATAGAGAACAGTTCAATTAACGAACCGGGGACTCTTTTTGTTAATTGTTTTACCACAGAGACTGTTAAAATACTACTTTGTACGGACAACAGGAACAAAGCATTACGTATTACAAGAGAATTCCTTGTCGATATAAAACTGACAGTATAGCTGCCGCGCACTCCTTCCCCAGGATTGACCTAGACCGAAACCCGAGCCACTGGGGCAAATATGCAGGTAAATTAGCATCAAAAGTTAGGACTAAGGAGTGACATGGGGGCTCGTCCGGGATCCTAAAAACGCCGGGAATCTAAAAAAAACTAGGAAATTAAGACAAGGACAGTACATTGAAACAGCCAGAGAAATGTGGAGGTGAATGACGGGGAACAAACGAGCATCTGCATGGAGCCAATAAATGTCGCGTCAAGTACGAGTACAGCAAGGACGTGCAGTTCCAGTACAGAAAGCCAGAACTGTATGCGCGTAATTTGAACCCAGACAAAGTACTGCAGTGGATATTACGTTTTTAACTGGATTATGGTGTGTTTGAACATTGATTTAGAAGAATGATTAAAAAACACTAGAAATTACTCCTTCAGAAAAATTCAGAGAGAGAACTGTATCAATAAATTTATTTTTTTACTATTTTTTTCTTCATGCTTAATTGAAGTGCAGTTTTAAAATTAAGAAATGTGGACGTGGAGAACGGGAAAAACAGGGCATTCCTGGTGAGTAACTTGTACAATTTCTAATCCTTTTATGTTATTTGTCGGTCAATTTTGGTTGGCTGAGTAAACTCCAGTCTCAATAGAGGTATTTCTTTAGTCAAAGTAATATGGTGATTTTGCAAGGCGGCCTATGCGACCTCATACATGCATGTGTCTAACATGATCTCAGTTATTCAGAGAACGTAGTATACAGCGCACTCTCTATTAAGCGTTTAACTGGCAAATAAAAAGCCGCTGGTCCGCTCTGAAAATTCATTTTCTTTTTACTTTATTTTGGGGGTTTGGAAAGCACAGCTATGCATACTGTAAAATAATTACTTCCCGTGGGAGCAGTCTTTTTTATATCCCGCCGTAGGGAGGACAGTAGGATGCAAGGGGGTTAAATATAGTGTTGGCAGCATGGTCAAAACGGGTCGTTGGTTAAATTCGAGGCGGGGGTGGTCATATTAGTCCATGAGCCAGAACAGTTTTGACTACCAAAGTGGGGGACTAAATGCCATTATGTTTTTCAGTTACTACGGTATCTGAACTGTATGAAAACATGTGATGGGCGTGCAGCATGTCCAGCTAAATGTCTTTTTGGCGGCCATCTTTAAATTATGTGCATTTTTTAAATAGAATTAAATTTTTGTTAATTATTTGGTTCGTGATCGGTCTGGTCTACATTATGTTTACCAAGAAAATGACGAAACTTTACTTTCTACATATACCCAAACAAATTTTTATGAACAATATGAGGTAAATATTAAAATATGGATCAATTTTGTATTCAAAATAAAAAAAAAACGCCATTTTTCTTTTGAGTATGAATGTATTTTGGAAAATAAACATTTACTTCAAATGTTTTTGAATGCTTAACATATCTGTATGCAAAATAACACTGATATGGCATATTTTCAGCGAAATTACTAGTTTTCAGGCTTTTGAAGTGATACTGGGTGGTAACAAGATTAAAATCACCTAATATCGCCCATCAGCAATAACGTAATTATAGTTTGAATTAATCATTACAGATGTCAAGAGGTGAGCTTTTATCACCTTCTTTTATTAAAATATTGAAAAATCTAACAAAGATTAACCTCCAATTATACGAGAATCAGGATTTAATTTTTTTTTAAATCCCAAGACCTACATTCAAAATGCGAACCTGTGCAATGGTATATACATCAAGCATAATGCTTTCATGATAACATGCTTGACCATTATAGGGAAGGGATTGATTCATTTTCAGTATATTTATATTTATCATAATACAGTTTTCAGTTAGTTTGATGTATAAATAGTATAAAATCACTTGACGGACGTTTCAAATTCAAGGCTAAATGTGATTTTGTGCCTGTTATACTCTAGCTTTGTTTTTCCCGTTTTTTAACATAATAGATATTTGGATTTAGAAACGATTTTGTCTGAAATAAAAATGAACTGATATAGCAAATGTTTAGTATATTGTTACACTTTTGTTCAGCCCATATTCTGGTTCACATTTATGCTTTAATATGATAATGTTATTGGATATAAGAAAAAGCAATAGATAATTTTGAAATATAAGAACTCTGCTACTTTATGCATATTCTCTCTCTCTCTCATTTTATATTTATTTTATTTTATTACTTTTTTATACTGCCCCCTTTGGATCTCTTTGAAACGACCCCCCCCCCCCCCCCTGCTGCAATAAATAGAAACTCCCCTCATAGTCCAGTAAAACAGGGTTTCATTTTGGAACAAATTTTGAGAAATTATTTTGCTACCATGCATTCCTCTAGGGTACCCAGGCTGATATAAAAAAAGTCAAAAGGAATCCCAAGAAGGAATAATATAGATATTTTCATTTACCATAATGCCATAAAAAAGCCACATTTAAATTTTCATGGACACACGTATTATAATAAAGAATGCTTCATACCTTTTGAACAATGTGTATTATAATTAAAAAGCATAGTTCATTCACTGGAAAAGGCAAGGGATGTGAAAACTTTAATGCCAAACATTTAGATACATAAAAAGATTTCGACTTTTTTAACCCAGTTTTTTTATATAATATTAATTAACTATTAGGTCTTTCCCTTATTTATAACAGGACAAAGGTGAACCTCTTTAAGGATCAATGAACAGAAATAATTGGAATATACATTTCATTACTTTATATAACAGAAAAAATGTAACGTGCAAAAATATATTTGAATGTTAATTTTAATATTTATTTTAAAGCCTGAACAATAAAAGAATGAAAATATTACTGAATGACGGACTCACTGAGTGAATGAATTAATATGTAAGACAAATAGTCACAAAGACTACATGGTTTTTACAAAACGTACATAATAACCCACTCTTATTGGTGAATGAATGGAAACATGCATGGACTTTTAACCGCAAAGACTATGTTATGTAGGCGTATTTATTTATTTATGTAATTATTTTTGCAAGAGTGGTTATGCCTAGAATTTTAGACATTTTCTAAGTATATTTACTCAAATTCTAGAATAAGCACACAAAACGGTTACACGTATGGTTTCGACTAAAACGGAAATCAAAGAGAAATGTTCTCAACAATTAATTATGTCCTAATGAAATATTGGAGGCAAATCAATCCCGTAATTTCTAAATGATTTTTACATCTCAGTTTTGAAGTCCTTTGACAGAAGAAATTCTTAACGTATTGGTCAGCAATCCTGAACGTCTGTGGGCTTTCTGATCCAGCATTTGTCTGATTACTAAATACCAGCGCCGCATACAGTGTTTTATGTTTGATTTAACATAGACATGTGTCACTGATAAATATAATCTCTTATACCTTTAAATCTATCACAGTTAAAAAAAAAAACAAATGTTGACAAAAATTGGTCTTAGACAACGTTTAATATGTGTATATGATATATAATAAGATTCATTTTCACATTATAATGATTAGCTATAGTGACCAGCTACTTAAGGAAAAGGAGATGACCCAGTTTAAAATATTTCTCACCTTTTATAGACGTGCCTATTTTAAAGAATCGATCATTCTTTTACTTGGGAGTGAAGGAGATATTCACATGCGTCATTCGCGTAAAAAAGTAATCTGAAATAGAACCTATAAAATATTTGCTCTCCAAGAGGGCCGCTTAAAATATCAGAGTAATTTTGGTGACCCAGCATTGATTTCACGCCATGTTTCAACACCTTTTTATCACAAAGCCCATGCGTCCTTATTAGTGTGAAAATCAAAAGTCAGTTGAGCTAAACAAAATAAACACCTTAATTATCAAAAACAGAATTTGTAATGTTTATTTTACTTTTCAATTTATGTGGTTTATTGTATGATCATTAACAAAATCACAGTTAACGAAATCATAAAGCATAATATCGTTAAGTTTAACCCAAGCCTTTGTTAATTTAATATGCAATAAAAAATTTCAATTGCTCACAACGTCAGGGAAACTCTACAGGAACTGTTTACTGAAAATATTGAATAATATCATTTCTTTATTTGTAACATATTTGGTTTATGCGTGTGATGTTGTTTTAATTCTAATTACAGAGACTGTAAAGTATGTGAAGTCTCGGAAAATGATATGGTATATGCTTCTCTGGAAGCATATTTTCTCTGGAGATATTTCTGACCGAATGCTTGCAGCCATATTGAATGTTAAAAAAACTGCTCATGTGTGTAATGTTTGTTTTCAAGATATTAAGTTACTTGTTGAATATCCTTGATTCCATCATAGGTAATCTATCTTTGTGTTTCTTTCAGGTCTTATCATGTCCCCTGCTTATCATGTCCCCTCGCATGGGGTAGTTGTGTGTAGGTGTGGCCAAAAACAGGTCTTAAACTGGAAGTCCGGAGTGTTCATCACACATTCCTGTGTACTTTTAGAGCGGTTGGAGATCACTTAAATATTTTATAATATGATTTATGTGTTAGTGTGGTAGTCAACAAATTTGCATATTATCTGCCTAGGAGGGGCTGCAAGGGACACCCCCTCTCCCAGTTCTCAGGAACAGCAAGAGCATGTATCCTAAGATTTTATGCGAAAATCAGTGACATGTCAAATGTTGAAAGATTGAGTTTTTTTTTGTGGCACCGACTTCATTTACCTGTTTTTACTTGCAAACACCTTTTAATTTTATCCCTTTTGAGTTTCTGCAGCAAAATCTGTAACGATGAAACTGCAGGAAGAATGATATAATTTTTCACAAGAATTATCCTTGGGTAGGGTTGTCACAGTTATATCAGAATATACCGAGTACATTGATCAAGGAAAGCTGAAGATGGTCTGTATCAAACTAAGTATCAAACTGAGGGCTGCAATAGTCTTTTTCTGCAAACCTGTTGTTTCAAATTCTGTAAAATTTGCATCAAAACGATTCTTATGTCCTTCTTTGATCAGAGTTTACTTAAATGATTTCGGCTGAATTATTTGACCGTTTTAAATAAAAGGACATTTAAATAATTTAGTAAACAAAGCTAGTACATTTGTTGTAGTAACAGACTGAGCCCTCTTGGTATAAAAGCAGAGGTCTACTGGCAACATAACAGTTATTGGTCCATGTCTAACTTATGTGTAAGATAAATGCACGAAAAAAATATCTGTATTCTGGTTTTACTTTCAATAGATAAAACATTTTTGATAAAAAATTTATGAATATGTCAGCATAAAAAAAATAATTTTACCAGAGTCTTTCAGTCTTTGTAAACATTTTAACAACAGGTCAAGATTTTGTCTCTATCTATAAACAGCTTGGTAGACTGCCAACTTATTCAGAGTTGGCGACAGGCGAAGATCATGTCTTAATCTATAAACAGCTTGACAGACTGCCGACTAATTAAGAGTTGGCGACAGGCCAAGAGTTTGTCGCTATCTATTTTTATCTTTAGCAGAACGCCATCTGTTTCAGATTAGGCAAACGGTTAAAAGTACAGTCAGTGCAGCCCGGTAAAGTTCAGTAGCTACACCTGGCACTTAGCCACAGTTGAAATTGGGGGCAACTGCTTTCCTCAGTTGAGCTTTGTCAGCGTTGTTGACCAAACTCAAGAACATTTCATGTATCAACCTGAAATGTTAGCATGTCAATGCATCGTTGATGGCTGTCACCAGCTTAAATGATTTTTGCACAGTGTATGTTCCTGTTTAAAACAGTTGGGATTTTATATTTCAGCCTGAAATTAGGCATATATGTACATTTTGGACAGCTCCGTCATGTACAGTACCTGTGGCGCCATCTACAATTGTTTCATGTATCTCTACATATAGCCTTAGAGTGGTTTGAATTATCTTCCTGGAGTTTTGTATGTCCATACATGCTGAATGGCTTTCTTATACACAAAACTGGTGGTGCCATTTACAATCAGTTTTGTGTTGTATATTAGCTTTTTTACCAGGAGTGACGTGTGTAATTGGTGCTTGCACTTGGGTTCAAAATGTTGTTGATACTTGTTATGTACATGTATACACATGTTTTGAAAAGCAATCAAGCACTTTTCGTATAATGATCAAGCATGTTATCATGAAAGCATTATTCTGATGTATATCACATTGCCCAGGTTCGCATTAGGCCTGTAGGCCTTGTTTTTTTTATGAAATCCTGATTCTCGTCTTATCAGAAGATATACTTTGCTAGATTTTTCAACATTTAGACAATATAGGAAGATAAAAGGTGACCTCTTGACCTCTTTTATGATTTATTTAAACGACAATAACTTGATTGCTGACGGGCGATATTAGGTGATTTTACACTTGTTATCACATAGCATCACTTCAAAAGCCCAAAAACTATTAAATGTTGCTGAAAATATGCAATATCTTGATTATTTTGTATACTTATATGTAAGGCATACAAATTATAGGAATATAATAATTATTTTGAAATATATATAAATATATTCTAAAAATAAGGTTTTTTATTTAATTTTTAATACAAAATGAATCAATATTTCAATATTCATCTCAAATAATTCACCAAATTTGTTTGGGTATCTGTAGAAAGTTATATTTCGCCATTTTATTAGCACTTGGTAAATATTATGTGTCCAAGACCGATAAAAAACAAAATTATTACAAAAAATTAAATTTTACACACATAAATTGATATATTTTAAAGATGGCCGCCAAAAAGCCATTTAGCTGGGCATGCTGCATGTCCATCACATGCTTTCATACAGTTCAGGTGCTGTCGTAAATGAAAAACATAGCAGCATTAAGTCCCCCTATTTGGTAGTCAAATCCATTTTTTGGGGATCTGGCTCATGGACTATATATTCACATTTCGTCTCACGTTCACAGTAACAGACTCAATAAACGGATTAGCAGCGCATGAAAACCAGAAGCAAGGAAATAATAATATGGGTTATAGGGATCAACAGGCAGCCAGAGGATCGCAAACTTCAGGGCAAGACATCAGTGATTAAGATCCAATATTGGCTACACCTTTGGGTGCGAGGTGTGGTACCCCAGAAGCAGGGTGTTCAATTGAATGGAGCTTGAAACTTAGTAAGCAAGCATAAGATAACTGCGCAGGCAGTAAGGAAACCTGGCTGACACAGGTCAGTAAAAAAAAAAAAAAAACAAAAAAAAAATTTTAAAAATCAGGGGCGAGGGAAGCCCAGGTTGCGATAAGTAATCCGGTAACTGCACAAGGGGGCAGTCAGTTTATTAACCCGCCGTAAGTAGCCACATTACGGTCGTGAAGGGGTTAAAAGTCGGTAATTCCCCAAGGGGGCAGTCAGTTTAATTACCCGTCGTAAGTAGCGACAATAGGGTCTTGAGGGGTTACAGGTACAGGTGTATCTGACTACTTGGTCGCGTGGTAAGAGTTGGTAGAGGGCCAGCCTGCTTATACTTGCTTGACAGGTGGTGTATCTTAATTTAAAAAAGGGGAAAAATAGGGTTTGGACAAGTGGTGTGTTTCTAAATTTAAAAAAAAGCAAAATAAAAACAAAGCAAAATAAAAAAGAAGCGAAAAGATAAATGCAGCATATGCGATCTAGAAATAAAGATATATTGTAAATGCCTGACAGAGATGAGTTACAAGACGAGGGGTCTCAGACCAAAAGCCATCGAGTAGAACAGCCAGTAACGCAGAAGGGGAAACTATTGACCCACTGGACAAGGAAAACACATAAAAGGCTCAGAGAACTGACTGACGGACTTGCTTAGCCGTCAAATTTCCCTTCAGTGAGGCTGGTGTAAAGTGTGACAGGTGCTCTTTTTATTATGTGACACGGGCGTAACTCCTGTTGTGGCACTCGTGTCTGGCCGCGTATTACATTATATGTTTCTTCGTACTGGTTGAACTCTAGTTGTCGTGCCGGCTTGAAGCGAGATCACGTGTACACCATGGTGTGTAGAGGCACGGCGATGTTTTCTAGAGAATTCCTGAAACGCGTGTTTACTGTTGAGTAGGGTCCTTATAGACTGTTCGAGAAGTGGAAAATTCTCGGCTTGAGGTGTGAAGGTATATAAGGGGCTGTGTTTAAGCAGGGGGCAGAGAGAGAACAGCAGAGAAGATTCCAGCGGACGCAGAAGCGTGTGCCAGGACCTTATCCGACTAATGCGGCAATTATAGATGTTCAAAGACTTTCTCCTGGATTTTATGCATTTGGACAGTTAACTATCTTGGTTGTTGCAAGAACGTTCCACTGGACGGACATTCTCCGAGAGTATATATTTAGGGAACTTATCATGGTGACGGTGTTGGTTTCCAGGTACTGTGCACATTATTTTCTATGTGATTGTATTGACTTGTTGCTGTACCGCTGTTATACTGTATAATTGTATTGATTTAGTGTATTGTAATGTTAGGGTTGTTTTAAGAATGAATTTTAGTTATTTGTTAACAAAAAAACACTGACTTCTTTATTCATTCCCCTAGACATTTCACGCTGCCAAGTGTTACAGAATCTGATTTTTTTTATCTCCGTTACAGAATTTGTGTTCATCACGCACACGTGATCTGTTTATATGAGGTTCCGTTACAAAAGCGAAACTAACCATAATGACCAACCTCACAATTTGAGATCATGAGATCCTAAAAGCTATTTTGGTGTAAATTTGTCAATTAATCCCTAGCCGCCTAAACATTTAGTCCATTTCAAAATGCACTGAGTTTCCGCAAACTTTAATAATTGTAAAATGATTTTTTTTTCTGTTCAGAAAGTGAATCATGCCATCCGTACACAGCGGGCTGGCCACATACATATATAGTATTTATAGTCTAAGTTACATGTACGCAGTGATTCTCAGTAAAGACCAAGCTAGGTGGTCTCATGTACAATGTTCAAATATGCTGTAATGAAAAGTTTAAATATGGTGTTCCTTGATGAGTAAATTATTGTCGTCATCCTGGGTATTGGATAGGACGAAGTTAGTGTTTTTTATATGTTAATATTGCATGTAAAATTATGCCTAAGTGAAGGTCAACCCAGTTTGTATTTTGTAAGATGATCATCTCATGAAATTGATGGTGCCAGTAAAAGGTATCTGTTTATGCATGATCCCAGCCAGGAGGTTAAGCTTACCATTAGGACTGAAAGTCTGATAAGTGTCATACACATGAGCTAGTTTGATTATGTCTGTCGGCCGAGGTTAATTCAGGCCGTTCCAGCCAAATTATTATTCTTTTTATTCTTTTTATCCTTATTATTATAAGTGTTGATGTTATGTAGATAATGTTATAAAGATTAACGAAAAGTCTAACTTTTCAGCTAGTAGTCGTATGTTACACCTTATAGGGTCAAAGGTAAGTGCTTCAATCGACCTTTCGACTTAAGGGAGGTGTTAGAATAATTAAGTAAAACGTGTATTTGTGGATCATGTTTTTAATGAGTTATTGAGGAAGGAAAATTAAAGTAATTATAGGTTGGGATGTATGTGCAGCTTTTCACACGTGTCAAGCCAGATACGGGTCACTCTGCCCCGAGGGCTGGGTTATGACATAATAGTAGGTCGGCGCAGGGTACAGGATTGTCCGGAAGGGCAAATTTAATTGCTTTATATCCGATAGCAGGTCTTTATCAGTGTCCGGGGCAATCTGGACCATGATGTCACGGATAGCTTATATTTAGTTAAAGCCTCGGGGGAAATTCAGTTGTTTTGATTTAGCCTATCGAAATTAGTTAAATAAAGTGACCATTGGACGGCCAGCCAATGACACATAATTTAAGAAGGGAAGCTAGAGAGTCAGCCGGGAGTGAAAAAAACACGTGGACAGTCCCCGGGCTGGCGCTAGTTACATCGAGTCGCCAAGAACTAGTCAGATAAAAAGAGAACAGTTCAAGTAACGAACCGGGGACACTTTTTGTTAATTGTTTTACCTCAGAAATTGTTGAAATACTACTTTGCACGGAAAACGAGAATAAAGGAATTAATAACGTACTGAAAGAGAATTCCTTTTCGATAAAAAACTGACAGTATAGCTGCCGCGCACTCTTTCACCAGGACTGACAGTTACAGTTAAGGTGGGTAACTAGGGATTTCGCGAGATCCCAAAAACTTTCTGTGAATTTGTGAAATAAACATTTCGCATCATAAAATCATTAAATATTCTAGGGATTTCGTGTAATCCCCGAAAATATTACCTTGGTTTTACTCAATATTACTGATTTGATTTCGAGGAATTTGTGTAACGATATCTTGTCAGAGTCTGAGTTATCGTTATCATATTCCTAACATTTCAGTACCTTCATTTTACACAATCTTACTGATATTCATAACATTTCTGTACCTTTATTTTACACGTTCTTACTGATATCCATAACATTTAAGTACCTGATCTTTACACAATTTTACTCATATCCATAACATTTCAGTACCTTATCTTAACACAATTTTACTCACATTCATAACATTTCCGTACCTTTATTTTACATTATCTTACTCATATTCATAAAGTTTTAGTACTTTTATTTTACATTATCTTACTGGATTGGTTTCAATGAATTCTTAAGACCTCCCTCTCTATATTTAACAGAGTTTCATGGAGTTCCATCTTACTATATTCATAACATTGCACACTTTTTATAGGTGCTACAAGGGATAAAAGTCACGGTTTGCTGTTTCATAGAGAGAGTTCTCAATGTTAATGGTATTCATAATATTTCTTGCTAATTAGTTCACAGTCCACCGAGTACTTTACTGTTTGGCTCAAAGTGATAGCCATATGATACTGCTTTGAAGGTTTCGCTGTTGATTACTTTAAATGAGGCGATACAAGAGGCAGCGTTCAATGCTTTGATGAGTTCCCTTTTGATGATTAATTTAATCCGGTGATTCAAAGAGTCTTCTCTGCTCATTCCATCTTTTGATGCGCAATCGCACAGCAGAATTTTGTGACAGAATTTAGGGAGGAATTTTTCAAGAGGTATTCCAAATGTGCGAAATATCTCATTCCTAAGGTGTACTACAAGACCATTCAGGATCTTAAAACAGCAGCTGAAATATCAAGCTCAGTCACGTCACCAGTCCTACATCATAAAGAAGTATGAAATACTACAGTGTGGTGGTGTGAAGTAGATTATGAAGAAGAGAAAGTCACCAGAGAATCGCCCAATGTACTACGCGACAACAGAAGACACATATGACACCATCTGTAAAGCTCATATCGCAACTGGGCTGGTGGTCGTGACAGGAAGTTAAAACTCATAGGGCAAAGTATGGCAACGTCACAACAGATGCTGTTGAACTCTACATATCTTACTCTCTTGTATGTCAAGAGAAAACGAAAAGTCCTAAGACTAAAAGCGTTGTTGTAAAACCTATTCTGTCAAGTGAGTTCAACTCTCGTGGTCAGGTAGATTTGTCGACAATCAGTCATTCCCACAAGACCAGTTCAAATTGAGCATGGTATACCAATACCACCACCCAAAGTTTGTTATCCTGAGACCCTTGACTTCAAAGAGAGCTACTGAAGTTGCCTTTCAGCTTTAAGATATCTTCCTCCTCTTTGGTGCCCCATCCATCCTCCAGAGGTACAATGGTTCAGAATTTAAAGCCCAAGTCATTACAGAACCCTAGGTATTGTGACCTCAGCTCGTCATGGTTCATGCCAAGCCCAGGTATCCACAAAGTCAGGGCTCTGTTGAAAGGGCTTATGCTGACATTAAAGACATGCTTGTAGCTTGGATGAGTGACAAAAGTACCTGTGACCTGGTACCTGGTCTGTGGCACTCAAATTTGTGCAGCAACAGAAGAATTGTGCTCATAATGCTGCCATTAACAGGACTCCTTACAAAGCCATGTTTGGAGAGGACCATAAGGTTGGCTTGGCATCTTCGATTCTCCCACCAGAAATCCTTCGAAAGCATAAAGCTGAAGATGATCTCCTGGCACTTCTTCGGCCGTCATCAACTGTCAACACTGAGTCAGCATCTGTTGACACCACTGAGACCCTACTTCCTGCCACCAGTCCACGTTCACAAGATGCAGACAACCAGCCACAGTCACCCCCAGAAGCCCAGGAGTCATCCTCTCCAGTCACTAGCCAACAATCATCTTCCACAAACAAATCACCAACAGCTACTGGCAACAGTCCACTCTCACCACCTGCAACTGATCAGCAACCGTCACCAGCTGCCAACAGCGACCCTGCACCTCTGGACAAACGGCTACAATTCATCTTCTCCATGTCAGCGTAAAAAAGAGCATTCGATTCTCAGTTATCCCAGAAACATACTTGGAGTTATTCTAGATTGGGACGAACATGACATGTACAGAATTGCAGTGAGACTTGAATTCTGAGCACAAAATATTCTAGGAACCAGTTTTACAATCTTTCCCCAGCGACTCTTGACTGCAACAAAGACAAGAAACAGCGTCAGACAAACCGGTGCAAATGCTATAAAGCAAAGAAACTTTGTAATCGCAGGTGTCACAGCAGTCTCACTTGTCAAAATAGGAATTAGCAATGTTACGATTTGACCAAGACATATCTATGATAACTAGTGACTATGAGGGCGGCGCGATATTATCGATATATTAGTATACTGCGATATGGTGAATCTCATATTGCGTTGATTCAGTTTACAAGTATCAATATTTTCTTTATATTTTGTTTTACTTACATAAAACTGATATTTCGGTTATGAGAATAATAATTATATTACAAATTGAGACATCTAAATGGGAAGCTTTATTGACAAGCCTAAAATGAAATGTTCATGTTGGCCAGATATACCAAAGATTAAAGGTTGCTGAACACATCCATATTGAATAATGATTTATTATTTTATTCTTTCCTGATAGCTTATGATAACTGCATGAAGACCAGGTGCCAAGCTTACATTATTTTTAATAATTTTTCCTTTTTTTTCATTAGTATAACTTTTTAGGAATGTCAGACTTGCAATGTGGTACATATCTTTAAATAAACATTCTTAGTGTCAAGTTAACAGTATTATTATTTTGATTTTTTTTATTATTAGTATTAATGTTTAGGAATGGCAGACTTGCAATGTGGTACACGACTTTGATTATACACACCATCTATCCCTCTCTGTGCTTATCCTGCACAGTTTTGTGTTTGAAATAAACTGATCTGCAAAAACTTTCAGGGTGTCATTATATCTAACATGATGGCCTTTGAAACCTGAATTAAGGTCATGGTGACCTATATTCTGCAAGCGAGCTACGGACGTAAAACATTATTTTGAGCAGACAGAAAGGATACAAACTGTGGCCATTTTCCGCGGAACCATCTTGCATATCAACCAGGGAAGTCTTGGGCTAATCTCCTCGGAAACCCGAGAAATTAGGTCATTGTGACCTATATTCTACGAGCTTCTGGCAAAAACATGATTCTGAGCACCCAGACAGCCACACAGGGCACAAAACTTTACTGTTTGACTGAGAACATTTCATTTTCAATCTAGGGAGGTCTTTGGCAAGTCTCCTTTGAATCTTGAAATTAGGTCACTGTGACATATATTCTGTGAGCTATAGGGGGAAAAACATGATTTAATTAATGTAAAAGACAGATGGGCAAATATCGTAACGGTTAACAAACCGACCTAGAACCATCTACCTCTAAATTCAAGATGAACTTGGGTAAATCTCCATCAGCACTTGAGATTTGGCCAAAATGCGTTATATTCTGTGAGCACCCAAAAGGTCAGACTTGTCCATAATCTTGAATGGTGGACCTAGAAACGTGATTGTCATGTCTCCTTGGACAACCAATATAAGGTCAGTGTGACTATATTCTGTGACCAATTGTGATCGAACATGATTTAAGCCTCCTTATTAGTCAGATTGGCACAAATGGTAGGAGCAGGGCCTAGAAAATTATAATCAGAATAAGACCCAGGGAGGGCCCTGTGAAATCTTCTTAGATGCCCTAGTTAAGGTCAATGTGACCTATTTTATGTTAGCATTTAGCATTAGATAAATTAGATGGACACAAATCGTAGCAGTTGGACATAGAACTTGGCATCGAGGGGGTTCTTGATAAGACCTTCTGGGAAACCATATATAAGGTCACTGTATCCAATTTTTAAGCCTATGGACACTCTGGAAGTCATTCTATCCATTGTTCAAGGTTCCTTAACAAATATTTTCCCACCAGATCATAACATAAATAAATAATACATGCATCACTTCTATGTCAAATTCAGCTGAGCATAATGGCTCATTTGTTTTTATTCCTCCGTACAGCGATTTTTCTTTCGCAGATAAAATTCGTTCGCAGATGAAAATCTAGTGGCTGACAAACCGATCTTTTTTGCCTTAGTATAACACAAGAAACAAACCCCCTCTGCTAAGAAAGGTTTGGATCAGATCTAGCGAAAACGAGCATTAGGCTAGATATACACAATATTAATATTCCAGATTTCCTGTCTTTAGTCAGCTGTAAAGTAATCCGATTGGTCCACATGACGTCACATGTCCTCACAATATATATATATATATATATAAATATATATACATATATATATATATATATATATATATATATATATATATATAAATTCTTATTCCGATCATTCATACGGGTTTTGTCAAGCCCGGGGGCATTAATATATGGAACAGCCAGAACACACAAAAAAGGAACCGAAACTTATAGGTCTAGGAATGCCAGCTTGGAGGAATGATATAAATATGCGACAATTTTTAAATGGTGCACGTGAGAAACACAAAGTTATATGAACATAAACCATACGAATTTCGGAACGGCGACCCGGCAGTATTTTTATTACCCTAAGTACATATTCCCAAGTAAATATATCTTTTTACATTTCAATTAGCTATATATATTCAATCCCCTCCCCAATTAAAAAAAGAAATCAGGTATTTTTTTCTATTTAGCGGATAATGATTTATATTATCAGAATTTATGTACATGACAAAATATGACAAAAACAGCAATTAAGTAGGGTGGTTTTTCATGTTGAAATTGATTATGTTGACAAGACGAAAACTCCATCTTTCTCCCCTCAGTTATATAATAAAAGTGAGGATAAGCTTTTCTGATTGATATTTATCTCCTTACATGATCAGCTCCCCACAGTGCTAGTTTGTCTCTTTACTCTTATTATTCGAATTTAACATGAACCTATGCATGACCAAACATAACTACATATGAAGTATGGATTTGTTTCTCAAAAGGAAAAGCCTATAAAGCATACGTCAGTGCTTTTGTGTACTGGTAGTACTTTTATGTACTGGTAGCTCCTGCATGATGAAAAAATAAATTAGCCACCTGGCTCTCAGACACAATGCCTTATTATCGCAGACAGCAATGTGTTCAGGTGCTCCAGGGTCGTCGTGTGTATTACTTCATTAATCATCTAGCGACAGTAAGATATTGTATGGGAGGAATTTCCTGGTAGTTCCCTTGGTCACATCAAGTCTAAACGAGGTCCAATCCAAAGCTGCTCGTAAAACTCCAGTAATGTAACATACAATAATACGTCAAATGTGTTTTCTTGCCACCTCTAGTTTTTCCTCAAGTACTAATATATGTTTATAAGAAATGTAAGGTTGTACACGGTTGTTTTAGTTCTTGACAGCCCCATGCAGTTTTACTGCCACGCCTTGCAGCGTCTGCATGAAGCGTATATGTTACACTTACAGTCAGTGTGGAAATCAGTCAATTTTTAAATTGCCTGAAATGTTCAGTACTGAAAGTTTAAGAAAATGACTGAATCATTCCCATATTTGCCTGATCTGGGTTCTCCTTGTCAATTGCTGAGCAATTGCTGCCTCATTACCTATGGATGTGTAGGTCTGCACATGGGGACAAAAAAAATGGATCTGTGTCACAAATACTTTGATTTTAAAAGGCTAATGAAGTATGTGTAAGATTTTACATCACCTGTGCCTACATATGTGCTAATTTAAAATGAGAATAAAATCATATGGACGCTTTTGACGATATGAAAGGTTAACGTGTACAATACTGTATGATGTGAAATGTATGATGAAGAATGATGAGGGTAACCACAGTTATACTTTCGCTAATGTCAATATATCTTATATAAGACATGCGACTTGTGACATGTCATAGACAATTGGCAGCCCCCATGAGCCGCTACGATATGTTTGCGAGATCAGGGTTTGATAATGGCACGGGAATACAACTGGAAAGTGCTCTGCGGAAAGTATGGAGGTGGGGATATATATCTGTCAAGAGAGTCTGGTAGCCAGTAGACCCGTATCTTTCAAGTAGAAGCCGGACCAACGCTCTGCCGGTGATCACGCCCTCATGATAGGATAGTCGGATGGGTGTGCAGTTTACTAAAACTGACAGGTATCCAATTATATATCAGAAAACCCTTAAAAGAAATAATTGACAAATTCTTCCCTCGTTTTATTCAAAGTTAATGGTTGCATATTTTCGT
Source organism: Sipunculus nudus (assembly GCA_026874595.1). Classification (NCBI taxonomy): domain Eukaryota; kingdom Metazoa; phylum Annelida; class Sipuncula; order Golfingiida; family Sipunculidae; genus Sipunculus; species Sipunculus nudus. Next base: position 80,171,235 of record CM049311.1, on the reverse strand, counting down.
CTCACGATTCAAAATACATAAAATTAATCAAATGCATGCAGGTGGTACCACATATGGTTTATAGAGGATATAGCCACAAATTGTCCTCTGTAAATTAAGATAATTGCAGTCAGATTGGTTATAACAAAGATAGCATATATGGAGAGCACATTAAAAAATCCATACGGATATCTGTATCACCTGCGTTTCTCCCATCCATATCACAGTCCAAATTAAGTTTACAGGCGTCGGAGTAAAACCTTTCTTATTGCTGAAGCCCTCAATTTATTATCTTTGACAGTAAACCAGAGTCTTACCGGAATTGTGAAAATGGTAGTTCATATTGAAGCTGCCGTTATTAATTTGTCCTGACAAGGTTTGGCGTGTGTAAAATTTCAGCGGGATGGAAAACTTGTGTCGCTCTCTGTCAGTAAAAGTGTGATTATGTGAAGGGGAGGATAGATAGCACTAGACACATCATAATAAAGCCAATCTGTTATGCTTGACGAAAATGAAGTCAAATGTGATTTGTCAACCAAATTGAATGTGTCTAGCCATATTCGCATACTTGACGGACGGGGAGTTATTTGATATGACGATTAAAGTTAAGTACACGTGTAAGTAGACGCAAAAAGATTGAGGCCAAAAACGAAGACAATGCCATGATTTATCTGACTGTCTAGTGTAAGGGTGGATTGGTGGGCTGAATCAGTAACAACAGGTAACATATCAAGTTGATCTTTAGTGAAAGAAAACACACGATTTTATTGAGATATAATTAGAACGTCTGGTCACAGATTTTATATCTGTGTCAAGTCACACATAAAGTCTTAGGAATTTGACACTTTTCAAAAAGATTCGCGAGTCGTCTATGGTAGCTCCATTGTAAGAAACTACCCCAGTGATCAAGCTGGTGAATTTAGCCTATTGAAAACACTAACCCGTTGTAACGTAGTTGCTCTTTGGTTTAGCCTCGCAAATGCCCGTTTTTTGGTCTTTAAGTGTCGGTAACTTTGCCAATTAAATGTATAATGTGAGGAATCTGATTCCCTATATTTTCATATAATTTCTGTTTTTAGCTCAGCTGACTGAAAGTCATCCGAGCTATAGCGATCACTCTTTGTCCGTCGTCCGTCTGCCTGTCCGTCCCTCTGTCTGTCCGTCCGTTAACAGGGCACAAATTGTATACAGTGTACCTAGAATCTTCTAACTTGACATCTTGGGAGGTCCATGAAAAATCTCATTGGAAACCTGAAACCCATATCCTCCAAGCTTTACGGGGCTAGTAAGTACCTCCCCACCCCCCAAGAATAATTTAAAATTTAATACAAAAACTCCAGTATCTGAATAAATGATGTCTTGATCCCCAGGATTCTTTTGCATATTGATCATGGAGTGTTTCATCAGTTTCTGCAGACTGGTAAAGCCACCTGTATTTTTTCGATTTTTATGCCCATCCTTCTCTATTTTTGATACCTTCAAAGATGTGGTCGCCCGTTTAAAGGGCACATATCGTAACCGTTGGACCTAGAATCTTTTTAGATTGATATCCTGGAAGGTTCGTGATCGAATAATCTCTTTGAAACCTGAAATGAGTTCTCAGTTAGCCATATCCTCTGAGCTATGGGGTTCGTCAATAGCCCCCCCCCCCCCAACCCCCCCCCCCACCCGAATATTCAAAATTTGATATAAAAGCTCGAGTATTTGATAACTTGTGCATTTATCGCCCTGTTTTTTTTTTTGCATTAGTTCCCCAAGACTGGTGGCCCCACCTGTTCTTTTTTTTTAATTTTTTTTCTCTCTATTTTTGAGACCTTCAAAGAAGCGTTCCTCCATTAACAGGGCAAAATCGTAACCGTTGGACCAGAAATCAGACTGAGAAAGATCGGAGTGTTTCATCAGTTCCTGTAGACTAATGGCGCCATCCGTAATTTTTCGATTTTTTCCGCATTTGTTTTCTCTATTTTTGAGACTGGCTTTTAATAGGGCACAAATTGTAACCATAAAACGTAGAATCTTTTGTCTGTACATCCAGGGAGGTCTTAGGCAAATCTCCTATGAAACCTGAAATAAGGTCATTCTGACATATATTCTGCAAGATATGTGAAAAAAAAACATGATTTGAGCACCTTATAGGACAGAATCGCATGATTGGTTACAGTCTACACTAGAAACTTCTAATTTGATTAAGATGAAGGGAGATTCCTGACAAAATTTCTTGGAAACCTGAAATAATGTCACTGTGACCTATATTCTCAGCTGTATGATAGAAAATGGTTTCAACACTCGATTAGTCAGATGTGCACACATGGTAGCAGCTGGATGTAGAATAAGGTCACTGTAACCTATATCAAAGGTCTATTGGCAAAGAGTAGTCTCGGAGTCATGTTACCCATTGATCTAGGTTCCTTGGATTAAGCTGAGCGTCATGGCCTAAGGCCACTTGTTTATTTTTGCTTTTTTTAATTTAAAAAGATTTAATTGGATTTAAAACATATTTTAAACTTAAAACGGGATGCATTTTGATTAACTAACTTTTAAAAGCTTCATTTATTGTGCTTATATGATTTAAAAAGTCAGATTTATTTCCGTAACAACACTAGCTGATAAACACGGTTTACCGGTATTGGGGAGATATATTAACTGAAATGTGGAATTTTGGCTCACTTTTTATTCTAAAAGTAAAAAGAAAATATAGGGTTTGGGTGGGATACTGTCTCAATTAGATATGTATACAAATAGTTTTACATTCATTTTGTGTCGCTGTGCTAGTGGCAAGAAAATCATACCCAGGTGTGTTTACCTCGAAGGCCTGGTCAGTGATGATGTTTACAATGCGAACCGGAATGAGACGCGGGGGCATTCAGGTTTCTGATGCCATTTGACTGGTTTCTATCGTTGGACGAATAAAGAATAGGTTGATACGAGGAACACATGAAAGATAAATTAAATGTATGTTGCAAGGAGACAGAAACAGAAAATATGCATACCTCGTAAGTAGCAGAAGCGAACCCAATGTGACTCCATGCAGAGGGTCCGTCCGTATCCCATTTTCAGCCACCGCAACCTTTTTTTTCATCGTATCAGACCAATTTTAAGCCCAGAAACCTCCGCAATCCCCCCCCCCCCCCCCCCCCCCGTTCCTGAAATTGGGACCTTGAATTAGGTTTTGTCATCAATCCTCCTTGGTTGAACCCTTTTTTTTCATAAAGCGAGAAACGTTTTTTTTTTTTCACTTTAACTGACCACCACGTGGGTGAGAGCCTGGGTCTAATAAAAGGTCAGACATGCTCAAATCCCTCACTGAAAACAAGCGTTATTCATATGAACAATAGTCCTTCATCGTGTGGTTGAGTTACCACGATGCACACATTCCGGTCATTGTCAAAGGCAGTTCGGCTGTGCTCTGTCTAACCTCCGCGCAAGTCAGAAAAAAACGGGAAAATCACTAAAAATGATGTGTACATTAAAAATTTTTTTGTCTCATATCGCCTAAGTCACTGCGAGGACAATATACTTTAAAATGAGGTATGTCATAGTGCCATCGCAACGTGGTTTCAGAGAATATTGCGAACAAAATCCTCTTAAAGTATTAGATGTAATGAAACGCGTATGCAGATGCATAACAAATATATCAGTTACAATTTTTCACTAATTAATCTTTAGGTTACAAGAGATGATATATGGCTTTCAGTAATTTAATTATGTGCTAAAAAACTTAGGGCAATTATATCACAAAAGTATAAATTTAAAATCCCAATGGATACAAGCCTCCGCCATGAGAACACAAAACACTTTGCGAACACACTGGATATCTTCATTCCGAGGTGCTGCGCGCTCGACCGTGACCCGAAAAGGTGTCCGGGCCACACTGATGTGGAATGACATTGTCTGCATTCACTTATTTTTGGCCCATATTCCCAGGTTCATTCGTGCATAAAAGACTACATTTGTGAATGTTCCTTGCATGCTGATGCTCCAGAATCCGGAGAAGATTTAATTGATTCTTTCTTGGCCCATTCCCGAAATGTCCAGACAATTTCAAAAGATTTCGTTCATGACAGAGTTATGTTGTGAAAAAAACACACACAACCCCCCCCCCCCCCCCCAAAAAAAAAAAAAAAAAACCAACACACACAAACACACCACCACACATACGGACACACGAAAGCAAACGAACGCATAACCATCCCTGCGGAGGCAACGACTACAGAGTATATATAGTCGACTACACCTGATACCCCCGTCATACCGGGGTATATATATACTAAAATCTATAACCGAGCGGTGACCTGATGGCATCTATGATAATCAGTGATCATCTTGATAAGCTTCACACTTAACCTCCACAGGTGATATCGGTGCAGCTTCTATCTGATCAATCGATAATAGGCAGTCGTTAACCTCCAAACGTCACCATGGCAACATCATAAACATGCATTTTGAGTAAATTTCTACGAAATATGTATATCGTCATATAATCCAGGTGTTATCATAAAGGGATGGTTGGAGATGTATCTATGATCTTGCGTGAAGCGTTCCATCAGGCTGGTAGGACTTAATTGTTGGCTGACGTGATGCTCAGAAAATGATCACTCTTCACTTCAGAGAGTCCATATAGATCTCTGCACTGGCTACACGAATGCAACCTGGCGTTCAGCACTCACTATACGTGAAAGATCCATGGGGACATCATATCTACCTGTCCTAATTGTATGAAAGTTGTAAACCGGCCGAATAATGCGTGGTCTAAAATGTCTGTTTTGTCCTACATGGCTTGTTAATGTTTTCCAAAGCACATACTAACCTAGTATGAAAATGACGTAATAGCCGTTCCAAATGGCGATGTTTTTGGTAAACGGCGATAATACTGTCTTACAAGTTTTAAAGTCACGACAAATATGTCATTTACATGGTTTTCTATAGCGGAGTTAAATAAAGTAAGACACATTTGATAGCTATATGTTTAATTCTCACTACAAGTCGAGAATGATCTTTCAAAATCACGTGACAATCCCTGGAAGAGAGCCGATATAATTGCTTATATTGCTTATAACATTACACCATGTCAAGCACGTGGCTTTGCCTGTTCACGCGATATTAGATCTTATTCTAAACATTGGCCTCTGATGTGCATGACTGGTGAAAATATACCGACATGGAGGTCATTGATTACATATTTATTACAGATATATTTAATCAGGAAAAGAGGTCAGCCCATTCATCTTAATGCTGTTTTTCAGTGATAACATTGTTTATACATTATTACAATAGATGAAAGTGGATCACATAATATATAAAAAGGTATAGTAGAATGTAATAAAATGGGTATACTAAGACTTTAAATATATATTTAAAAAAAGGTTTTGGAATCATTCCGCAAAGAAAAAAATAGGCCTATCACGTTAATATCACAAACTAAATATTAAAACCAAAAGAGTTCATGTGACTCAAGGAATTATGCATGCAAATTATCAAGTATTATCACCAACTAAAAAATACTTTAACTCTCTCTACGGGAAAAGACGTAAGTTCGGTTTCAGTTGTCCAACTGGAAAGTTCCCGAATAGGCAAATGGGGAATTGTACTGCTCGTACTTGGGTTTTGGTAAAGTCCCCTTCATTGGATATCCACTCGAGAATATGTATAATGAATAAAGAGGATTATGCTTAGCCAGTAAACCATAATTATATGAATACCATAACGCTGTGTTATATAAATATAGGTCTTGTTTATCTGACTGACGCACTTGGTGGTGAAATATTCCCTGAGATATCCCATAGTTCTATTGAAACATGAAATATCTGACCGCACAGGGTTTGACCTTGACCAGTCACGCTCCTGTGTCCTGAAATGCTCATTAAAGCAGAGAAGTGGATCCAGGGGAGGGGTCCAGGAGGTCAAGACCATCCCTATTTTAGCGGCAGCAATTATTTTAAGGGTTTCAGACCAATGTTTTGCTTCCTAGACCCCCCCCCCTTTCCGGATCTGGGGACCTTTTATTCAGGTTTTGTCACGAGGCTTCCTGGGTTGGGCCCTCCTTTTCCTAAATCCTGGATCTGCCCCTGTAAAGGTACATAAACATTTTTAATAATGTGTGTATCCCCTCACGCTATCAGTTTATTTTGGCTGAATACAAAAGTTTCCCAGCAAAGTCACCCCGGCATACGAACCCCGGTTCCAAATATTGTTTTGGTAAATCCCCAAGTAAACACAGTCCGCGTGTGTTTGTCTGACATAACAAGACCGTGTGTCAAGAGGTCTGAATTAGCGCACGGACAACTAAATGGTTTGAAGCTTGGACAAAAATTGACATGTGAAGTTCGCTGTATAGCCACTAGGTTGCATGCGAACTATGTTAATATTTCGCGTCATTGATCTCGCCTGGTGCAAATAAACTTGTGTAGAGACGTAACCAAACGGTCTCAGAACGAAATATTGGTAGCTATCATAATATTTTATGGAGGTTACCAAATACTGATTATATTTATATTTTAACAAGTTAACAAATATCACACAAATCATACTTACTAACCTCTGTATACAAGTGAATATTTTAAAATTGCACGCTGATATTTCCAGAATTTAAATTCCAGGTCTCTTAGATCGCTGTAAAGAAAACGAATTACTATGAACTAATGAACATTCAGCATGAGTCGTAATTTTATTTTTCCATAACGTTTCTTAATGTTTTTTTCAGGATTGTGTAGATTTATACATTACGTGTCAGTGTGTATGAATCGACCGATATGAACCACCCCATCTAGTGTGTTTAACTTTGATAGTTTAGATGGAAGCTCCTTCATTCTCACCGGGAAATAGTAAAATCCTGCACAGGGATTTTTTTCTTCTGATTATATTATTGTACGAAGTAGGCCTATGTAACATTGCCAATGAAACTGGTCAGTCATTGCTGCATGCTGATAATGTGGGCGTTTAGCCAATGACGCAATTCCTTGATGTAATAGATTAATGGGCACAACTTCTTCGTATAACCTAATTCTGTTACATTGCTCTGGATTATACCCCGTTCGCCATAGGTTACGTACCATACGTAAGACCGTACACCCTATCATGTACTGTTTATGTGAAAACGGGGTGAGTCGGCACATTTGGCGGCTTGCCAAGAGAGTATCTAGAAACAAGATACACCAGAATGTCACTCACGGAGTATGTTTATCTCGGAGTCGTGACGTCTTAACTGTTTTGGGTAATTTACGGACACAAATAACCCCATTGCAACAGCAGTAACGCCACAAACGCCCGCTGAATGGAAACTCCATAACAACGATTTGTACACGGAATGGTGGTCTGTGGTGTAGATTTGGATTTCAATGGAAACAAGTGTATGGTAAGCTGTGACACCGCCTACATTTTGCAACTTGACCCTTGAGTTGCATCCCGTACGGAATGTAAGTGGGCCTGGTGGTTATAGTGACGGGCGACTTCACTTCGTCCTGACTCAGTGCTGTTGGAGAACTGCGATGGATAAGTTTTAAATATTTGATACAGAGAACACTACAACTATATCTCCTCGGAGTCCGCATGATGGGCTCAAGAATGGCCTGGAGATGCAGGATGGCATCCGTCGCCATGGTTACCGCAGCAGTAGCTTTGTATGTCATCACACGGGCTACGTGGGGTAAATGGACAACCTGCGCCTTCACAGCAGGTAGTGTTATATTTTGTTACGTGACAAACCAATCACCCAATCATATATATATAAAGAATATTGCTAATACCATGAAGGCCTTACCACAAAAAAAAAACACCAATGGTTATGTAATTTGCCTCGCACAGTTTTTTTTCCCTTTACCTCTGCGTGAGAGTGTTATGTGCAATCCTGGCACACTTGTTTACATGTACCAGGATGTTGAGGCCCCCCCAGATCCTGTATCCACCGCTGATTATAATAATACAAATAGTGGTGTACATCATTTTTAGCTCAGCTGACTGTAAGTCATCTGAGCTATAGTCGTGGTCCTTTGTCCGTCGTCCGTCCGTCCGTCCGGCCGTCCGGCCGTTAACAGGGCACGTTTTAAAACCGTTGGACCTACGAATCCAAAATTCTGCATACCATTAGATGTCCCCAAAATCTCCTACCATACCGAAAATTGGGTCATTAGAACTTCGTTCCTTCGAGATATTAAGGAAAAACCTCCGTTTTCCATAAAAAAGCAATTGTTACACTTCAAGTCTGCCTAATATCAAAACCACTGATCTGTTTTTGATCATATTTAGTATTCATATTCTTCCATATATTTTCTGTGCACATACCAAAAATTAAGTCAGTATTGGGTATTATTTTGAAGTAATAGGCCCAAATATATTGCAATTTTTTAAAAATCAGGAAATATATTTGCTCACTTAACATGAGAATTGCTGAAGCTGAAGACTTTTTTTCAGGAATATAACTTTATTTAATCAAGATTCAATTGTTTGCCCAAAATTAGATCTGAATTTTGCAATTTTTTCAAGTTATTATCATAAATAAAAAATTAATACCTTAAATTTTGTCCAACTTTGGCAGTGGCACGTTTTTTCCCTGTAAGCACTGTTGATTTAATTTTCACAGCATATATACATAAGGATTTAATCTTTTAAAATCTGAAATTTCAAAGAAATTGTTTGAAAAGAGTAGCTTTTATTCAAGTTTTCATACACCATGTCAAGTGTTGTTTATATCTGGCCCACCTAGTAGTACAGCCTTCACTTGCATTATGTAACCCACCCCAGGCAGCTTGCCTTGACCCAGCTTGGCCACTACTAGCAGGCTTCTCCTCTGCCCTGCACTCAACCCCCCCCCCCCCCAGCTGGTGCATAAACTAGATGAATGTTATAATTTTCTGTATTTTATTTTATTCTTGGACATGCTACATTTTAGATTTTGGATTGTACCACCAGGGTTACAATGATTAAAGTGCACATTTAATTGTGTCGACAAAGTGATGTATTGCTATGAAAGTATGGATGTTCATCAGATAAGTAATGCTTTACTTCAGAAGAGTAAAACTTCACCAGGTGTGAAATTGACTATTAATTCCAGTTATTAATTATAGCTTAGATTGTAATTAGCATAATGATATTGTTTGTCCCTCATTCAACCAACAGTGTGTATACTTTATTTGAAAAGATGTTTTTATTTTATCAAATTTACTGAATCTTTTATTTTATTTCGGTGAATAAAATTAAGCTTGTCCTGAAAACTCCAATGTGCAAAACTTTTTTATAGGAATTCAAGGAATAATTTTGTAGATGCCATGTTGTGGCATTATTTTCTTTTACATTCAGTTTAAAAATTTGATTTAAAAATGATAAAATATATGTGTATGCATAATATGACCCAATGTGAGCTACAATCTGGATATATAATGATTGCAACTTAGAATTCTAATATTTTAACTTATATTTTCACTTTTATATTACAAATTTATAACACTTGTAAATAAAAAAATAAATCAGATAAAAACTATTAATGAAAAAAGTGGATATGCTAAAAAAATAGGCTTATATATAAACTTAAATGCATTATTCCTTTGAAAGTGAATGAAGGTATTAGTCCATTCTGTCCACTTGCCTGTCCATCTGTAAATTTTTCATATGCATCACAGTATCTCAAAACTTTTACTGTTTTTCTTCATGACAGTCTTGCCAGAGTATTAGTTTGCAATCATATATTTAGAACTTTACTATAACCAAGTAGGAGGGCCCTTTCCTCTTAGCTTCTCATATGCTTATATAAATATAAAACATTACAACAGAATATTTTTCATATTTTGCATTTGCAAAAATTTCAAACTTTTGTCATGACCCATGGGTCCTTTGTTTATATTCTGGATTCTCAACATCATTGTTTCGCTAAAACTGAATAAATACCAGACATGGTGCAAATACTTTGCAAATGTATATGAATATGAATATGAATATGTACTCCATTATAAAATTTCTTGCATAAGAATGGGAATTCAGGTAAAAATGAAAGTATTTGAATACCAGTGCAAATACTTTCAAAATGTATTCATGAATGCATATATTCTATAATATTAATTTAATAATTAGTTCAGTTATATTTTATTAAAAAAAACAAATGATTCTCTTGTTATTTTTAATAAATATTATATTGGCACAACATTTGTTATTAAATTTTAATAAATAGTTAAACTCTTTTATTTTATGTGCTGCTTATAAGTTATATGGCCAGGTCAAAATCTGTGTGACAATAGCACTCCATTTGTTAATAAAATAAATGAAATCAAACCTCTTCCCTGTCTCAAAAAATACTATCAAAATCATACATAAGCTAAACACCAACAACTCATAATAAAGCTCATATTTATTACCACACAAAACCAGCATATGCCTCTTTCTCAAATCATATTTTTTTCATATATAACAGCTGAGCGCCGTGACCCATGGGTCCCTTGTTTTATATATATATATATATATATATATATATATATATATACAGTGGGACCCCGCCTTTCGACCACCCCACAATTACGACCACTTTGCTTGGTCCCGATTTTTTTTTTAGTTTATTTATGTTTATAAATGACTCAAAATTACGACCACCCCTGAATTTAGAATTACGACCAGATTTCCTGGCCCCAGCGCTAATGCGACCCCGCTAATGCGACCACCGCCGAGAAGTACTTAAACACTATTTGTCAAGAGTCAATGGCTGCGCCGTGTCACAGGCACCTTAACGAAAGATCAAAGCGTGTAACAAGGTTTCTCAACCCGAGTGTTAATCTTGTCCAGCATATCTTCCTGACTCGGCGTCTGCGCTGAGACTCGTTTAGGCGAAAGTTATAGATCAAAGAGGGTATAAACATCGGCCTGATTACTTAATAAGCCGGTCTGCCCTAGGTTCTTGGGCTAGCGAGACTAATTGCCCTCAGTGATAACCTGTATTACAGCTACCACAAGTGCGGGGGTGAGAGCTTAATATTTCAACTCATCACATATTGTTCGATCCTCATTTGTCAAATTAACGACCTCGATAATCTTATAAATGCGTTCATACCTTTCTATCACAGAGTATGGAGCAGTCAGTAAAATGTATGAATAAAGCTTGCATGGGGGCAAATCCCACTCATTGTCTTGCTTTGTCTGATAGATCGCTGTCAGTTTATTCCTCTACTGGTTCAGTTTACATTTAAATTGTTTGCTGTTATGCGACGATATATCTGAAAGAGCTCTCCTTGAAGTTGAAAGTGACGTTAATCAAGGAGGCAACACCAGGACAAATTCAGCCCCAACTGGCTCGGCAGTTTAGCGTCGGTAAAACTCAAGTGCACGCAATTTATACTCAAGCGAAAAAGCTAAATATATAACAGCCACGTATTATGTTCAATATATATTCAGTAGGTTTTCTTCGCATTGCCTCTGATGTAATTATGTGTTAATCATCAGTCACTACGTTTGTGTATATGTATATTGATTTTCATCATGAATGAATATATAAAACAATTTAGTTTTCTATTCAGCTACACACAAAAAAAAAACATTTATAATAAGGGTCCTCCGCTAAGTAAAATATTTTGTTATAATTCACATTAACGATATGCAATAGATACACACTGATACACATTAAACATTAGCGTTTTATATGCGACCAAGGTAAGAGTTTCACAAATACGACCACCCCCAAATTACGACCACTTTGCTCAGTCCCCAGGGTGGTCGTAATTGTAGGGTTCCACTGTATATATATATATAGTGTTAAATGTGTCTGGTAATGTTTTAAAGTTCCTACAGTTGTAATGGTGGTGAAAAAATTTGTATATGCCAAATATAAACTAGAGCGTTAACCTCACATTTAACCAAATAATTCCTTTTTCAAAATCTTTTCATTATATTATGTGTGGTTGAGTTCCCAGGCCATTTATATACAGTTATGGTACTTGAGTTACTTAACTCTGGCAACAGCTCGAACTCTTAAATCTCATTATTCACTAGCCACAGGGATACCCTATTTTCGTGTAACACGCTGATTATTTTATCTACCAGGATGTGGTTACAAACACACAGGGAACGACTTTTACTGTCCGAGAAGGATCTTTGCAATTCCGTACCATAACTTACAGGTCGCCAAAAATCAAGGTTCCTTACCTTAGAGAAATAAATCGGTTTTGTTTTAAAACAAAAACATAAGATAAACACAACCATCTCAAAATTTTTCGATTTATTTTTTTTTTTTTGGTGCTTTTTTTTTAGTCCACTGTGATCGAGGGGTAAGGACTACCTGAAAATCCTCCACGATTGAGCACACAGCTGCTACCTGTAGTGATTATTGTAAATTACTTGTCCTGGCCAGAGGCAGTCAGAGCTAGTGGCTGCATGCTTGCACTTGGTTTCGTTTATATCTTATATAGCTGCATGAATTTGACAAAAATAAGAGGACCTGTGCAGGTCCAATTCTCACGCTAGTTAGGTTACGCTGTTGCATCGTTATGAAAGGGTCGGGTTTTATCTCTAAACAGTTTACAGGGTTATTAATTTCGAAATCTTCACATAAAATAAAATAAACAAAAATAAGCATATTTTCTTATGGTCAGGCAAGGTTGAATATCTCGGTATAAGCATTTGTGTAATTTGAAAGAAAAAAGCCTAGACTGCCCACTGGATAATGGAAATTATAGCCAATGACCCCGCAGGAAGGTAGCGAAAAGGGGCATTCCCAAGGGGTGGCCACGTAGGAGTTCTGGCAACGATTTAGTGCATGCAACCGTCAAATAAAATATAGATTTATCATAGCTTATTATAATTATGTCTCGAAGACCGGTCTAAACTGGACGTTACAAACAGTCGTTTGAGGATATTTTTATCTCACAGGGTCAAAGAAATAAACCATAATCAAATGAATATTTAAATTCACGGTTAACCACTTTTTTAGAGCAATTTGACAAGTCATGTACAAATCCGTTATGAGAAGAAATGCTTTATTCAAATAACATTCTATATAATTTTCATACATTAATCACATGATATCTAAAATACTTTATTTATTTATTTTTTTTTTGTTTGTTTCAGGTTTCTCCACTGTGCTTCTAGTATTCCTCGCGATCATATTCGCCCATTTATCATGGTTAGATCCTGCTGACAGCCATACAATTGAAACTCTGTTGTTACAATACATTATAATACACATTCTAAAGCTTCTAGGAAAGAAAAATATGGACGTCATCATGCAGCACAGTCGTGACCCAACAAAAATTCAGGAAATTACACTGACGGATATATTGAAAAAGAACGCAAATACCAAATATGGGAAACAGCACAGATTCAGGGATATTAACAACTCATTTGACTTTCGGACCAGCCATCCGTTGACAACATACTCCGATTTTAAAGATTATATTGAAAGAATCAAACTTGGTGAAAAATGCGTATTAACAAAAGATGAGGTTTTATATCTCGGTCAAACATCTGGAACAACCGGACAGAATAAATCTTTCCCCATTACTAAAGCCCTAAAACATAACATTGGCAAGAAGGTGGGATCCATGATGTACTATATGATGATAAGGAAAGGTGCTTTAGGTATGGGGAGAATGTTCACGATTGCCTACAGGGCTCGTGCAAAGGAGTCCCCTGGTGGATTAATGATGGGTCCTGTGACACGTCACATGGCCCGTTATATACCTGTCACATTATCGCCCAAATGCGTCTGCGACATAACCGATGAGAAATTAGCACTGTATGCTCACGCAGTTTTTGGACTCAGAGAACCGGAAGTGGACCATTTTCGAGGTTTGATGTCCTCATTAGTTTATTCCTTCTTCAGAACCATAGAAACCAACTGGAGAAGTATATGTGATGATATAGAACATGGCCGAATTTCCATTTCCGGCATTTCTGATGACGTCATCACTGAAATCAATGGCTACCTCATCCCGGCACCAGCCAGAGCACATGAATTAAGAAGACAATTCGCAGTGGGGTTCAAGGGAATCGCTAAACGGATATGGCCACGACTGACAGGTGCCGATATGCTTTCTTCCGGTGGTTTTGCCGTCCATGCTCAGATTTTGAAGGATACATACATGTTGGGAATAGAACAGCTGTCCTTCCTGCACGTCGCAACAGAAGGGTTCATGGGATTCAATATGGACCTGCACAGGGACCAGCACTTGTATACATTGATACCTCATAATGCCTACTTAGAGTTTATCCCTATAAAAAAAATTCACAATGAAAATCCAGAAACTTTGATCATCGAACAGGTAGGTGATGCTTATCTTAACATACCGGTATTTCGGTTATCTGGACATCGCTCATCTGAAATTTCTTATTATCCAAACCCATAATTTGAACAGTGAAAACAAGTGCTGGTATAATTTGTCCAAATAATAGTATTACAAATCAAAAAGACCGATATGATTATCGATGGCGCAGTCAAAAATCAATCTGATTATCGATTGCTCTGCCAAGAATCGATGTGACAATATATGTATACAAACTTCATTAATTGAACAATGATTATAACGAAAGTTCAGTTATTACGTACAATGTGTACATGTCATTGGATGATTATTTGGTCTCATTATTGTCATATGTATTTAGTTACAGAAAAACGAAGAATATGAGGTTGTCATGACAACGCCTATGGGTCTTTATCGTTACCGAACAGGTGACGTCATTAAGGTGATGGATTTCAAGAACAAATGTCCGATCTATGAATTTCAGTACAGGTATAAATCTGTTATTTCATCCAACTGCTGTGCATTCAAAATAATAATTGATCATATAAACGTTAAAATAATATAATTCAAACAATCGTCAAAGCAAATATTTCCTCACCCTCTTTTGCGCCTGTGACAGTTGGAACATCAGCTGAATGGCTACCTCATAGAAATGAACATATGCATTTGGCAAGTTTAATTTATATCCATGGCAAGACAAAAAGTTTAAAATATATTGAAGTTTTAAACTTACTGTGTGAGGCGCATTCTGAGAAGAAAATTTAAATTTTCGCTTCGAATATTTTTTTATAACATAACAGTTAACATTTCAGCGACGATGCTTTCAGAGTTTTACCGGAGTAGGCAGTCGTTACTTTTTTATGGATATGTCTGAAGTATTCACATATGCACACAATGGATGTTTATTTTCCAAAATGTTGTTGACTTTTATCTGCTGACTTTTAAGGCTTGGTCAGCTGCTCAACTTATATTGGGAGAAAACGCCTGAAAATGTGTTCGCGAAAGCAGTTGTATCCGCTGTGTGCAAGATTGGAAAAGGTCACTTGACTTTGTTGGACTACACAGCAACGGAAGATATTGTATTGAGACAATGTTCCGGTCAGTAGTTTGAACTTGTCGCTGGGAGAGAGATAAAGCCTAAGTACCAAGACTTAAACCAATTTAATTTCAAATAAGAAGATTTCACTGTGTGTCTTAAGTATGTAATTAAATCTGTCGTGACACGATTTGATAACGTCTTATAATTTCTGTAACAAGTAAAAGTTAGGTGCATGTTACCTTTTTTGTGATGGGCCAAATAGGTTTATTTTATGCGGGGCACAAGTGCATAGTGGGGTTCACAGACGTCAATACAGGGGGAAAGGGGGCTAGTTACCCCTCCCCCCCCCATTTTTTAGCGAGGGGAAGGGGACCGTCAATGTAGTCAACCCCCTGCTATTCGGAGAATTATATTTATATACTGAAATGAAATATGTGAATGATTAGAATTACAAATTTTGTGATCCATTTCTGAGTTTACTATGAAATATTAGATATCTTAACCTGGTTTAGAAGTTACTCATGCCAGCAACAAATACCTTATATTTAAACCTTTTACTATGTAATTTATTTGAAAAGTGTCACACAGAAAATACAATTATACATGTGCGTGTTCGTGTGTTTACAAAAATAAACTTAAGATTACCCTCCCACTCCGAGTCACCCCCCCCCCCACCCTTGGAGATAAATTGGCGCCACCGGTGGGGTTAGATTAAGTTATGTAGATTATGAGCCGGCGATAAAATTAACCTCTAAACGGGTATTACTCAGCGAAAATACTGACAACTCATGGACATTAACATATTCACAGTGTCAAAATTTTATAGTCGTGACAATGGGAGTGATTACAGTCAGCTTAAAACATTACAATGAACATTTCAGAAACGAATGGCGAAGAAAAGCATTACGTGTTGTTTATAGAACTGGAACAAGATGGCGAAGAGTACATTCTGGAAGAAAATCAGAAAAGGCTGGTGAGTGGCTCAAACGGGTCAACCATTTAGTTACTTTGTCCTTTGACAGATGGCGATAAGGACTGGATGCGTGTAAGCGAGAGAATCAAAATTGTCATATAGGTTTTATGCGTTGTATACATATTATATACTTAATAATATATCTCTAACTCAAAGGCTTATATACTATTGTGACACAGAGCACCGGACAGTCCGCCCTATTCATAGCTGTTACGGACAACTGAGCAGGTGATCCGAAGTGTGACATTGGACGAAACACGGGAAAGCATGATTTAGGGGGGGGGGGGTTATTACAGCATCATTTAGATTTTAATATTAAAATAACGAAGTATATAACATGTTACGTTGGTCCCCTTTTTCATCATTTGATTTTTTTTTTCATTGTTTCATTGCTCATGTAGCTTGTGGTCATGTGAAAGTGCTTATGTGCTTTCATGTTAGAATTATAACAATTAATAGTTAACAAAGTTCCACCTAAATCTTTCAATAGGACTTAGTTTGATAATTCCACTTCATATGGGAAAACCTGCCTAATCCAGCTCTGTATTAATATAAATTATGTTTTATTAATTAACGGGTTTTATTTTCACTTTTTACATGTTCTTTTACAGTTCGATGATTGTCTGTGCGAGTTGTTCGAGCTTTACAAGTCTTTACGTCAGAACAGAAGTATTGGGCGCATGCGCGTGATCCAAGTCCGCCAGGGGGCGTTCATGCAGCTGAAATACAGAATGATCAAAGACAGTATGAACCAGCAGTTCAAGACGCCACGAGTTCTTAGGAATATTGATACACTCAAGTTTCTTCTGGACCTGAAGCTGTAACTAAATTACAAACTTTAACTGTAGTTGAAAGTTAACTTCCGGTACATTGACCATATAGGGAATCACTGGGATTATCGCTTGCTATGAGAAGCCAGTTTTAATAGGTGTGCCAATAAATCGATTATATCGATGATTCGTCGTTTTCTTTCAAAATCGATTAAATCGATTGCATTTTGTATTATTGATCATAGCCAGAGAAGTCATATTTTCCCGATAAAATATTCTTATTTTGTCCGAGATACAAGAAAGACACGAAACAGCGAACAGCAATAAAACTTACCCTTGTGTAATGAGTTAATGTAAACACCACTTTTTAGCCCTCAGCCCTTAGGCTGATGGGCTATTGTCGTCACCCAAGCTGTCCGTCCGTCCGTCCGTCCGTTCGGCGTCCGTTAACTTTTACCTTGTGAGCGGGATATCTTGAAAAGGATTCGCCATCAGAATTTCATTTTCTCGGTAAAGATGTATATCGACAAAATCTCGGTCAAGTTCGAAGATGGGTGACCTTGACCTATTTTTCTACATTTTAGACATGTTTATAGAAAAACACTTAGATGCTTATTACTGAGGAACCATCTGGTGGATTTTCACAAAACTTACTATGATTGTTGGGACTGATAGTCTGTACCTGCTACACAAGTTTGGTGGCGCCACCTACAATTTCTGATTTTTAATGAATTTTTATCGGATTTTTCAACTTTGGGCTTGTGAGCGGGATATCTCTAAAAGAATTCATCGTAGGAATTTTATTTTTTCGGTGAAGATGGATATTGACAAAATCTTGGTGAAGTTCGAAGCTTGGTGACCTTGACCTATTTTTCTACGTTTTGGAGCTAATTATAGAAAAAAAATTTGAAGCTTATTTCTCAGGAAACCATTGGCTTGATTCTCACAATACTTGCTATGCTTGTAGGGACTGATAGTCTGTAACTACTGCACAAGTTTGGGGGCACCACCTCCAATTTCTGATTTTTAATGAATTTTTCTTGGATTTTTCAATTTTGGCCTTGTGAGCGTAATATCTCTAAAAGTATTCACAATAGGAATTTTATTTCTATGGTGAAGATGTATATCGACAAAATCTCAGGCAAGTTCGAAGATGGGTGACCTTGACCTACTTTTCAAGGTCACAGAGCTTATAATAGAATAAAACTTAGAAGCTTATTTTTCAGGAAGCATTTGGTGGGTTGTTATTTATCATGGTAATAACAATTTTAAATTTATAACTCAGACATGTACAGATATACATCCATGTGAGAACAGATATTTAGTTCTTTTTACTGTTACCACCTCTAAACATTGTTCCTTTTGCTGAGGGCTTTTGTCAGCTTCTGCTGATATTCTAGTTTTTCTTTTCAAACAACTTTTGTTATTATTTGAACAGGTTAGGATTTCACAGAAGATTTGTAAACAAACGCACTCTTAAAGAAAGGTACTGAATGCGTATTACAATTTGGTATAGGAACAGATCACCAGGGTACATGTGACTGCCGGGCATATTATATGACAGTCAGCATATAAAAAGAGAATCTTCCTGCCTGTTTTTTAGTATAAAATGGTTCTTCCCTAACAAATGGATTAATTTTTAAGAGAAACAACTGAATGATTTCAGGCGTCAATCGTGGTACCCAAAAACTGGTAACCCCCTCGCCCAATCACACCACACATTTAGAACAATATTTTCAAATGCTCCATTCTTAAATCCCTGTACTATAAATGGATTACATGCAGAGACAAAGTATAATCCCATGTTCATTTTTGCTTTTTGTCGATGTGATGATGTATAAAAATGTTTCAAGAAGACGCATTGAAATTAATTTCATATATACAGTGGAACCTGACTGAAAGACCATCCATATTATATGACCACCTGTCTATTAAGACCACCCTTGAGTGAACATAACACACACGATTATCTGTGAATTGAGACAACTTGTTGCCAGTCAGATGGGTTGTCTTATTTCACAGCTAGTTTTCACCACATATTTATTGTAAATATTTTGCTAACCATTAAGGTTCTGTTTATAATTTAGGAGTGTCCTGTACCCTCTGTTGTGGAACACATTAATAATTGTAGTACCATTTATTAAATATTTCTACAGTTTTACTTTCCAGAAACATCATGCACTAACGAAAGAAGGCATGTATTGGCAGGAATATTCTAAAAATTATCTAATAAATGATTTATGAGGCATGTCAAAATTTATTGTGGTATTTTGTCTATAGCTTTTACAAATTAACATTTCATTTGAGAGTTCATAAATATCTACTAGAAGTCAAATAAGCTCCAGCACCTCCGGAGGGTAACATGGTATTATATGATAATACTACAAGTTACACTTAATTTAATTTTCCATAACATAATTTTATGTACTCCTAACTTTCTTTTTGGATTTAAAGAATCACAACTTTACATGACTTTCTCAATATTTATTTAAAGGTAAATCTAATGATAAATTAATGACCTTTTTCCAGTAACCTAAAAGTTTACGTTCATAGTGGAATGACTGGTTTCACTGCCGTCTGATGCACCTCGGTGGTCAGCATCGGGTGAGGTCGGCTGGTGCAAGCGTGACAAACTAGAAGTGCATTCAGAAACCAGATATCTGCATTCTAACGAATACAAGATTGCGCAATTGGGGGTGGGGGTCGGTCCTGTTGTGGTTTGCTCCCACTATTGTGTTTACTTATTCGGGCCATATTCCATGTGCGATATGTGTTGTGGGATGCTGCCAATATTGTGTTTACTTATTCGGGCCATATTCCATGGTTTATTCATGTAAAGTGGCTGTACATTTTAGATAATTCTTTAATGACGTTCCTGAATGTAGTTAATGTACCGGGTCCCCACCAGAATTTGATCGATTCTATATTGGCCCATGAATCCCCAAATCCTCTGACATTTTCATTAGATTCCGTTCGAATATTTGTGGACAAACACACAAAAACACACACACGAACAGGGATCACGCGCTTCACAGATTCACTCGCTTTCTTGAGCCTTGATTCTTTAGTGCTAAAATCAGCTGACAGATGGCAGCAAGCGGCGACCTGCAAGAGCACCCTTCATCCGGCCAGAGGTCACCATCACTGGCTTGCTTGGCTTGGTTGGCATCACGTCTATTGGCTTCAATAAGTTATAGTCTAAAGAGACAACCGGGGCGGTGATCTCAGATCACCTCTACCGTGTCTGTCTAATGACTTTAAAAACTAGACCCTAGTCCTAGTTGGAGGGAATGCATGCTGCTTCTGCCTGTGGTTGTGGGTGATGTGGCTTTCCTCAGGTCACCAGTACGGGTAAAACGGTGCCGGTCTCTTGGCTCTCGCTGGCTTGGCTTGGCTGGCATCACTTCTGTCGGCTCCTTAAAAATTTATAGTCTAAAGAGACAACCAGGGCGGTGATCCCAGATCACCTCAACCGTGTCTGTTTAATGACTTTTAAAACTAAATCCTAGTCCTAGTACATTTATGCCTACGCCGCAAGTGTATTTAGAACCCCCAGTGTCAATTCTTATGAGTCCGACTCTGCTCAGTGTACCTGCAAGTTTACCCATAATTCACTTGATGAAAAGACAAGATAATCCTTCAAGTTTCATGGTTATCGTTTTATCAGTTTTTGCGAAATCATGATAACAATTCAACAAATATACAAGACAAACTGAGGCAACACCAGACCACCTTTGCGGAAACTTTAATGAAGCTTTACACTGCATATACCAGGACAGAGCCGCTGTACACTCTTGTAACTGGGTTGTTTTCTCATTTGAGTGTATCATGGGATCCCTAACATCAGCAGTTAACTCAGTTTTCGACTAGCATCCGGTAAATTTTGGTGCTTTGACGTCTCATGACATAAATAATTGATGATGATGTCTCGTAATATGAATAATTCATTACTTGACGTCTAGCTTTAAGAGATCACGTGATAGTCACACGGTGCAGCTCCAATCACTTTAATTTTTTATATTTTTTGTTGATTCCGCAGACGACTTTCAAGTTTTACCCTTTGATCGTGCAAAAAGAAAACGTGTTTTTTTTAGAAAAGCCAGTGCATATGTACTCAGTTTTCCATACCGAACGGACATCTTATTAGATCTATGGCATGAATGACGCAAAATGCTGACGAAAGGGTTGCGGTTCTTCCAATGACTCATTTTCTTGACATTAATCTTCGTGCATGTTAACTCGTTTTATTCGTTGGCCTTTTAAACTGCTCAAGAGTTGAGGTATTCTGCTGTTCGGTCTGGGTCTACATATTTTTCACTATTTTTAACACTCATGATTAACTATAATTAAAGACAGGATTTCAGTGAAGGAAATACATATTAAATACACTAAAAGGGACCTCAGTATTTTAATTTGATGAAAAACTTATATACTGCAATGCAATAGATTTACGTTACATTTTTTCAATATATCTACAATAAATATTTTTCTTTTGATTTAAATGGAAATGTACTGAGTATCCTGTCCTGGAGTTCTAAGTCGACCAGCCAACACCCTTCAAATGTGCTTTCGATGACACTTTGTGTTCAAGGCTTGTGACCGCACTGCAAACTGACGCGTTACAATTTCATTTAGTTTTAGGTTCTAGTAACATGTGAGATGGCACAAGTGAGTTTTTGGACGCTTCTATATGGTTTGATGTGGTTCTGTAAACTTTTTTTTTGGCATGTATTGGTTATAGCCCAATGAAAGGTTATGCAAGCCGTGAGGTTTGCTTGGCTTGTGTCTTATGGCAGGCGAGCCGTTTAAGCGAGCCTGCCATGATTGACACAAGCCAAGCAAATCTCCTGGCGTTGTGGATGTCGAATGAATCAACGCAACTTGTAACGTATACCTTTATTGAGGACACACAAGCTTATCACGCATGTCGTGCATAGGATGTAAACGGTGAAAGGTACAGACGTTGTGAAACTATAAGAAAAAGAAAAGAATACATCGTTATGCAACAAATGTATCTTTAAATACTCTTGGTTACAAACACATGACAAACCACTACTATACAGGTACGACTCCTCTACATTCAATAGAGAATTCAAAATACAGACATGTCTACGATTACACGGTAAATGATATTTATAAAGGAATAATGGAAAGACCATCACTTACAGCATAGTGCGATCGCAGGGCAGTCAACCAATCAGGGCATATTGTAGGTCTAGTTATGATGTATCTGAAACCAATACATAGAGATTAAGCGCTAATAAACTCATATTTCATATCATATTCTCGTCGTAGCGGTATCAACACGATAGGGTCATTCCAATACCCTCTCCTCGTACAACTAGTAAATAACCGACTACACAATCTTAGCTCTCAGACAATTCAATCAGACCATGGCTGTATCTATATAATAGGGCAAGTCTAAAAGCCCCTTCCTAATTCCACGAATTTGGTGACGAATCATCAAGAACTGACATCATAATGTAACGGAAAATTTTATTTTCTTAGTGATTTGTAACTTCTTACAAACCAATGAGGAATAAGGTTTAGAAGTAAGAACACTATGTAGATTTGTAAATTTGTTTTAAAGAAGATTTGTATTGTGGTTATTGGTTCCAAATAAATTTGAACTAAAATAATTTGAAGAAGCTGAATCAAATTACGTTTCCTTTGTAATTTGTATCTTCTTTGTAAACAAACAAGGAAGTTTTTGCAGTGAGTAAACCATGTAGATTCGTAAATTTGTTTTAAAGAAATTTTTTCTTTTTATCGTTAATATTGGTTGACAAAATAAATTTGAACCAAAGCAGTTTAAAGAAGCTGAATATATTATACGGTTTCGTCATACTTAAACATATGGTCAATATAATAAATTATGAATTTCCTATTTTACTATGGGAGAATAAGCTGAGCCTAACACAAATTGATATTAACAGAATCTTATATCACATTGAGAGCTGAATCAATAAGATATTTTTAACCAATATTTTGAGAATACAGATATTTTACATCCGATTAAGACGGTCGTCTACTTGGACTTAAAGAAGTTAACATCGTATTTGCCACCACATAAATAAGTCGTAATTGTCTAATTACTCAAATCAAATGAGACATATATTATCAGTGTTTTAAACTGGATAACTTTTGTCAAATTAAAATATCTGGAGAAGCTGAGTAAAGTGTTGTTATGGTGTCCTTTTACTAATATCGTCTTCTTTGTGACATTACAATAGCCATGTATCTCATATATAGCTATCTAACGATCCGTAGCAAAATTGAATGATCGTAGGAGTATCATCCACAAGTCGCAGATCAATCGTGGAAATATCGTACCAGTATCTTAGACGTCGTCACTGAGCCGTGAACATTCTTAAAAGTGTCGTGTCATATCGTGCTGGCTTCGGATCACTGTCGTAGCCAATCGTACTGGCATCGTACTCCTTTCGTACAATATCGTGGTCGTGATGGAATTTTTATCACTCGACAGGCCGATTGGCCACGAATTCAACATCGTGGCGATTCGGCGTCAAATTCGTGAAAGTGGGAACGGGGCTTAAGACCCTCTCCTCCATACACGAATGTTTCGATATGCGAGTGATTTACCAACCACGCTAAAGAGTTGAGAATAGTCACATTATCTTCATACATAAACCATTTATAACACATGTAAAGAGAATGACTCGTATTATGAATTATACTCTAAAAGAAGGGGAAAAAATACTCGTCAGGTATGCAGGTAAACAGTATGACCACGTGTGTGAAAGGGAGATATGCTCAAGATGTATATTTGTCTTGATAATTACAATGTGTACTAGCAATTACCCGTGCTACGCACGGTTCTGGGCGAGCATTTAGTTCTGATTTCAAATAGTCTGTCATAGTTTCATGTCTTGGGTGTACAATGTTATTGTCTCTTTGAATCCGACATTTGGTATAAGTGTTCTGTCTCTGAGTTAACCTTGTCGGAGTCTGAGTGACCTGGACGAATACGTTCTTGTCCGAA
Organism: Sipunculus nudus; assembly: GCA_026874595.1. NCBI lineage: Eukaryota > Metazoa > Annelida > Sipuncula > Golfingiida > Sipunculidae > Sipunculus > Sipunculus nudus. Next base: position 80,147,264 of record CM049311.1, on the reverse strand, counting down.
TGGTGGAATGTCTTCGGATAAACACGGAGCATATGTATGTCAAAAATTCACGGCAACCGTACACTCTAAGAACGAAAGGTGCTTCAATGAACTCAATAGGGTTCTTTACGTTGTCACAAATATGGAACCCTATTTGGTTCTTTAAAGAACCCTATGATAGGGTTCTTTTAAAGAACCCTATGATAGGGTTCTTTAAAACACCCTTAGGGTTCTTTAATTTAACCCTTTGATAGGGTTCTTTAAAACACCTCAAGGGTTCTTTAAAAGAACCCTATGAAAGGGTTCTTTAAAACACTTTCAGGGTTCTTTAATAGTACCCTATGATAGCGTTCTTTAAAACACCCTTAGGGTTGTTTAAACAACTTTATATTATCTTGATCGTAGGGTTCATTAAAGAACCTTATAGAGCTTTGGGGCACCTTTAGGGTTCTTTAGATACCCCCGCCCCTTTTATTGCTGATTACAAAAATTGTTCATACTGATTTCATATTGATACTGAGTTCATACTGATAAACAATATCTTATCCTGATATGGGGTCCAGACTACTGGATTAAAAAAAATAAATACAAATACCATAATATACATAAATAATATATTTATTTGCATTTATTTAAATATTGAAAATAATATATATTGAAGCACAAGGATGCCTCTATACAAAACAGGTTACATTACCCTTAATATACATGTACATAATATAAGATTAAGAGGTAATCATACCATTTATTATCTCTTTTTCTTTTTATATATATATTAAAGATGAAAAGAAACATATTTATGAATAAATCAATCAATGTCCTACAATTATCTCTTCATATAACCACACACACACACACACACACACACACATATATATATATATATATATATATAACCTCTAAGATCCTTTAAGGAATAAAGATCAGAATTTCAAACCTGATTGTTTCTAAAATGTCATGCTTGTCTTTGAATGTCATTAGATTAAAATTATTTTAAAATCTGCTACATATTGTTGAAAAACACAAATATGTATATTCTATATGTGGTGAAACTTTACTGGAAGTAATAATATATATAGTATATTTAAAAAGGATTTCTTTTCGGTTTCAGCATATAATTGGCCAGTAGCAATTATTTTTCTGACTTACAGTCATACTCCATGTATATATCCAACCCATAAATGTCAGGATAAAAAAAAGCATCCTTCATTAGAAACCATCAATCCATCCGCACCCAAGGTCAACTTGAAGCTGGATGATGGTTGGCAATAAATGTAAGGTTCACTTTTACTGCTGTTCATTACCCTGTGCTTGTATATGTCTAACAGGATTATATTCTTTGCATGTGCTTACATAATCATTTTTAATCGTTTGTGCAAAAATGCAATCGATTTTGAAAGAAAACGACCAATCATCGATTTAATCGATTAATCGGCACACCACTATAGGTAATAGGTCCATTAATGCGTTAGCTCTGTGTGCAGCCTCACAACAGATATAGGCACAGCCCTAGAGCTTTTAAGTCCAAACAGAAACTCCTCTAAAAAAAGAAAAAGTCTTTCTCAGTGACTTCGGATACTGAAACCCATATGCCCAATAGGCCGCCATCACAAGGGCAATCCCCATCGTAACGTATACGGAGCCGTCATCACAGGTGAGATTACAGCTACTGCCACCACGTGCAATTCGTAATCATGGCGTACATCCTGACCACCAGTGAACTTTAGTATTGGTATTGCGACGTTTCTTCCTGTAACTGAAAATACACTTTCCAATATAAATAAAACCAGCAATTATGTACTGATTTATTTTGAAGTAACCCTAAAGTTGTCTATAGGTTACAGAAAAATTAAGTCTATTTACATTAATTTTTTATTTGTATATTAAACGTACATGTTAAAACAGTCCAAGTGTTAGCGGCCCTGAGTATTTATTTTTTGCATTATAAAGACGGACAAAACCTGTTTTTCTAGATCAGCATCGCAGAAAGTTAGGTGTGCCAAAATAGAGGAAAATATCCCCACAAACAAAAGATAGATAGATAGATAGATAGATAGATAGATAGATAGATAGATAGATAGATTGATAGCTAAATTTAAAATGTAAACAGGCATGTTTCACTGTACCTCTGCCCCATGAAGTTAGTAATATTTATATTTCTTATTTAAAACAACGTAACAACAAAATTACCTGTTTATGGAGGAACAGGTGGTCTTCATTTTCCCCAAAAAGACCCGGGAGCGTTAATATTGCAGCATTATTCTTCAAACCTGAAAAAAATACAACTGAATTTAGGGTTACAAGAATAACATGTTTGGTGTTGGATATACAGTATGACCCCAAACAGTGAAAATGTGAGCATGCTGAAGCCCAGTGTTTTGCCTTTCAGGGCACCCCGTGACCAGTGACTGTTTCTGTGATTTCACAATCGGATGTATCTATACAGCCTAGCACTCAGGCACTGTAAGACTAACGTGTATACCCCATGCTGTGACCAGCCCCCACTGATGGGCCGATGGCCACCTAATGGCTACTCATTTATCATTCCACATGTGCATGGTGTACACATTGCAACCTACATCTGGTATTACCATCGATATCAACTGACCTTTATAAAGAAACACATTTTAAAACGTACTTCCCCTGACCATAATAGTATAATAGAACATCAGTTATAGAACCTCTTACATACACAGAACACATACACGCACACACGCACACTCACACACATATGTATTTATATACATATATATATATATTACACATATATATATGTATATATATGCACAAACATATTAACATATTGCGCACACGAATATATGTAAATATACTCTTCACACAAACATACATACACCCAACTTGTATATTCGCAAGCATTTGCCTACATACGACGTATTGGAGAGGTTTGATAATTACACTGTCAAAAGGGAATCTATGCCCGGGCCATGTTGGAAACTTGCCTAGGGTACAGTAATACATCCACGATACTATAGTGCTGACACAAGCTGTGTATATACCCATTATAAATATATAATTCCTGTATATTATCCATGCTCTGTAAATAAGTACACTGTACACTTAAATGATATAACATAACATCTGTGTTATAAATAATCCAAACTGATTGTGTATCGTCAAAAACATATACTGCGCATTTTTCTTACAGCGATGCATCCCGATATATAACTTGCAATTTTAAAGCTCAATTAAGTGTTATAACTCATGTAGATGATATATAGCATTTCTTTCCAGATAGTGTAAACAAATATTCAGTGGGTAAATTAATACATTCATAAACTTACCTTATAGTCTTCACTGTCTGTTTGTGACGTTACTAACTTGCAGTCTGTACAGTACTTCAGCTGAACCTGGATCTGTCTCCACTGGTCAGCACTGGTCAGCACACTGTTCTAAATACCCGGCACTTGTAAGATTGGCACGAAAGCGTATCAATTTACGATTAAGCAACGCCAGTGAGAGTCGTCGCCTCGTTTTTACATGAATGCAGCTGAAAAATGCTGTTTACACTACACGCCAATCGCACTGAAATGCTGAAAATTGGGATTGCCGTGTTGTGTAACCCTGGCTAGAGTCTGTCATATTTCCATTTTAAATGTATTGATAATGATTATTAATAATAAAAAAATAACAAGAGTACCAATTTTTATTCATATTGTATATCACTGCTGAAAAAGTATACACTAATATATATATATATATATATATATATATATATATATATATATATATATATACACCACCATACAATCTTTAATTGCCAAAACTAATTCAGCTATGAATTACTTTACTAGACCAAAATTTCTAGTAAGAGTGACTGCATGATTATTTAATTGAAAAAAAAATAACTTAAATTTCCTTAATCATAATATCATGTAGATCTGTATTCGGACCACACTAATAATTATCAATACAACTATTTTAATACTTGAGTTCAACCTTTAAATTTAGACTCCTTTATATCTCTAAGGAACGCCTTCTCTCTCGGAAGCGTTTAATTTGTCAGGTTATAGAATCACCTCTTAATATACCCTGTTTTACAAGAATCACTTCCAAAGAACCCTCATGCCTCTCAAAGAACCCTAAATCACACCAAAGAACCCACCTTCATTTAAAGAACCCTGTTTTGCCTCATAACACCCAAGAGTTCTTTACTCAACCCCGTGGTTCTTCAAAGGAGGCATGTAAATTCACACAAATCGCGTTACGCTATTAACATATAGATCCATTATATGCATGGTGTTATGCATAAAACTCCAATTGAAGCCGAGAGGTTGGCAGGAGAATTTTCGAAGAATTTGATATGTTTAATAAAATCATTTTTATATGAAAATATATATTATACTGAACATCGCCATTTAAAGTTGCCCTCCGCGCCCGTGAATCCGCCAGTAAAGGAACCTGTTATCTTGCATGGTGATACAGTACAGCGCTGAGACATGATCTCGATAATTACATTCCGGTTATTACGCACAAAAACTGAGCACTCACATGGTCGGGCAATCCCGCTGCGCAAAAGTTCGTGGTAGCATTATATTATGTGGTACATTTAATGGTTGTATATATTTTTAAATATCACGCACTCCTTTCTGTTTGAAAGCTGAGCCAATGTTTTCCAGTGAGACAGTCACTGCGTTCAGGCAGTGTGTTAAACCCGGATCCCACTCCAGATCCCGGAACCCAAGAAAAATTTGTAATTCTTAAACTCTCATGGTAATTTGTCCAGAAATTTTAGCATAATCGTATCTAAAGACATATTTTATATTATGTTTGGTTAAAACATAAAAAATAGTCTGTTGAGCAACAAAATTGGATAAAAAAAAAACACTTACGGGCCCTGGGGCACGGACCTCACGGATTACACGGACCCCGTTTTCTCGTTGTTTTACCATTTCTTTAGTACATACATGTATTTGACATCACGTTTAGCCAAGACACATTTGTGATTTATTATTGTGTTTGTATCTGTATTTTAACATTTCTGTCTCAGTTTTTATTCCTTATTTTATATTTGCTATTTATTTCATTTGTGTAGCGTTTTAAAAAGTATTATAATTTAAAACATTTACAAAATCATTATTTTGGAACATGTAGTTGCTTGAAATGCAAGTAATCAATAATTCCTTTCGGTATTTATATTATTGCCAACTTTAAAATTGCATGGTTGTTATGAACGGAGCACGAAACCTGTTGTTATGTGGAAGTGCTCTGATATATCAGTCTCAGGTCCGCTCAACTGTTAGTGCACTTCAAATTAAATCTCCCCCACTGTGTCCGCACTATTATATTTTCATTTGAAATAACAAATATTATATTTAGTGTTTGACATGAGTGGTAGTTTTGTCCTCTTTTAGTCATGAATAAAAATATTAGCGGTGGTTACTAGGGTCCGTCAAAATTTAACAGTCGGCAAATTCAAGTAAATGAGGTCCGTCTTCATCGAAATATTTTTGTAATTATAAATCTTTCAGTGAATCGATCATTTAACATATATGGACTTTGCTCTGTCCTTACATCATCAATAGTGGTGTTTTTATCGGTATAAATAATGGGAAATGAGGAAATAGGTTTATGGGGTCCGGGGACCGTGGGGTTCGGGTTTTACACACTACCCTGCATTCACTACCGCTCGGAAAATTTTCATTCTTTGAAAGATCCCCCTTTTGAGCATTTTCCTCGCGCGAGATCTCCTTGTGCACAATAGACCTTTTCGCTGCGCGGAGGTCGCCTTTTGAGAAGGGATCACCAATGGGGATTATTTCGGGCCGGTCACCGCAAATTTAAGAAAAGCCCAGATAGGGCCCCCGGAGAAAAACTCTGTCCCGCTATCAAACACTCTGTGGCCATTGTGTTACCAGGCCCGAAGGCACAAAGAAAAGAGGCGCCCGCGGGGGAGCAAATATTAATTATGCACGTAATACACAAATATTGCAAATAAAAGCGGGTGCAATCTCTTCGGACAAACCCTGAGCATATGTATATCAGAAATCATGGCAAACCGTATGGTAGTATCAGAGGAGATACGGAAAATCACAAAAATCGCATTACGCTATTAATATATAGATAAGAAAAGTTATTGACAAATATTGACAATATTTTGACGAATGTATAGTAATGTCCTTATAAGCACATATTTCAGACATCTATATAGCATAATAAGGAGGATGATACAGGATACTAACCGAAAATGCCGCTCCTCAGTCCATAGTCTTTATCCAAGCATGGTGACAATACAAAATACAAAAAGTGCGCAATAACCGACCGACTACCTAACACGCCACCTAGTGGCACGTGTTTTCCTTATAACAGTCACACTTGTAGTGACATCTGAAGTAAATTACGCTACACTAACATTTGAAGACTGTGCTCTGAACACAAAATATAAACCAAAACACGAGATTTAATGACATACGGCCTGTGTCAGTAACACCTGGCTTGCTTAACATTTCATTGGGCTAGAACAGATTTGTCCCACATGCCCAGCCTCCTTGGTCGAAGGTCACGCGTGTCATTTTTTTTTGGTTTGCACCAGTTCTTTGCCATTTTGGAAAGTCGTTTGGTCACGTTTCATGACCCTGTGATGCAAGCAGATTTGAACGTACAGTTTGAACAGAAGAAAAAAAAATTCCGCATGTGGGACAAGGATATTGGACCACAGCCTATATTTCTTATGATTTTGTTTAGGCCTACCCTTGACCGGTTGACCTTGAATGTAACCATGAAATGCCAAAAAAAAGTTTACAGAACCACATCAAACCATATAGAAGCGTCCAAAAACTCATTTGTGCCATCTCCGCGACTTTTGTTTTATATGCATTTAATAAGCAAATTTTAGCAGACATGACAAGAGAAATACATCATTTTTATCATTACCCCGAAAACCTGAGTATTATTGAGGTAAAACTGAAATACTGGTGAATTTTAATTTTTTTAACTTCAAGGTCAAAGTTCAAGGTCAAAGGGGGCAAATTATACTTAAAAAACTGCATTAATGTTCCAATATAAGCAATGTACATTTTGTACTTTCATTTAATCATGTATTTAGTTAGTTGGTTGGATTAATGAGGTGTTATGAGAGATATAAAATGTGAATCTGATGAATTTTACTATTTTAAACGTAAAGGTCAAATTTCAGGGTCAAAACGTCAAATGGGAAAAAATTATATTATCCTTCAAAAATGAATCCAAATACAATGTAATTTCATTGTAAGTATGTTCCAGATGAGTTGGTTAGTTTATTTAGGTATTACAAAAGATATGTATCAATAAAACCTCATTTTTATAGTTAAATTTGCAGGTTATTTATAAATATGGGTGAAAATAACATTTGACCACATTTGACCTTTTGAACTGTGACCTGGAAGGTCAAATGCCTATTAGGCGACCGGGTGATTCTGAAACCTTGGGCCATTGGCATACTTATTGTGGTTGCAAAAATGCCATCAAAAGTTTTTTAGGTTCTTTGTCGGTCGACTATCTAACATTTTACACACTAAAATTGCGAGCATCTATATCATAACTTTTGTCAAGCAACACAACTGTGATCACGCGTCAGAAAGGCCTTCTTGGTCTTGAACAGTCCGGAACGATTTGCCAGAAACCAGATACCTACGCACAAACGGGTAATATGCTATGAATGCCTTGTACACTTAAAAAAGGGTAAGTCCTGTTAGGATTTACATATATCACCAGTCACAGAATTCTTAACGTTGCTGTATTTATATATGTATATCTATTCACTGTTTTAATTAGTTTGTCCACTAGATTACGGGCTTGCCTTCTTTCCATACATCCTTAAGTAATGGCCCCTTCCACAGATGTGGAAGATGAAAATATCACGTGTGGCCGATACTGTAGCATCAACTGGCGGTAAATATTAGAGGCACCAAATACTAAAGAGAATATTCAAAGCACTTTCATTAATTCTCAACATTACCTCACACGTGTGCAATAATCCATTGAATATAAATTTCCCATCAGTACCATTTATTACCGCCAGATAGCACCACATGTCCCATACGTGTTCGATGCTTTGGATGCAATCATTTGATTACACAAATATACATGGGAAAACAACGATTTTATTACAAATGGCGATGCTTGCTTTCCAGCAGAAACGTTCCGTTTGATCGCAGCCTGTCACGACATCCCGGCGTTAATGACGACAACGGCCCCGACCCATATTTGATACCCACCTGTCCTTGGCCTGCCATGTGGACAGCCCCGCGCTTCTTGCATACGTCATTAATATTTATCAAATTCATAAATATTCATCATATTGTCATGATATCCGGAGCAAAGTATCTGCTTGATTGAATAGGGACATCATTTAGGTCAGTGTGTGACGTAAGAGCAGGTAAGATCAATTGGCCATGGCGTCAATGGCAGCACAAACTCCAAAGTGATCAATTATTGAAGAAGAACTAAATATCGTGCATTCAGGATATTTCATGTTAAAATATTGGTGTTTTCTGATGGGGGTTTCAAGCCATGTCCAGATTCTGCTGTCGACCATCTAGGAAACAGTAAAACCTTCACCTGGAAAGTGTGTAGAATTTTGGAGGACCAACTATTTTTGAAATTCCACAGTTTGCCGTTTAATGGCAATAAAATGTGTTCATCTTGTTATTATACTTTTTTTTAATCTAACAGGCTTAAATCAATCTAATACTATATTTAAATTATTGTTTCTATTCATATAATTAGCAGCTTTTAAACAGTTTGATAATTTTCATATTCTTAATGTGGTACATCTGCATATTTTTTTTTCAGAATTGTCTTCATTGTTCTTCTCATTTAGATTAATTAATGCTGTGTACGTTATATTTGTAAACTTGTTTTATGTGAACTTTTTTGCTGTCACAATTGAAAAATAGCATTAATCTAAGACTTATTCCAGATTAATTGATCTGAAATTAGATGTATATTTAAACCGCTATATATTGTAGGCACAGCTGACTAAAAGTCATCTGAGCTATATAGATCACTTTGTCCGTCGTCCCTCTGGCTGTCCGTCTGTCCGTCCGTTAATAGGGAACAAATCGAAACCCCTGGACCTAGAGACTTCTAACTGAACACCCATAGAGGTTCATTAGAAACCTGAAATTAGGTCACTGCGACCCATATCCTCCTAGCTATGGGGCTCGTAAGTACCCCCCCAGAACATAAAAAAATATGATACAAAAGCTCCAGTATCTAAATAACTAATGGATTGATTGCCATGATTTTTTCCATACTTATTGATCATGGCATGATTTTAATCAGTTCCTAAAGACTGGTGGCGCCAACTGTTTTTTTTTTTTATTTTTACGCATTTTCTCTATTTTTGATACCCTTAAAGGAAGCATTCTGGCTTTTATAGGGCACACACCGTAACCTTTATACCTAGAAACTTCTATCCGTTCATCCAGGTAGGTCCTATTCAAATCTCCTTGGAAACCTGATATTAGGTCATGGTGACCTATATTTTTTTAATTACGGGCCACAAACATGATTTTTTAGCACCTAGTCAGTGAGACGGGGCACAAATTGTATCCAAAGCTCTAGAATCTTTGTAGGTAACATCAGTGAAGTATTTGGCAAGTCTCCGTAGAACCTGAAATTAGGTCATGGTGACCTATATTCTGCGAGCTTTGGCCAAGAACGTGATTTTAAGCACCCAGACAGCCAGACAGGGCACAAAACTTTACTCTTGCACCTGGAATATTCTATCTTGACATCCATAGACGTCCTTGAAAAATCTCCCTTGACTCCTGAAACTAGGTCACTGTGACTTATATCCTTCGAGCTATGGGGAGAAACCCCCAGAATAATTTCAATTTGATACAAAATTTCCAGTATCTGAATAACTATCCATTGATTACCATGATTTCTTCCATGCAAATTAACCATAGTGTTTCATCGGTTCCTGAAAACTGATGGCACCACCATAATATTAATTCTAATTTTTATGCATTTTTTCTCTATTTTCAAGACCTTCAAATGAAGCACTCCTGAAGTTAAGAGGGCAAAAACCATAACCGTCTGACCTAAAAACGTCAAACTGTATATCCTGGGAGGTTCTAGGTAAATCTCCTGGGACACATGAAATTAGGTCACAGTGACCTGAATTCTGCGAGCCTCTGGCTAAAAACATGATTTTGGGCATCCAGAGAGTGAGATGGGGCATAAATTGTATCCGATTGGCCTAGAATCTTCTACAATATTCCAGGAAGTTTTTTGCAAGTCTCCCTTGCTCCTTGAAATTAGGTCCCTGTGACCTATATTCTTTGAGCTACCAACAGAAAAGCTAATTTTAGCACCCAAAAAGTCCCTCAGGGTACAAATCTGAAATTGTTCGATCTAGGAATGTCTTCCTTAATGAAAATGGTTCTTTGACATCCAAAATAAGGTCACTGTGGCCTATATTCTGTGAGTTATGTGAAAGAACTTGATTTGAGTACCCTTTACGTGGACACAAATTATAGCAGATTGAGGTAGAAACTAGCATTTAGGGAGTCCCTTTTAAAATCTTCTTGTAAATCTTAAATAAGGTCACAGGTCATTGTTACCTATTTTCTAAGGACGATGGACAGAAAACATGATTTTTCTATACCCCATTGTTCAAGGTTCCTTAACCAAAATTTTTCACCAGATCATAACATCAATCATACATGCATCACCTGTATTTGTATTTCAGCTGAGCGTCATCGCCAATGGGCCACTAGTTTAAATTTCGCTGCCTAAAAATAAAATGTTATCATCATTACGTGGAAATCGTACCTTTCTTAACTTTAATTTCGTAAATCAACATTTCAAAGCTTTTTGGATCTATCCATAGTTACAAGAATTTATTAGTATATTCCATATCTATCCATATTTACAAGAATTTATTAGTACATTCCATAATCACGTATATTGCCCTCATTCAATTCTGAATGTAAATTGTATAATAAGCATATAAATGAGGAAATATAAGATCTTGATATGCACCTTTAGATGAGGTCTGCATAAAGCCTTTGTATTTTGCAAACTGAAATAGCTTTGATGCATGAAACCTTACAGCAATAAGATTACAAATAATTATATAGATGCATGTCATTTTTTTTTTCAAAATCAAGTCTATATATCCAATTACTGTAATACACGTAGATTATTTTCATAATTTATATGTTTAAGATGAAGTATAGTATCACAAGGATATTAGTAAAGTGTGTTACATTTTAGTTTTACGTCCACACTTATTGATCATGTCACAGGGGCCTATTCAGATAAGTGGTATTCCGATAATCCCATGAACCTTTGAAAAACTAACCCAGAAAACACAGCACACGGTTCACAAGCAGTCCGTTTTGTTTTTAACATGTGGGCAGGGGCGCCAAATAATCGAAACACATTTGATAAGGACATCTGGTATAGCAAATTATACGAATCGCGTTTTACAAAGGGCGTTTTACAACAAGTGCCCTTTCAACTTCACATATGCAATCAACTACCGTCAGCTACCACGTATTGCGTTTTGTCAACATGGGCGCATGCACCGTGTTTGCTAACAGCTTACAAGTAGATTAACAAGGACATACACCATTCACAGGGACAATAGAAGAACCCTTTTAAGCACGACATCTACTGTTCATTAACATTGGCCTATATGGCTAAATAAAGCAAGCTAGAACCAACATAAATTCTACAGTTAAGGAAGATGACTAGCTGACTTTCAAATAAAGTAATCCTTTACTTGATATTCCACATAATTTAGACATATAACATTTGTTATGAAGTGTAGCTTAATTAAGACAATTCACTGACAAGTTAAAAGCTTAGGTGAGCTACCATTCTGGTATCTTATTAACTCCCCTTACTTGGTATTTTCAGCTGATTAAAGTAAACATACTTTGTGAACAACGCTTAAAATCATTAGGTTTGGCATGTGTAATCTATGAATGTTATGTCCCTGAGTGGGAATGATATTTCATAACTGCTATATAGTCACATGATAATTTATTTTTTTTTTTGGGGGGGGGGGGGGGTATTCTATGATTTTTGATGGAAATAAGGAATAAAGGTCTTAGTGATTGACATAAAATCAATTTGATGGTCCAACATGCACAAAATATACAATTGCTTTGTGAATTCTGTGATATTACTGCTATTTGTCAGTCATGGTATGCATACTAAGTTTAAGGGCAATCAATGAATCTACTGCTAAAACATTTGTCGCTAAAGAACAAGTAAGTTAGGAAAAATTAAAAATTTAAAAAAAAATTGAATTCTATCATAATAAATATTTCCAAGATAAACATGAAAAGCAAAATTTATGGCAATCCATACATTAAATAACAAGATTCTAAAACGTTCATATGAAATTTTACTCAAAATGGACCAGTTGCCGTGAAACCGGAAAACTTCAAGAGATACTTCTGAACAGCCAGATGAGCAAGTTTTGTTTAAATCAGGGGCGGATCAAGGATTTAGATAAAAGGACGTGACGACGCTGATTATCTAATGACAACAAATAGCTCTAAGATAGATGTCAGTGTCTTTTGCCACAAAACGCCGGTACAGATCTAAATTTAATAATCTTGGCTAGCCAAGCTCTATATTTACAATCGGCGAGATTCTAATCTGAGCCTCGACATTTTATATATCTTACCTACCAAATCAACAGCACAAATGCTGATTCATACTTTTAACGGATATAGTACTGAATAGGGAAAGTTTCCGGTGCTTTCAGTCCACTCATAAAATTAACTAATTTGTATATTTGTTTTCTGGCACGTTAAATTTCGAACACACAGAGTTGGTTCAACGTATGTTGTGCCATGAAAGGTTATAGTATATATATATATATATATATATATATATATATATATATATATATATATATATATGTCAGAGACGAGATTGAAATCCAGGCGGATTTTAAATTCGCCTAGACGAGATTGCGATTGTGATCTCGCCCAGGCTAGATTGCGATTGTGATCTTATTACTTATACTTCTTACTTATATTACTTGTGAACTATACATAACTATGTTAATAAAAATATATAATAAAAAAAAATCCATTTCCAAAATTGATGTTAATTATTACATTCATAATATAATATTCTGTAAATATTAATAAATATATTACTTGTGAACTATATATAACCAATAAGTGTTAAAATATTGAAATCTGACCGAAAACTTTTTTCATATGTCAATTACAATGAATAATATATTAGAAAATTCAGATCACTATTTTATTCTCGCCTAGGCAGATTTTAAACTCGCCTAAGTGATATCAGGCAGATTTTAAACTCGCCTTGATGATGCCAGACAGATTTTAAACTCGCCTAGGCGAGATTAATATCCTGGCCTGCTCCATGATGGATTTTAATCTCGCCTAGGCGAGATTGCGATTGTGATCTCGTCTAGGCGAGTTTAAAATCTGTCTAGGCAAGATCACAATCGCAATCTGGCCTAGACGAGATCACAATCGCAATCTCGTCTAGGCGAATTTAAAATCCGCCTGGATTTCAATCTCGTCTCTCTCACACACACACACACACACACATATATATATACATATATGTACATATATAAATAACCTATATGTATAAATATAGTATATATACACACACACATTCATTCTCTTAATGGGTTCATTCCCAATGTCAAGTGTCTGTCCTGCTAAACTTATTCGGTCTGTCTTTTCATATGTATCCACTACACTCACGAAGCGGTTATATACACTGCATGTATGCAGTCAATTGTTCTAGATCTTTGTTTTAACCACTGTTTTGTTTAGCAAAATTCTGCCGTCCGGGTACATCACCAGGGCTGGCATAGAGCAAACAATGGTGATCAGATCAATAACAGTGTGGTTTCGCAATTGTGCATCTAAATCTAAATTTTAATCCACGACACCCCGCTCTCGTTTGTTTGATTTGTCTCAGAGAGAGAGAGAGAGAGAGAGAGAGAGAGAGAGAGAGAGAGAGAGAGAGAGAGAGAGAGAGAGAGGGAGAGAGAGAGTGAGCAGGGGCGGATCCAGGATTTAGGAAAAGGAGGGGGGGGCAACATTCGAGGACTAATAACAAATCTAAAAATAAAGGTTCCCGGGTCAGGAAAAGATGGGGTCCAGCCCGCATAAATTGGTCTTAAACCCATAAAACCAGGCTGCGTCGGCTGATAAATAAAAGGGGGGGGGGGTCCGGACCCGTGGACCCTCCCCCTGGATCGGCTTCGGGAGAGAGAAAGAGAGAGAGAGAGAGAGAGAGAGAGAGAGAGAGAGAGAGAGAGAGAGAGAGAGAGCGAGATTATACGAATAAAAATAGAATATGAAAAATGAAAACGTGACAGGATATCTGTTATTGCTTGCATGTCTGAGGGAGATGGGGTCGTCTGTGTCTAGAACATAGGAATCTGACGCACTGTCTGGCACCACAAAATGTAACTGAAGTCACTGAGGGACACAGGTGGGACGGCGCGTGATTACCAGATGACAGTATTTATTTTCACACATTATTTTCCTGATGCCTGGAAATGTCCGAAAAGTTTACACAAATGAACTCGAATTACGAAAAAAAATGTGATGATGCGTGCAGTTCAGGACGAACGTCTTTGTGTATATGTGTGTGCATGTGCACGTGTGCAGAAACATAACATAAACACACGGGGGTGTTAAAAGAGATTTACCTGTAAGTTAAGTATATTAATCTCAAACATGAGATTCAATCTTATTTTATTGTCTATACCTTGTCTTTTCATTCTCTAAAAATTAATAATAATAATAATAATAACAACTACAATAGGGGTAGTCGACAAGCGACTACGTGTATCCGCCGAAATCAGAGTGGGGGACGGGTGAAGCGAGGCATGGATTGAGTGTCAAGGGGAAATAGAGTGTGTTGCATAGTAGCATGGATGTCTGCGGCCTAAATGTGTATGTTGGTTGCGCCACCTGTACCACAAAAAAAAAGCTTCCAGAAAGCTGTCCAAGTTGTATACATATGCAACTTTTAGGCAGATAAGTCAAACTTGTATGATAAAGAGCTATGTGAGATCTATACACCTGCAAACTTTTGGCCCAATCGGTCAAACGGTTCCCGAGATATAAGATTGGATGTCTGCAGCGTAAACGTGAATGAAGGTAGCGCCACCTGTCATGGAATCACGAGAGCTGTCCAGGATGTATAAATCTGCAAAAGCTTCAGGTGGATAAGTCAAACCACTGCCAAGATATGAGTGATTTTATCCCACGGTAAACAAACAGACGGACGATGTGCAAAAATGGTTGCAGGTGGCGCCACCAGTTTCGCGTATAATAAAGAGCTATGTGAGATCTATACACATGCAAAATTTTGGCCCAAGCTGGATGTATCTATACACATGCAAAATTTCAGGTCTATAAGTCTAACCAATGCAGAGATATGAATGATTTTATCCCAAGGCAGATGAACTGATGTACGCTGTGCAATAATAGTTGCAGGTGGCGCCATCATTTTTAGTGTATGTTATAAAGCTTTCCAAGGGCTACATTTGTGCAAAATTTTTAGCCTGATCGGTCAAACGGTTCCCGAGATATGTGGGTTTATGTGTGGAAACAGATGCACAAATGGACGCTGGGCAGAGAGGAAAAGTCAGAGGTCAAACAACAATGAGGGCGCAACAGTTCACATGTGGCCCGATCATAATTCCGAATTTCGAAAAATTCTGCCCAGTGGTTACGGGGGAATTCTCTGGAAACCTAAGCGGCGGCGGCGTCCGACTGAAACATAGTATCCGCAAAACTCTGGCGGATACAATAATGATGATGATGATGATGATAATATAATTAACTTATATTTATGACCTTATGTACACAGATTAACATTATAAATTGAGAAAGAGAACAACAAGACACCGATATCAAACAAAAAATTATAGAAACCCGGTAATTTAACATTTACAAAGACTTATAAGTAGTATAAGTTTAAAAAATTCGATATTTATTTACAAGTTTATATTTTATAAAGTTCAGAGCTCTTAAACAGCGCTCATCAAAAGTATAACTGTAAAATAGTCACGATTAAACTATATATATGTGTATATATATATATATATATATATATATATATATATATATATATATATATATATATATATATATATATATATATACAAAACTTGTATTCTGTCCAAACTCTGGTAATTTCTTTTTAAATATCATTCGTTGATATAGCTAGAGACGGCAACGCGACAATTTTTTTTATTATTATTTTACACAATGCGCCACTCACTAAAAAAAAGAGCAAATGAGGCGTCCATTCTGATTGGCTGACATTGATAAATGTTCGATTGTACAGTTCCATCGTTGCAACCCTTAAAATCATGATAAAATATCAACGTAAGGCAATGCGTTTCCTTTGAATTGTCTCCTTAACTCTTTGTAGTCAAACAGAAGATTAATCCGCCACCGGAACATACGTCATAGGTCTTGTTTAACAAGTACACCGCGCCTTGAGCTAGAGTTTCTGCCCTATCGCTAACAGATGTCGTTGTGAGCGAGTAGCTTATTCATCTTGGGCATCCCCCGGTCATGAGCGTCGCTGTATCCAGGTGCTAGGCAATATTGAGTACGGCGCGCATGGAGTGCGTCCCTTTAGAGTACCCAGCATGCAACGCGGGACAGGCTGGTGGCCGTAACCAGAGCTAGAGCTGGGTTCAGGTGAACTGTCAAAAATGGCCCTGCAACGCTCTAGAACAGTGTCCAGAGGCGCGAGGGGAGAGGTGGACAGAGATGACGAAGAAATGGAGAATAACGGATACATTCAAGTTTTCGTAAGACCTTTAGAGCAAGGCAATTACAGCGTATTGCTGGGGTGGCTAGGTCTAAACCGACTGAAACTGACAGGCCAGCAACTTAGCCTGTGCTATGCTGTGGTGGGCTTGTTGTCGACTGTCCTGTTATATCGTCTCATATTTTATGACCTAGGTCACATATTTAGCCGCCTGTGTGCACTGACAGTTCCTGTATTCAGCATTTTATGTGGATTCTATTGGATTTCATTATATCTGAGGAAAAACTGGAGCACCACAAGTGTGTATTTGTTGTTTTGTGCTTGTTTTGCTGGGGAGGTCCTTGGGCAATGTTTTATAGGGAATGACCCTGGGGTAGACCTGTACATCACCCGCCCCTTGTTGGTAGGGTTTGTGCTGTTTGCGGCCAGTGTTGCCAGCATCTTCTCCACGCTGGATTCGGTACACAGCACTTTTGTAATTGTAGCTGTGAGTTTCACTCGATTTCTAGCATGTACATCACTTATAGATCTGCCGGAGAGTGTTCGACCATTCTTGGCATACTCTAGTGGCATCGCGGGTGTCATCCTATCAAAATATATGGAAACTGTGCTGAAACCCCAGATAAATCACTTTATGACACAGGATGGGAAAATACCTGTAATTAAACGAAGGCGATCAAGCTCGTCCACAGTGCATGGATTTATGTCGCTTCATCACCGTGCTGGACGGCGGACCAGCCTCCCTACCTTGATGCAGAAAGGACAGGTAAGTCTACACATTGTGAGCACAAAAAATACCATGATTTATAGCTGTGGTCTAGCTGTGTGCAAAAAATACAGTTACCCACAAACAGGCTGTGGTACCAGTACTCACTCTCAACAGGTGTAATAATATATGTGGACTACTGTCAAAATTGTGTGTATAAGTGTGTAACTGTACATGCCAGCACTGTAAGTTATATATGTATATTTCAGCTTGCATGATAACCACTGAAACCACTTTTGAAGTAATATTACTTCATGCTTGCATGCTTAATGTATATGTTCACTGACATATGAATCAGACGTTTGGTAATTGTATATATCCCATTACAAGATCAGATAGTAAACACCTGTATGTACCAGCAGACAGTGGTAGCTGTTACTGTCAGTATGGTGAGATCATCCAGTTATCTGGCCGGATAGGAAGGTAGTGGCTGCCACTGAATCTTTTCCTTACCACAAATGTAAACATGTACAATACATATGTATGCATGTGTGGATTCTTATATAACACCACTGTCCAGAGGGTGATATCACCTTATCTGTTGAGTATTGACTGACGAGGTCCTTTCCCTAGTACACCCACACACGCACACATACATCTAAGGTGATTAATAGCTGCACATGTAGATGACATAAACTTAAAGTGGCATGATCAGGAACATTATTATGCCTATTTATTCACACTATCAGTTCAGTTTTACTCTATACAAAAGTTTCCCAGCATGACCTCCCAAGCACACAGTCACATTACCTCGTTTTCGGCTGTTCAGCACTCTGTTATGGCTCTGCATGTTGGTAAACACAGTCCACTTGTATCTGTTACCCATAACAAGACCGTGAGACCGCAGGTCTGATTGTGAGCTGCAACACAATTTGTTTCTTCTTTAGAGTGACTTTTGAAAACAACATATTTTGTACATTACACTATAAAAAAACTAAACAACTGAAGTTCACGCATGTTTAGTTAAACTCCAAAATCATTGTTATCATATAATGAACTGTCATATATTACCAGATTTAACATCTATTCTTACATCTGAGAGAGATGTACGTAGTGCGGTCATTTATTGCATAAATGACTTAAGATTGAGCTATTAAGATATACAGTTAAATCAGCTGTCCATACTTTTATACAGGGGTATCTCTGATATGCAAACAATAAAAAGCTAAAAAAGCTATCTTGCCTCAGCTTGTTTCTCTGAATGTGGGTTAGTCACATGACAGCCTGAGAGAAGAAACCTCCAAAGTCATTCAGGCATCCTCCACTAGACTCTAGTTTCACCATACGTTTTTGGCAATGGGCTGCAAATGTCACCCTGGAGCTTGCCCTTGACTATATGTAAATTTTTTTGTTGCTTAGGAAGATGCTATAAAGATGATTATATCCTAATGAGAAATTGACCACCTGCCAGAAGAGTAACATAGCATAAGCTACAGTGGCTGCTGGCAACAGTATAACCTGAACCTGGAGGAAGTTGCCAACTGGATATCAAGCTTATATATTGTTAATATATTAACTAACCTTCTAAACTAATTTATCCTGATTGACTTAAATGTTAATTTAATTAAATTTTACAAGGTGATACTTAGTTTGATCCAGTTTAATCCTGTATAATCCAGAGAAAACTGGATTAAATCGGATAAAACCCAGTATTATCCATTGTCCTGGATTTAACAAGTTTTATCCAGATAAAACCCAACCCTGATACACAGTTGATTGGTTGTTGTGTGTCTGAGATCTGTTGGTTTTACCTGTTTAGAGTTTGTAACTTTGTGCACTCTGTCTCCAGGTTTCTGTTGTATTCAGCCACGGCGTTCGGACTAAAATTAGAGGTATAGATCTGGTAATTTCAGTCCTAAGGCTGTGTAAATTTACAGTTAAACGCTTTGGTGAAGTTAAAAGTCTCATGTAATCTAGCTAGCTGTTACTGTAATTGTAACAGGGAGAGAACATTATAAAAAAAAGTATAATCTCAGGAATCACAGTTTATGTGGATACTGTTGTGTTATTATTTATATAGCTAATATAACCATAATGTCTCAATTTTAGTAGGAGTACATTTTAATAGTTAATATAGTGTAGTACACCAATAGTTAATTCAGTGTTGAACATTAGTATATATATATATATATATATATATATATATATATATATATTCTAAAGTCTTCTCAGACTAAAGTACACTTTATCTGATAAAAAAAGCACTTCCTCTTGCCATTAGTCTGCTAGACCTGTTCGCATTTTCGCAATAAGATGTATATGGTATGGTGCAAAAGTTTTAATGTCATAAAGAAGTTAACTCACAATGTCCATTCCTCCATTTTAGCTTGTAGTAGCATTTAGTATCACATTGATATACCATTTACCTTCATATTAAGGTAGGTGATGAAACATCAAACCATCATAGTTCTGGATAAGATGCTACATTGCTGTAGGTAGCTATGTTGTGTTAAGGTCCTCAGTATTCCTCAGTGCTTGATAGTTTCAGTTAGGTGTATGGTAATTAAGAAATATCATCTGAAATTATCACAAGTTTAATTTGGTGCATTCAGCTTGTGAGAGTATGACTGCAGTATATTCGGCTTTTGTTCTACCAGTGTCTAAGCATATTTATCCTTCAGGGAGCCAAAATTCCATTCCAAGCAGAGCACAAACATGTATATGGGTCAGTGTAAACTGCAGTTTAAATTTATGAGTTCACATAAAATTTAATGTTAATGAAGTTAAAAATTATAATTATTATATGGTTTACAGTATAAAATCTTTACTCTGCCAGCACCAGGTTCAGCGAAATTTTTGGTGCGTTATTGTTAATTGGGAAAGATAGCAGATGATTGAAGGTTCCTGTTAGGGATATTTAGTTATATTTGGCTATAAATAATACTATATATATATACATATATATATATATATATATATATATATATATATATATATTTGATGTGCCTAAATAGATGAAATACATAACAGTCCACTATGTAATCACAGAGGGAACACATAAATTATTGGTCCACTAGAGTATTAATAAGCTGTAAACTGTCAGGTATAACAGTCAGAAAACTCAAAATTGCATTGTTATAAATATAAATTTAGTATAAATGTTATATGATTTATGGGCTATTCAACTCTTACTTCTTAATAGATTGTCAGCTCAGGGGAAAAGGTAATTAATAGTTAAATAATATTACCGGTAATAATATTTCTGGCAATAAGTGAGGGTGGGTAGATTCAAGAGTTGCACAGGAATAGGGTTTAACTGTACTTCTATTAATTAAAAAGCACTAACAGGAATTGCTTTATGTAATATTAAGCAGTTTGCTGGCATTAGAGCACTTCCTTCTGTTATTGGCAGTTACTAATATAATTGTTAAAACTATTGTCTCCTGTTCATGGTTCACTTTCCATATTGGTTCATTTTTTTTTGCTTACACACCTTTCCTAATTTTTTTGGGGACAAAATTGAAACTGAAAGACTTATCAACAGATAATTTCATGTTTTCTAGACTGCGCATGCATTCATGAGCTGTTTTTGGTTGATTTCACAAACATTTATCCAATCAGTTAAGTTGATTATGGATAAAAAATTACTGATTGTTGATAATTATGTAATAAATAATGTTGGGTTATGTAATATTATGTCACCTGAGGTACATACTGTTAGTATAGGACATAAATAGTTAGTTCACCCATCATAAGGCCCTGACAGTTCTTGAATTGTACCCAAGGCAAAACAAACGTTTGCCAATAAAACATCACCGCAATGAGGTGGCTGATTCACAAGTAAAAGGTTAGCCCTATAACTCACTCCAAATGTCACAATTAACATAATCCAGAATCCGCAGGCCTTGTTATTCATGCAGGGAGAGTGTAAACCTCCCAGCCATACATCATGTTTTAATTCAACATGCAGCAGGCTGTTCATGGCTCTTTCTATATGTTCCCTGAAACTTTTATGCCAAGTAAAGATGCAGAAAGAGGCATGTGCAAATGGCAGAATCTGGTGAGATGAAAGGTTTGACCATCTTTTTTGAGCTTTGTAGTTTTGTACGGAGGTGCGCAAAACTGGCAATATGTCACAGTCACAGTAATATATATATTGCAGGAATCTGTGTTCATATCACTGTGTCATTACTTTCTTTCAGAATTTAACATTGACACTGTAACCAATTTATATGAGGCCCTTTTTTTTCATTTGTAAGAGAGGTATTGTGCTACCGTATGTGCAATACAGTTTCAAACCCTCATACCATATATGGGCACTTTCACACTAAAGGTTGGATATGAAAAATTGTTTTATATTTTAAATATACAGTGCAATCATATGTTAATTCATACAAAAACATTCTCAACTCTGGTTCTGAATGGTTGGTATAAAAAACTGAATTTTGATACAGAAAGTAGGCACATATGAATTTGAAAATTATTTTTGCCCGCGCAAGAATGGTAAATCGTATACATTCCGTAGAGAGTGTGTGGCATATATGCTAGCTTATGTGCTATCTTGAAGCAAAGTACAGTATTGGAAACTCCTGTGTGAATATTCAGTAGGAGCTAGCGCTGGTGTATGTAATACATCACGGGTCAACTAAATAATTGAATACACTATCATACCAACTTCAGGTTAAGTCTACGGAGCTGTCACTGGCCAGTTTAGTTATATATCAGCTGTGTAACAGTTTGGTGGGGGACCGTGAGTTATCACTGTTGAAAAGTGACTTCAGGGATAAGCATTATCATCACTTACTGCTTTTGTTGGTAAATTTTTCAAACCATAAAATATCAACCTGTTAAATTATAGAAGAGCCAGGGATTTCCAGGAGAGAATTTATGTTTGGGGACTGTGGGCATAGCTTTCCTTGTACACTGTGGGAGCTATAGAGTTATTTACTGAGATAGATGTATGCAGTTTGAAGGAAGCGCTTCCAGTGTAAGCTGCTGTTTGTCTCAAGTTGTTTGCCAGGTAATTTATGCACTACTTCAGTCAAGTGGGTATAAAGGGAAGGTAAACATAATGGATAATTGTTGTCTGGAAATTGCATTGGGTTCAAAAGGGTTAATAAATTAAAGACATTTAGCATGGCCTTGGATTGTTGACATGCATGTGCCTGTGTGTTGGGGGAAGGATGCCTGGCAGGATTTGGAAATCTCATGCTTCCCGGTTAAATTCTCGATCTCCTCAGATTCTCATTCTTCCTCCAACATATGCATTAGACATGCAGGAATCCAGAATCCTGTGCATGTAATATGTATTAATTTACATTTGGAATATGTTCATTATGTTAAAGCATACATAAAAAAAATGAGTAAAGTACTCTGGAAAGATCATCCATGACGTTTAACATTGATACATGTCAGTGTTTGCCAGAGTGATAATGATTAAATCTTGATTTTTACTGATTCAGTATTTTAGGGAGCTTGACTTTAGTACTTGGGGAAAATGAAAAATGAATATAATTGACATGAGATGAGAAGGATAAATTCAATTTTAATGGCAGGCTTGTGATAATGCTAGTGTGTGTTTTACAGTACTAAAATAAACATGTATGCTCACCAATGTAATCATTGATGGCCATCTGTGGCTGTGAGGGGGGTTTTTTCATGTCTCTGTGGATTTTTATTATCCTAGGACAATAATTATTCATAGATAAACTAAGAAGGGTTAATTTTAAAAATTGGAAGCAGGAAGGGTGGGGGGATGAGATTAAAAATACAAAATTTTCAGATTGAGGAGTGGATTACAAATTATGGACAACTAGAAAAATAGTTTGAGACCATGTATGTATATCTACCCTGGGATCCCTAGTCATAGTGAGTGGGTGTGGCCCTTGCTGGGTCAAAGCAAATTCACAATGGTTCAGAGGGTGCCAAAGTATTCTTTAATTAAAAATTTAATGGATTGTGTCTTGTGTGTTACCCTTACCCTTCCAATAATTCATATAATTTTTAGATATCTTTGGGCTTTGTATGGACCATATATAACTGTCATAAATTTAACAAACAGGAATGGCATTTGCTACAAGCATCACTAGAGTAATTTTCTGTCTTCTGAAATACAAATCAGCAATCTTGATCTGTCTTAGTACACTCCTGACAAATAGGCTGCAAACACCCATGATTGGTTAACGCATAATAAGAAATTGTGAACAATGGGGTGTGAGCTTTTGAGGTTGTTTATGACATTGCTCTAAGAAATTTTGGCTAGACTTTCCAGTCTGCAGGCAGAATATTTGGGGATATATGTCACATCAGTTATTATAAGGAAGATCTGAGTGAATGGTTTAATGGTCAGTTTATAATGATTTTCAATCAGTATTTATTACATATTTATATTTGTATTGGACAAAGTGATGGGATGGTAATTGTCGGGTGGTCACAATTGTGGGATGGTCACAGGGCGGGGTCTCATTGTATATAAAATATGTTAACATGTACCCACATGTAAGTTAATCTATACTTATAAGATATGCATACATAATACACATTAAAGTTTATATAATTAACAGTGCAAGGTTACACATTTTACATCACTGAAATTATTAAACATAACTATGCAAAAAAAGGTTAAGATCCATGGCTGGAATATTGATAGTTAAATACACTTTAGGTACAGGGGGTCATGGTAGTCAACTTGTAGTTGTACGTAAACAACGCACCACAGCTAATTCAGTCAGATGACTTTGTTCATCTGAACTGGCAGTTGGCTCCCTAAATCATTCAGGGATCATTTATTATTTGTGTACATACAGGACCATACAAAACCAAGGATAATATCGATAAACTGCTATTTAGATTATGTAATATTATAATTTTTGCCAGGCTTTTGGCATAAATTGCTGGTACTTATTGCATCAACTGGATTGGATTAATGTAATATGAACTGTTTAAGCAATTAATCATTATAATTTGTTGTGTGGATTCAAATAGCAAAGTTGATTACACGCTTTAAGTGCTGGCAGGAACTTTTTTAAAACTTTTTTCTTTGCATGAGCTGGCTGAGCACATTACATTGTTTGTCTGGTTACACTGTAACTATTGTAACAATGATCAATTAGTTAATGAGAACAGGAGTAACATGACAAGCAGCTTTTGTCACTTTACAATCAGTTTTAAACAGGTTTTGGTTTCTTCCAGGTTAAGCATTTCACAAGAGTTTCTTCCACTTCCTTTGGAAGAATGTGGATGTTATGGGAAATTTTAATTTTTTTAGAAATTTGAAATATATTTATTTCCTTTGAAGTTTGAGGAAAATGGGCAAAAAAAATAGTTTTAGTCCACATACTGTAACAATGATATGATATAATAAAAATCTCAATTATATATTTTTAGATAAAATTGCCAAATTGTTCATACATGAAAATGTCTTTCAGATATTAACAAAATTATTGTATGCTAACCTTCACAGAATTATTTTTAGTATACATGTGCTTAATGTATTTGCTTAATGTTAACAATATAAACACATGCATAAACTAATTTTTATGAGTTTTCAGTAGAATACTGTATAAGGGATATAAGTGCATTTGCTGTAAGATTGATAAGAATAAAAATGCTGAAAATAATATGGACATAACTGATGAATTTAGGGATAGTTTACATTAATAATTTTGGGGACTGAAACCCCTGTGTCTTGCAGAAAAGCATAAAAATACTGGAAATAAAATTTGCATTATTGATGAATTGGGATAGTTTTATGTGAATAATTCAGGACACTGAAAGCATGTATACAGACACAGGTGTATGCCACTTGTGTTATATGATACTTTTTGTCTGAAAAAATGTACTTATGAATATATACCTTTTAAATTTGATAATACTTCATTTATATTAGTAAATTATTAGATCTTTAAAAACTTACCAAAATTGCATGATGTGAAATAACTATGATCTCTTCCATCAACATAAAAACTGATCATATTTATACATGTAGTTCATGTATGAATTACTTTACAGTCAAAGAAGAACACCCTCTGTCTTCAAGGGTAAAAAATGTCTCATCTCCCTTTAGTGTATTATTGGTAAATTATATCAGTTCATCAAGGTAGTTATCAAGGTATTGAACTACATGTTTTTCAGTGTATTCTCTTACATTGAAATGAAGCAGTAGGCTTTATTGTTAAGAAAGAAAATTTCATGATAAGCTTTGTTATGCTATAAGACATCTGATCTTTATACATTTTGTAGTCCTAGGAGACATTAATATATCATCCTCCGAATCCCTAAGAGACTTTCCATAATTACTGAGCTACAGGTGTAATAATAGGTAATAACCCTGTGTAATACCACACAAAAGGTGCCAGAAGCCAAAGATTGTTAAGCTTTTGCACATGTTCTGCATAAAAATGAATGTAAACATTTGGTTTAAACATTAGGGAAATATGCACAAATTCTGATTCTTTGGTATGACTAAAAATGTTTTTTTAAGAAATTCATTGGATTGACTTCAACATTATTGTTATAGAAATGAGACAGAGGAATGGTGTTTGAAGAAAGTTTTTGATTTCACTCAAAATAATGCATTGACTCCTTCATAAAACTAATGATAAGAAACAGTGGGATTTTTGTCATGATTAATTAATACTAGTTAAAAGAATTTTCATTATTAACAATGATTGTTCATAGACATGCAGGATTTTAAAATTACTTTTTTAATGGCTTAGAACAGTGATGAATGACTGGTTAGGGGTTTCAGAGAAGTTATCAGCATATTAAATAATTAAATGAATCATGAATGGAAAACTTATAATTATATATTTTTATTATTCATGGACTGTGTTATCAACATAAAGTTTGTCTCCAGAATGTTTCCCAAACTTGTTATTATCCAGGCAAGCCCAGTATTTCATTACCTTAAAAGTTCTCTTAATCTGTTTTTGCTTACACTATTATATTTACTATAGGCATTCTTTGATCCAATCTCTATTTTATGGAATATTATATAGGCCAGCAAATTAGAAACTGAATATATTGTTTTGTCCAGTATTTATTCTTCTAAATCTTTTGATCGCTCCAGTATGTCTGAAACATATATTCTTGTCCAATATATCTGAGACTACAGGGTAATTTCTTTTGACCAGTTTGCTTAAATTTAGTTTTATCTGGTCCACAGTATTTACCTGTCCATGCAGTATGTTTTCCTCTGGATCAGTATTTCCTTAACTTGAAAAAACCTTCCAGTATTTTTTTAACTGAATCTTGTTAAAACTTGCCTTTCTGTCAAGTATAGCTGACTGCACACATAAAAGACACAAACAAAACATGTTGTGTATAGTGACTATTAGGGAGTCCTCAGGAGATGGGTATGGGTCAGTGAGAACTGGAGCCTCATGTATTCCAAACAGTACAGAGTCATTAATTACCTGAGGAGAGGTATGGAATAGGTATGTCACAAATGACAGGTTTTAAGTATGGTAGGTGTTTCTACCTTTTTTAGTTAGATATAGGGAGATTTAGAACCTACATAAATGTGTATGAAATATTGTGGTGTAGAAATTTAGGTGCATATTAGGAAGTTGACACTTTTAAAGGGGAAATTTGTCATTTAAAAATTTAAAATGAAATATTCACCACACAGGGAGAATAAATTTATAATATCTGCTAATGATGAATGAGCAGAGTAAAATAAAAAAAAAAAGAAGCATTGACTACATGTCAATGTGATGTATATGTCAAGGCCCAGATCGCGATCTGGACGGATCTTAGATCTGTCCAGCCCAAATTCCGATCGCAGTTCAGGCCGGCCCAAACTGCGATCGTAATCCAGGCTGGCCAGATCTTAGATCTGTCCTGCCTAGATTGTGATCGCAGTTTAGTCCGGCCCAGACTGCGATCCTTTCTTTCTTGCTTCAGGATTGCGATCTGGTCTGGACAGATCTAAGATCAGTCCAGCCGAGATTGCGATCCTAAACTTGACCAGCCCATATTGCGATCCATGCTTTTAAGATCACAGGAGTGAAACATTGGTTGTTTTACCAACTCATTTGGTATTGCATTGTACCATTTTCCCATAATAAATACAATTATAATACATAAAGGCAATTTTCACTCCTTCATATCACAGGAGTGAAACATGGGATGTTTCACCAACTCATTTAGTATTGCATGGTTGTTGAAAAAAGGTAACAAGTTTTATATGCTCACAAAATATGATTTGGAAGAGAAGGTAGGCAAGTTCAGGTTTTGTGTGGTAATATAAGCTGCATTATGAGCTGATGGTGTTTAACTCAAGTTATGTAAGATTATAATAATATCCTTGGAGACAGGGAAGAGGATTGATGTCATTTATTTTATATACAGCTGGAAATGGTGTGCTGTTTTCACATAGGTTTGGACTTGGTCATATAACTTTATCTACATTGCAGTAGAATTATTGGAAAAAAAACCTGTCCATTATCAGTCATGGTAATTCTGATTTTTACAAATGAGAACTTTTATTTAATAATTACTGGTTATTCCTACTCAAGAATAAAACTTAAATAATATAACTATTTATTATAAATTAATAACAAATATTGTGTCAAATATAATTTAAATTAAAAATAATAACAGCATCATATGAAAAGATCTTTTAATAATATAATTGAAATAAATGATTATTAAAATAATATTATAGAATATATTCATGAATACATTCATGATTACATTTTGAAAGTATTTGCATTTGTATTCAAATACTTTCATTTAAACCTGTATTCCTATTTTTATGCATGAAATTATGGAGTACATATATTCATATTCACATTCAAATATATTTGCAAAGTATTCTTATCATGTCTGGTATTTATTCAGTTTCAGCAAAACAAAGTTCTTGAGAATCCAGAATTTACAAATTTCACAAATTGATCATAAGTATGATCATAATGATCGCAAGTACCTGGTTTTATGGCTTTAATTTATATTTAAACATAAAACTATTATATTCACTTTGGACTACTTTCACATCAATCTAAGCACTAGACATAGCAAAAGTCTTATGACAATTATCAACATTACAGAAATCATAACGAGAACTTGTCTAAGATCTGATTTTTTATCATATTTAAATATTTTTATTTAAAAAAATGGAAAAAAAAATTAAAATCAATCTCAGCTATGAAACTATTATAAGAATAAAAAAATAACTCAAGCATAAGAACACCCTATAAATTGTACAAGGAGAAAACTAGAGATGGGCAAGTTTAATTTTATTAACATAAATTGAGGAACCAGCAATACAGATTTTGATTATTTACATAGTCTCGTGACAGCTGATACAGCCACGAGTATTAATATTATTAGTGAAAAATATTGACATATTTAATCAGTACTTGTCTCAGTTAAATTTTAAAATTTTGACATATTTTATTTTTTTTTAAATTTTAAAATAACTATAAATTAACAAGCTGAAACACTTGGATGGCATGGATCGCAATATGGGCTGGTCAAGTTTAGGATCACAATCTTGACTGGACAGATCTTAGATCTCTCCAGTCCAGATTGCGATCCTGAAGCAAGAAAGACAAGATCGCAATCTGGGCCGGACTAAACTGCGATCGCAATATAGGCTGGACAGATCTAAGATCTGGCCAGCCTGGATTGCGATCGCAGTTTGGGCCGGCCTGAACTGCGATCGCAATTTGGGCTGGACAGATCTAAGATCCGTCCAGATCGCAATCTGGGCCTTGAAATATATATTTAGATACTTTATCAGTGACCATTCATAACAATCATTGCTAATTATAATAATAATAATATGAAGAAGAAAAGAGATGAAAGGAGTATCAAACTTTTACAGACTTTAGATAAATACATGTCTCACATGATAAGAAATATCAGGAAATTTTTACTTCATTCACTCTTATTCTTGCATATATATAATATTTATGGCCTGCCCACCACCCATTTCGGGAAATTTCTCTAGAGTCCTCTCTTATGCCTGATAATGTATGTCAATATTAACAATAAGATTGCCATGTTAATTGAGGCAGAATGAACTATTTCTTTATTTTTTACTAAATTTCCTTATTTTCTATAATGTGGGTGGTTTTACTGACATTTAGCCTGATATATACAGTATTTTAATCTGCCACCATTTTCAGTACAACAAGAGTATTCTTAGTTTTGCCTCCACCAAGGTGTATTTATGATGTAAATGTGTTCAAAACATTCTTCAGTTCACAGCAGGATCAGATCCCGACCTTCTTACATACACCAGCGTCAGTTCGTTAAATTTATTCCTAGGGTTCTCTTACGTAGCTCACAAAGGAAACCTGACATGGGTTCTCAGCCATGCGTATGAAGATCTCAATTAGTATAGCACCACCGCTCATTTGTGAGGTCCCAATTTAACCCCTGGCTGAACATGGGAGGGTTACGTGGCCAGTGACACTGATATTGAACTCGTCAGCCACTGATCACAAGCCTTCCATTAGCAGCCATTGATTTTTGTTCACTGATGGGGATGTTTAGACCGATTGCATTGGTCAGAATCTGGTCTGTATGTCCGTTTTATTGCAAGATGACATTGTAAACATTGGTGAGCAGCTAAGAGACCAAGGTGATACCCTCCTGTAGACATTGCGCCTTAGCGAGATGGGTCTCATGGTGCAGATAGTGATAATGTTAGGTAATTCTGTGGATACTTTGTTAATATTTCCAGATAACCCGGGGCATATCATATGCAACTCACCATGTTATCAGTCTTGTCAATGATGAGAAGGACATAATGACGACAAAATAAATGTCATGTTATCCTCATCATTGTGATACTTTAGCAGTCTGAACCACATAACCACCACCACTCTCGTTTCTCATTAAGCTCCTGTGAACACATCAGTTAGCTAATTATTAAAACTCGCAACTTGGAAAGAAATGTATATTTCATGATTGTTGTATAAAAGGCACAAGTGAGCAAAAATTTCTTACACATTCACATCCTTCACTGGGATTGGCTAAATGGGCACATAAAAAGGACATGTACACACCAAAATGGCACAAAGTATGGGAAAATGACGAAAATATGACATAAAGCCCATTTATGAATGTTTAATCATTTACGATCATTATGGTATTTTTAAATGTAAAAAATTCTGGTTAAGCTGTAAATGAAATGAAATTCAATTATAGTTCTTCAGCAAGTAATATATTAACTGGACATAAAAGTGCGAATATAATGTACCTTAATGTACCTTTAAATCTTCTAAATGCACATGTAATTATGTAATTATCATTTTGATGATTTAATCAATCATCTAGAATAAATTTGGGCTATCCTGCAAGTTTATCATTCATAGATATCACAGAATTAATAAACATGAACTTCAAATATCCCAAGTTTGTCATTTTCTCATGTGTGCATTTTTATCAGTGACAGTTTTGTCTGTGCTTTTTAAATTGGAAACCTATACGAAAAACTACTTTGGGACTTACTAAAAAGTTTTATGTTAGGAAAGTTGTTGTCTTAAAATTAAAACAAAATTTAATTTAAATTTATACATCACTTTAAAGCAGCTAACCCTTTATATAGCTTTGATATATTTATTCATTTGACACTGAAAAATGTTAGAGAAAAATATTATGAAGTTAATTAAGTTCTTAAAGATTATTTATATAATAGTATATTCATAAGAATTTGTAGGAGTTCACCTTTAATGTGACTTAGGTTTCTTATTTTGTGATTTATTATGACATATTTGAAATAAAAAGAAAAATCAGGTGATGAAACAAAAGAATAAAATTTCATTTAAGAAGGACTAACTTTGCCACCTCAAAGGGTTTCCACATCCTGGGCTACCCCCCCCCCCCCCCCTAAACTTTGATTCCCTGGTTGGTAGGCCTAGACATGAGGTGGTACAAAGGAAACTGATCACAGGAGCAATGGCCCCAGAGTAAACCTGTAAGAAGTGATATACATTGCCAGTCATTAGCTCACCTGAGTTCTACAGATGGGGTCCAGGCTTTGGTGTATTATGTTTCTGGTTGCCCAAATGTGCCCCCCCAGCATTCACTGCCCACTGGCTATCTGAAAGCAATACTTATATATGTGTATTGTTATATAATTTCTCATGTGCTAGACAGTTTTGGTTGCTTTCTAAGAAATGAAGCCCTAAATTTATACCTTAGCAATGCCCTGTTTTAATAGACTGTACAAGAAAAAGAAAATTATATAAATTCTTTTAATTAAAATTTTGTTGAAGTGTATTGAGACCTTAGAGATATAACACTCTACACAAGAATGAGAAAAATTATCACATCACTCATTAACTGTACAGGCAGATATGTCATGTGTTTGAAAAATAGATGATGAATTAATGATTAATTTCAAGTAAGAAAAATGATACAAAATATGTGTGTCTCTGTCTCAGGCTGAGCCTTGGAGATATATGACATTTGTCTACAGCTAAGATGTCATTATGACTTTATTTTCTTAAAAGTAGCTGTTAGCTCATAGCTTCATTAAATACTTTTCCTATTTTATCATTAAAGGACATTTCCTATTTTATTGCCTTTCTTTTTTTGTCCAGGATTTTATCTGCTGCAGATTTTATAACATTTTATAATATGACAGTTCTTTTTGTAATCTTACAGAAGAAATTTTTCATCTGTCAGAATTTTGCATTTGAATAGAAATCAAGGTTATGGTTACAGTGGGTAATAAAATTGAACCAAAATAAAGCAAATAAAAGATGAATTTCATGTCATAGCCACCTGCAACTGCAGAAGGTGAGCTTCCCAGGAAAGATCATATCGAAATAATGAGTCAATCTGAAAACATGGACAATGAAGAGAAGATTCAATTACAGCCAAGTGCTACATGGAAATTCTACTTCAAGTCAGTCTTTCTTTTCTCGTTTTCTCCTTGGCGTGAAATTAGAAATGGAATGGGAGGTGTCGGGTAACGTACAAAGGAATTGTTAAAAATTCCATGCACTGAATTAACAAATATCGCACAAGACTGTAATTGTTATAAGGTGGCTTAAGTTGAAAGACACCCAGTTATAAACATTTTACTTTGATCATGGTGTAGATGGTTATTAACTGAGAGTTAAATGTGAATTTGAGAAGTTAGTTGACATGATATGTGAGCGGCATCTTTAAATCTGGTTCGTCATTTCAGTTTGCTTGGTTCCCTGGATATTAAGAATATTAATGTGATGAGAGTCACATATCACAAGGGGTAAAGACATCAAGAGACTTGCAATTTGATTTCGATAACATTTAATGAAATTCTAGCTGTATTGTGCTCCACTCTTTTGATCTCTCTGATTTCTTAAAAATAAAGTTAAATTCTTAAAAATTACAAATCTGTATAACAGATCACACATAATATGATTTTCCATGTGATTTTCAAAACTCTGCCATACTACTACTATATTTCTATGATTATGCATCATGCTATGACTATGAGAGTAGTAAACAGTTGTAGGAACCTTTGCTATGTCACAGGAGTGTATGACCCTTCACTATTCAAAGTTTCAATACATTACCTATGCTTTGGAATATGACGATTGTCTGTGACTGTCTACAGCTGATTTGCAGCTACTCTTCTCATGAACATGATACCCTGTTATTGTGGTATATTCCCCTCTGGCATCACATGATGTCCTCATTTTTTATGCTGAAAAGTTCTTATGATTTTCTGACAGTTTGTGCGCTAGGACCCCCTATGGATTGCTACAGTATATCTGTGATATAGATGTTCTCAGACAGTACCTTTTACATGCTTTCTAACAATATTATTAAAATCATAAGAAAATGATGAGGAATCATATCATGTGAGGCCTGCTTTATTCCCAAAGCCAACCATTTGTTTATCTCACCCAGCCATGTTCCATCCAATTTCCAAAGCACATACTGTCTGAGCCTTTCATTAAGTCAGTTGAGGAATTTAAGAAGTGCTAGCATAGATTATAGTATTAAGGTATGTTATCAAGTATCCTTTTCATAACTATACTTATGATATCACAAAGTTGTTCATGTTTCCAGTCAGGCTTTTGAAAAGGTGTGGTTATTTGTGAGAGGAAAGTGAGACAAAAATGAAGAGTTGATCTTTATCAAAATATTGAGTTTTGTGTGTTCATCTTTCTCTTAACAAGCAACTGCCTTGAAGTCTGCTTTGAAGAATTAATAATATCAGATATGGTCTCTCTTGAGGCAAAAATTTGGAATAAAAAGTGCTTTGTTAGTCCTTAAGCCTATATAGGCTGATTGGCTATTGCCATCACCTGACAGTCCATCCATCATTCAGTCTGTCCGTCCCTTAACTTTTACCTTGTGAGCAGAATATCTCAAAAAAGATTCACCACGGGAATTTTATTTCATCAGTGCAGATGTACATTGACAAAATCTCGGTCAAGTTCGAAGATGGGTTTTCATGTATTTTCTTCATGTATTTGTCATCGTTACAGAGCTAATTATAGAAAAAACAACTTATGAGCTTTATGAGCCAAAATCTCAGACAAGTTCGAAACTTGGTGACCTTGACCGTCATCTTCTAGGTCAAATCTGCCAAAATGTAAAATTATTGTGAACCCCATAACTTTTGAAGTATTTCACATTTTGTCCTCAAACTTGGTACACCAAATGTTCCTTCCAAGTTCTTGGACAAGTTCAAAATCAGGTGACCTTGAGTTTTTTTTTTTATTTGAAACATCAGTTCTTTCTGCCAAACTCTCATCTGAGTTTGAAAAGCATTGACCTTGACCTTCAAGGTGTAAACTGCTTAAATCTAGAATCTTTGTTTTGAGAAAGTGCATATTTTACTCCTAATGTTTTGGGATGGCCCATAGGGGGAGACATTTATTTCTGTTTTTGCAGCCACTCTAGTTGAGATCTGTGACTATGAGTGTCCACTTCATAGTATTATTGTTATTTTCATGAATGGTAAGAGTCAGATTGGGAGACTCCTCACTGATACTCATATATAGCTATATACTGTATGAACAAGAATCAGTTGGACATGTTTGATTAGCTGTACTACATATACTTGTAGATATTTGATATACATAAGCAGCTGTTCAAAAGGTGACACAAGTACCTGATACTTATTCACTACAGATATCATATATTTGTACAGTTCATCAGGTAAAATATGTACAGATGTACATAAATAGCAGAACAGGAGACACATCTCTTGCTCACACCCTTAAATCTATTTATTTCCTATCTGCAGCCAAGTCTGAAAATTTCACCTTTGTAGGTGCATCAAGTTGAAGTCATTGAAGTATACCTCAAGGATAAATAAAATTTGTATTATATACGGTGAGGTGACAGATCACCAGTAATGGCACACAATTTTTAACAGTGGAGTGTGACAGGAGACAAATTGGTCTGTTTACTTCTACCAGTATAGGGCTGTCAGCTTTGATATAAGGTGCCTAATAAAAGGTAGGATTTTAGCATAGAGATGAGACATTTGTGGTGGTTAATGAGACAGTTCTAAGGAAAAGGAGCAACATGATGTTGATGGAGAAAAACTGGCAACTATATAATATGTCCTTAGTATAACAATGTACATGTGGTCCTTAATTATTGGATAATATTCTTTAGTTGTCAGTTTAGTGCATAATTTGGTTGAATATATCTAATGCAGATGTTTTACTTTCCCTTGCTCAAGTTACAGATCAAATCTTATATATTTCTTGATATACATTTTTAGTCTTCAGTAGCACAGTGTGGATGTCTGCATTTCTTGGTTATCTTAATTTCTTTCCTTCATTTGAAAACTGAATTCAGTGTGTTCTCTTTGCATTTTAAACTGTCAAACCTAAGGTAATTTATCTGGATTGTTTTAAATTGGGATTAGTTCCCTGAAGAATTAAAAAAAATTTCCTTATGTTTAAATGATCATAACATCTGTATTTAATACTTAACTCAGTAATTTTCTTTACTCTTTTTAAATTATTTTTAAAAATGAAGTTATATTTATCTGTAGGAAAAATGTAGATGAAATAATTTTTCTTATATAATATATCCTTGATGGTATTCAGTAATACCAACATATTGCAGAGTCCTGTGATGTCAGCATTTTAAAAGAAAAATAGTCTACATCTGGTGCTAAAATCTTAATTTAATATTCTGTTATAGTCTTGGCTATTTCAGCCATAAACTAATTGATTTTTGAAACTATGCAACAGGCGCATGAGTCCATAGGAATGATAGGATAAATCTTAGATTTTTAGGCAGTTTGAAGGATGATATTAAAAGCTTCTGTGCATAGGAGCTACATTTTGTTTCAATGCTTTGAAATCTTCCCTCAAGGAAGCTATCAGGCACAAAAAAAAAAGAGAATATGCATCAGCAGAATAGGATATTGGCACGATTTTATTAGATCAGATTCATCAAAGGAAATAAAATAATGAGAATCTGCCTGAAAAAACAGGTTCACTACACTTGAAAATTAAAAAAAAAAATGAAATTTACTCAGCCGCATGATCAAAGGTATTACAGACCATGGAACCCGATGAAGATGAATATTTTACAGGAACATTTCCCAGCATGCCTCATGTGCCACGCTGATATTGTATTGAAAGGAGCTGATATTGAAATATGTTGAAAGATGATATTTATAATGCTGTCTTTTGTTTATTAGCCAGTTGGTATTATTTATTTATATATGATGATTGAGAACAAAGGTAATTTACCTTTATATGAGCTGTGTTGGATTTCTGATTATGACTGCAGTAATAGTTACAGGGAAGAAAAATTTATAAACTGTAATGTACTTTGAACATTAATGGACTGTTTCTGGATATTTTTGCTGGGTTTATGGTTCCAAGTGTTTATATTGTGTTATGTCCTTTGATTGGTTAAAAAATAATGGTTTGTCAGATGGCCAGAAGCAAATTACATATTTTATGGAGACACTGAAATCCAAATCCACTGAAACAGACTGTTACCCTGATTACCAGAGTATCAAAATGAAACCTTTCAATGTTTTATGATAGAAGTTCTGATAATGATTACGGATTAGACAAACATCAATCCTGATAGTTTATATTGTCAAACCAGGTTGAGGAATGAGGTCAGCGTTCAGTGAGCTACATACACAGTTGCAGTCAAATATCTTAAAGACTTATCTAATATTGCTGAATATGCATAAAAAAGAGAATAAAAACACAGGTATAACTGGGTTACCTGCCATTTAGATGCTTGAATATGTTATTCAATTCTTCAGTTTCTGTAGGGGTTTAGATCAAAGTTTTATTTAACTTATTGAAACTACTTTCATTTAAGTGTTTTAGTACCTCAGTGTTTTTGTTTAAAATTTAAAAGGTTGAATCCATGACCTGAAGAGGGCCCATTGAGCATAAATGGAAACTGATGAGAATGATACGTATTTGCAAAGCCTTCTGACTTTCAGGGTTTCTTATCCATAGCCCTTTCTAGTACTCACATGTAAAGGATAATATCTGAGTTCATAGATCAGAAGCTGTTTAAATTTTAGTTACATATAAAGCTGAAAACAAATTCTACAGGAAAAGGAAAACAATATTTTCCTTGTTTGACTTAGTTAAATTGAGGGTTCATTAATGGTAACAATTAAGCGTCAAAAGTCAGAAGCCAAAGTATTACCAAATAATTTAATATTAAACTAGACCAGTTACTATTACACTAGTCCAGAGAAGTAAACCACCATAAGCATCAAGCAATTCGGTGAGTTGAGCTTATTTATGACAAGTGGCAATCTCATCAAGGCCATTGAAGATCACAAAGCAAACAAACAACAGAAGCACGCTGATCAGAGATAACAGGTAATCTCTGAAGGCCACAAAAGATATCAACCCCTCCACTTGTAGTAGTGTTTCTTGACCTTTGTTTCACTAACACTCAGGATACAGAAACAGTTTATGTATGATTGTTTTATATGAGTGTTCTTTTCACCTGAGTAGGTATCATCAGCACCAATACACCTCTTGACTGACACCTTGTATATAACATAGAGATAAAAGAAGTGTCAAACGTAACTCAACTCTCACGTTTACTACACTTGGGGACTTTTATAGGGTTAATCAACAAGTGACTGGGTGGTTCTTATGGCTGGGAATTCTCTTGGTTACTAGTCCCCTGGTTTTGTTTAATTCTTAAATCATAACTCACAATTTGATTCCTGAATTGATTCACTTGATAGGTAATTTACTTCATAATCCATATTAAAAGAAAGAGGAATTAAGAAATTTTGAAATGGCTTCTTGTGAAAATATTTATTGAAGTGGTAATAAATCGTGACAAAAAAATCTATTCCATAAACTGATAGTGAGTCTAATGCCTGAATTGTATGGCAAGATCTCTTTTTTAATTTACCTTTTTTAAGTACTAAGAAATCATTAAATCTTAAAAATCAGTTATTGAATGTATAGGAGAATCCAACAGAAGCTAGTGTACAAAGTGCCTTGAGGATTTGTCCTTTAAACAAGTGCAAGATGTAATCATGACATAGTCGCCAGCGTTTGCAAAGAACATTTTCTCTCTCAGTTTGGTACACGCATTTCCAGGTATAGCTAAATAAAATTCTGCAGTGCCATCTGGTATTTTTTATCCAAAATGATACAAGTAGTCTTTGGGATATTTTATGTCATTGTATATATATCTCGTTTGACGAGAAATGGTGCGAGATTTTAGATATGATGATAAACACCTCATTAAATACTACCTATTGCAAAAAAACAGACCTCTGTAGCTTTAAAAATCACAAAATTAGAATAAAAAATCAAATTTCATGATTTTTTCCAAAAAAATACGCACCCCTGCTTACAACAGACCGGGACGATTAGGTCACTGGAGTAAAGGCCCCGGAATGACAAGCAAAATGAACTGCAGTTTATGTAGCTACGATAAATTTTGACGAAGATATGAAGGAAAAACCGTTTTCATGTTTTTTATGACAATGACCTCGACCTTGGACCGATCATGGCCAAAAAGAATAGGCTTGGACAGTTACCGATTTTACACTTTTCCTGTAAGTTTCAGATCAATTGCTGCAAAACTGCGACCTGTAGAGACCCACAAACAAACAGACACGACGATTAGCCTATAGTCGCCAGACCTAGGCTGGCGACTATAACAACCTGAGAGGTCATCCTTGACCTTGGATAGATTTACGTGGCGACTGTGGACTTGACCTGTGGAGGATTGTTGTATAAACCACAGCAGGGTATAAGCAGAGTATGTAGGAATAATATGTGAATTGACTATCTGGACACTCTTGTTGTTAACCTGTTGTTGAGAGAATGGCTTTAAGGAAATATCTAATAACAATATTTCTGCAAAGAATTGCAAAAGAATGGTGTCAAATAGCAGCTTTCATTAAAGTAATGCAAGATGGCATTCACTTGGAGGTAAACCTGATCCAGAATTTTTGTAGACAAATATTTTCTTATTGAAACTGTAATAGACTGCTTGAGGCAGTCATTTCCTGCACAAGCAATACTTCCTATGGATTCCTGCTTATGATAATCAGTTGCTCAATGTCACACCTTCAGACATGTGAGCACATTGCTGCAAAGTCAACAAGAGCTTTGCAGGTTTCTAAATGCTTGGCAGCGGGACAGATTTGATTTGTTTCAGTTGTGAACTGTCCCCAGTAAATCCAAAATAATAATCTCCTTCAATTGTGTGCCCGAGCAGCACTGAATACTTAAGCCTCTATTGAAAGGTCAGATCAACAGCCCACAGTGAAGTTTGTCCAACCACCTGTATGCGTCATCATGCAGATACTGACAATCTGCTGGGACACAACATTGCCGTGGACAAACACTGTCCTGATGGTAGAATCATCTGTGAGTGTGTATTGTCATTGAGAAAATCTTGGGGTGTCAAGAGGCTCCCCTGTTTGCACTCTGACTGGTTTCTACAAGTGTTTATGAGGTCTTCACAGGGTGCTTGTGGTGACTATATAACTGTGGGGCATTGTTGTATGGCATGATGTCATATGGACATCTGCAATTTCAAATATAATCTTTGGGGGGGGGGGGTGACCTCACATTCAGTGACCCCTGGATTTACATGGATACCCACATGATTTAGAATAGATCAGCTTCACAGATTCAGTATACTTCACATTTCTTGTCATATATTCCAGGTATACATTCTGTGCCTTAGCTTCACAGATCCAGTATTCAGTTGAACCTGTCTGAAAGACCACCTTTCTATTCAGATCACCCTTTTGGTGAGCCAAACGCATTATAATTAGTTAAAGCTTATCTTCATATAAGGCCAGGTGTCTTTTAAGACCATCCTATGGTGGACAGAAAGCATTCACATTAGTTATAACTGACCTGTCTAGTTAGACCACCTATTATAAAGACCACTTCAGCTCCATAGGTGGTCTCATAAGACAGGTTTCACTGTACTTCATATCTCAGCCTTGTATTCCAGGCATACATTAGCTTCACAGATTCAGTGTACATCACATCTCAGCCTTATCAATATTACAGGCATACTTTATCTGAGCTTCACAGATTCAGTGCACACCACATCCCAGCCTTATTAATATAAAAGGCATACTTTATCTGAGCTTCATGGATTCAGTGTACACCACATCCCAGCCTTATCAATATTACAGGATATATTTTATCTGAGCTTCACAGATTAAGTGTACACCACATCCCAGCCTTATCAATATTACAGGATATATTTTATCTGAGCTTCACAGATTCAGTGTACACCACACCCCAGCCTTATCAATATTACAGGATATATTTTATCTGAGCTTCACAGATTCAGTGTACACCACATCCCAGCCTTATCAATATTACAGGATATATTTTATCTGAGCTTCACCGATTCAGTGTACATCACATCCCTGCCTTATTAATATAACAGGCATACTTTATCTAAGATTAAATTCACAGATTCAGTAAACTTTCACATCTCTGCCTTATTAATATTACAGGCAAACTTTATCTGAGCTTCACAGATTCAGTATACTTCAAATCTCTGCCTTTGGTTCCAAGGCATACATAAACTATAATAAGCTTCACAAATTCAGTAACCTTTGCATCTCAGCCTTATATTCCAGGCATACAGTGTATGTCTTAGCATCACATATTCAGCATACCACACATTTTACCTCCAGGAAAACCTTGAAATTCTAGGTATGATACCAGTTGCAGTGCTTGACATCACAAAATGGCAAGTGACAGTGCAAAAGTTTCATCGGTAGACATGGGTATATAAGAGGAAAAATTAGTTATTTTTAGGACTAATAACTTGAACAAGTTACATGCTAGGTGCTTTAAGTAAACTTTCATACTTGTGATAGAGATCATTCCAATCCATGTCCACAGCAAACATGAACAGGGTTCCTGGCCACCTGTGAACCAGAGAAGTTCTGGAAGAAGAAAAATTAAAAAAAAATACAGAATTTGAGAAAAATGCTTCTCAATCTGATAAAGAAAAGCTGGTATTTCTGTTGCATTTTGGCTCTAAACCCAAACAGAATTTCCACAGGATACTTTGCTCTGGTTCCTTTTAATTTTGGAAATTCCTGAAATAAATGGAAACATTTTTCCAGGAATTATTAAATTTCATCAGAAAAAAATTCAGCTAAGAATCAGGGAATTTCTCTTTAATAAAATGTTTGGAAGTCAATTAAATTAGAGATTCCCAGCAAGTTATCCCTGATGAAATCCCAATAGGATTTAGAGTAAAGCACTCATATAGAACAGTTCAGGCATGACTTGTCAATTATATACAGATTATATGATTAGTGTTCATACATGTACCCTGGCTAATATGATAAATTTATGGCTAGGGCCAGAATCTTTGCATCAAATAAATATTCAGCCTTAATATACTTCTAGGATGCTCAAATGTTCTTTTTATTTGTATCAAAAATATATAAACAATGTTATGAAAATTTAATCAGTCTCATGTCACAGTTCAACCATTGATATATATTATTGATGATTGTTCATCAAAATTGAGGTGATAGGCAATGTCAGTCTTCAGTTGGTCAGCATTCCTCTCTGTCAACAGATTGTGCCACCTACTGGGAGTGGTTAGAACCTTTAAAGGAATAAAAAATAATGCAAGAAATAATATACGAGTCATACTTGAACCAATTTAAAGTTCATTAGTAGCTTAATTTGCTGTAAAGTTTTTTCCAACTCATTTGCTTTCAGGAAAGAAAAACCTTGAATTAGTTTGCCAGCAGTAGCCTGAACATGCCTGATTGTTTAGATAATCATGTGTAATAAAAACTGATCATTGATGTCATCGATATGGATAATTTATTATCAGTGTTGCCTAAGGTTGTTTTTACGGGTCTTATGTAAAATATCATTATCATTGATGATGATTAATTTGACATTCATTCAGATGTCTGGTTAATTCATCAGTCTGCTACGTCATAAGATATCAAGCCAGTGATATGATTATATGTAATCCTTTAAAACTGGACTTTTCTTAACCACAGCACTCAAACCATAGTACTCATGATAATCTGTAACACAAGTTTGCATGTGTTGCATTGCCATCCAGGCTACTGAATTTGTGTACTTAAAGAAGAAAAAATCAGGCCCAATATTATGCCTGTTCTTTTACACCATCAGTTCAGTTTTCCTTTATAGAAAAGTTTCCCAGCTAAACCATCCCAGCAAACGGTCTCAGCACTTTGCATATTGCTGTTTAACCCTTGTTATGGTTCTGTGTGTTGGTAAACACAGTCCATGTGTCTGTTTACGAGAACATGACCGAATGGCCGGAGGTCCGATTTTGAGCTTTAACACCCCATGTTTCAGTCAGGGGGAACATGTATAACATTATTTTGGCCAGTTCAGTCTCCTGATTGACAAGAGTTGTTGCTCCACGATCCACACGGCCCCACGTGCTGTGTTTATGTTGACACCTGTGATTGCGCACGATTCACTGTTTTTAACATTCATTAACAAGAGTAAGCAAAATGGTTTCAAGGCAATATTTTGGCAGGTACTGATTTATTTTATAGGAAAGCAGGTATTTTTTTGTGATAATTCAACATGCTTTATAGGTGATTTGGCCCCTTTGACAAATAAGCTTTATAGTTTCTAGATTGCATTTTTTTGTAGATTTATGTAACTAGTGTGGAGTTTATTGTTTGTGCAGTTCTCATATAGTTTTAATCATCAACAAATGTTAATTCTAATTAAAAAATTGTTTTTTTTTGTTTTCCATGTGACCAGGCTTAATTGGATCCTTTTACATGTATAAACATGGCCTTAGATAATTTTTGTGCCCTGTTGCCCCAGCAGAATATTAACAACCCATGGACATTTGCCATGATCACAACACTAAGTTTTATATTCAGTGTCCAGATAAATATATAACAGTACAATATGTGCATCATACTTCACTCAGCTTTTCAAATGTCCACCTTGACAATTACCACATGATCGTGTGTCAGAAGTAGAATCAGGTATTTCTTGGGTAATGTGAGTAAACCTGATCACAACCACAGTACAATTGTTCTGACACAGGTGGATCGTAACTTAAAGTAGCCTCTCTGACAAATCCCTGTGCCTTAAAATCAGCCCCAAACTACATCATATCTTATCTAAATTATTTTTTCCTATTCCATCTTTCCTTCTGTATGCTATATTACAGGAATTTAAAAGTCTGTTCTAATAAAAAAAAAACTTCATTAATGCCAAGGTTCACCATCAGGAAATGTTGCTGTCAGTCACATGGTAATTAACAAGCAGACTTTTCACCGTTTTCTCAGTGAAAAACAAAACTAGTAATATGGACTGGGAATGACCCCATTAATCATTGTGACAGTAGGTTGCAGTGATTTAAATAATTCCCAGAAGGTTTTTTCCCTGGAAGAGTACCAGTCTATACCATAGGTGTCTTTTGGGTGTTTAGGTAGGCAGAGTACCAGTCCGGTTAAGGTGTTAATAGAAGAAGTATTCTGGTTATATATTAAAAACAGGTGTGATTCCCTATGCGGCTCATTTCCCAGGAAGGTGTCTAATACAATTGTGTCAGTCATGTTGTTGGTATGTAACACTTGGGGCAATATTTTTTCATAAAATTTTGAGGGAAACTTCTATATGTTGTATTTAAATACAAATATGGATCCTCGTACATCTTTCTCCTATTCCAACACCCTTTTTCATGATGTTTCTCTCTTGTTTTTGACAGAAACAAATCAATTAAGCTTTTAACAAAGGAAGTAGTGTCTCCATTTATGATGAATTAGATAAGTAGGAAATCATATATTTATTGTATCCCCATTCAAAGTCAGGGGATACTATGTTTTCAGGCCTGTCCTGCCGCTGCTACATATAAATTTTGTTGGTGTGATAACTCAAGAAATATTTCACAAATCTTTACCCAACTTTGTATATGTATATATATTGGTAAGAGGACGACGCCTATTTAAAATGAGGTCATGACCTTTACTAGGAGTGTCCTTGACCTTGAATAAGTCCAATTTAGGGGAAAATCACACAAATTCTTAATTTTTTCAAGAAATCTTGCATGGATTGATCCTAAAATCAAGTTGATCCAAGATCATGGATAGGTTTGTCAATTTCCAGAAACTGGTGGCGCCACCTATAATTCTTTACTTGTTTTTGTGCCTTTTAATTCCCCCAGAATTGCCACTTGACAGTACTGTGAGCGTTATAAGTAAAAAACTAATGGACAGATTTCTTTTATATTATGCATATACATAGATATGGGTTATGGGATGATGTTTATTTTAATTGGGGTCATGCCCTTTCCTATGAGAGTGGCCTTGACCTTGAATATTCCCATATTTGGTGAAATTCACACAAAATCTTAAATATCTCAGTAAGGGATACATGGAATGATCCAGAATCAAATTGACTGAAGATCTTGGATAGCTTTGTCTTTTGCAGAAGACAGGTGGCCCCACCTTGTGTCGTTTTCTTTTTAAAATGAGGTTAATGCAATAACTTTGTAAGAATTTGTGCACTAGTCACCAAACCTACAGTTTAGATGCATCTTATCAAGGGCTAGGCCAAGTTTGAATATGGATGACCTTGATGCATTTTTAGCTCAGCTGAC
The DNA here is from genome assembly GCA_026874595.1 of Sipunculus nudus. Lineage (NCBI taxonomy): Eukaryota > Metazoa > Annelida > Sipuncula > Golfingiida > Sipunculidae > Sipunculus > Sipunculus nudus. The sequence goes on along the minus strand of CM049311.1, from coordinate 80,102,773 downwards.
TATAAGTCATCTGAGCTATAGTCGTGGTCCATTGTCCGTCGTCCGTCCGTCCGTCCGTCCGTCCGTCCGTCCGTCCGTAGATGTGGCACGTTTTCAAACCGTAAGACCTAGGAATCCAAAATTCGGCATAATGTTAGATGTCCCCAAGATCTCCTACCAAGCCGAAAACTGGGTCTTTGCGACTTCATTCCTTTGAGAAATTTAGGAAAAACCTCAATTTTTTATTAAAAACCTATTTTCACACTTCAGGACTGGCTTATATTGAAACCGCTCATCTGTTTTTCCTCATATTTACCATAAATATTTCTCTATATAGTTCCTATGTACATGCCAGAAATTAGGTCTGTATTATATAATTTAAAAAAGTTATGGACCCAAACATAATGCATTTTGTAAAAAATCAGGAAAGATATTTGATCACTTAACACAGGACATATTAAAGCTATGGACTTTTTTTCCAGTAATATAACTTTATTTTATCAAAATTAAATTGTATACCCAAAATAAGATCAAAATCTTTAAAATTTTTTTAAATATTAACAAAAATAAAAAATTGGTACCTTAAATTTTGCCCAACTTTGACCATGGCACGTTTTTTTCCTGTAAGTACTGTGGATCTAATTTTCACAGCATGTACATATAAGGATTTAATCTGTTAAAGTCTGAAATTTGAAAATAAAAGCTGCAAAATTAGGCTAGTTATTGAATTTTTTTGGAGGCTCTTGTTGTATTCCCTTACATTGTCAAGCAGTCCACTGTGGTCACTGTTGGTCATTCAGTGCAGCTCTCTATGCTCCCAAGATTGTTGGCATAATGTTAGATGTCCCCAAGATCTCCTACCAAGCTGAAAATGGGGTCTTTGCGACTTTGTTCCTTTGAGAAATTAAGGAAAAACCTCAATTTTTTTATTAAAAACCTATTTTCACATTTCAGGACAGCCTAACTACGCAACCACTCACCTGTTTTTTCTCATATTTACCATAAATATTCCTCTATATAGTTCCTATGTACATGTCAGAAATTAGGTCTGTATTATGTGATTTAAAAAAAGTTATGCGCTCAAACATAATGCATTTTGTAAAAAATCAGGAAAGATATTTGATCACTTAAAACAAAACATTTTAAAGCTTTGGACTTTTTTCCAGTAATATATCTTTAATTAATCAAAATTAAATTGTATACCCAAAATTAGATCAAAATCTGTTAAATTTAAAATATTAGCAAAAATAAAAAATTGGTACCTTAAATTTTGCCTAAATTTGACCATGTCACATTTTTTTCTTATAAGTACATTTGATTTAATTTTCACAGCCAGTTTACATGTGGATTTAATCTGATGAACTTTGAATTTGAAAGTATAAGCTTAAAAATTAGTCTAGCTATTGAAGTTTTTTAGAAGCCTTAATGTATTTGTATTTTCTAGCATCATGACCCTACTTTTGTTTACCTGGTAATCCAAAAATTGGCATAATGTTAGATGTAATTGTAAATATTCATATTCTTCCATACATTTCCTATGTACATACCAAAATTTCGGTCAGTATTGCATAATTTGTTGAAGTTACATAATGCACCTTGTAAAAAATCAGGATATATATTTACTCACTTAAAATAAGAATGGCTGAGACGTTTTATCAGGAATATAACATCATTTAATCAAGATTCAATTGTATACTGAAAATTAGATCTGAAAAATGAATTTTTTTTAAGTTATTAGCATAAATATAAAATCAGTACCTTAGATTTTGCCCAACTTTGGCCACGGCACAATTTTTTCCTGTAAGTACTGTGGATGTTATTTTCACAGCATGTACACATAAGGATTTAATCTGTTAAAATCTGAATTTGAAAATAAAAGCTGCAAAATTAGGCTAGTTATTTAATGTGTTTGGAGGCTCTGGTTGTATTCCCTCACATTGTCAAGCAGTCCACTGAGGTCACTGTAGGTCATTCAGTGCAACTCTCAATGCTCCCCAGGCTATTATGTAATCCCATCACTCAGGCAAGCCCTCTCTCTTGTTGAGCTTGACCAGGCTGCCAGCATAATACCACAGGGAGCCTTTCTCTCCCCCCCCCACCCCCACCCCATTCTGTTGACAGATGTGTACTCTAAAAAAATGAATCTTATAATTTCACATTTTTTCAGCGATGAACAGTAACAACAGAGACCCCTCCCTGACCCACCGCTTCGATACTCAGGACTAATATACAAGACAAAGCTTATAATTTTTATGTTAAAAAAATTCTTTTTGTTGAGACTTGGACAATTTTGATTTTTTTAAAGAAAAAAATTTTCAGGAATTTAATCCTAATATTCAAATATGGTAAAATATTAGGACCCAATGTAAGTGCTAACTGACAAGATTTAAGAAGATATAAATACTTGGTAGCATTTCATTCATATCTCTTAAAGTAGGCGGGGCCTGGGTGTGAATAACACTGTTAAACCTAGTTTTAAAATTAGGAATATTGGTCAAACTTTTTGGGATTAATTTTTAACTCATATAGCCATATATTTAACTTTTGAAAACTTAATTACTTCACACATTATTTGTTTATAAAATGGAACTTTTATATGACACTTACCATAGGCCCATTTTTTCCCTTGGTGCATCACTAAATGGTTTCAGGCCAAAGGTTTCATTTATTACACAGTCCATATGCTTTAGCTCATGTCCATTATTCTATAATTTACAGAGGTTCATTTAAGCTGGGCCATTTTCTCTTAGCTTTTCAAATGGTTTGTGTAGTCACTTGCTTTGATTACAGATGCAGGGTCCCACTCCAGGTCACTGGAAGTCAGCTATGCCAGGGTTTCTGATTTGTTACAGTCACTGGGGGAGATCCCCTGCTGTGACAGGTGTACAGTTATTCTCATATCACCATCCCAACCAAACCCCCCCCCCCCCCAAATCCAACCCACCAAGTGTTATGCAGTAATTGTTATTGTTTTTACTGTATCTCCTTAATTGTAATGCTGTTTCCACTCCAATATGCAAAGACTTTCCTTGAAAAAATAATTCAAGGTGTAATCCAGAAGATGCAATGTTGTGTAATGTAGCATTTTTAAAGAAATCAATTTTCTTTTAAATGATTTTAACAAATATAATTGAACCCATCAGTATGCTTAAATTATTATAAAATATGAAGCACATTATGGATAAATAAAGACACAATTAAAAATTGTGAAATCTAAATCAAGTATTATTTTTAGATATTTATTGTTTTGCAGATTTAAAAGATATAAATTTGTGGTGAAAAATTAATAAACATTTGTATGCATGATGTGGTGTTATCTGACAAGATTAAGATTTATGATGATGCAATTGAGAATTATGAATCAACTTTTATATTCAGATATATATGTTAAATTGGAAATGTATAGAAATATAAACTTAAACTAGAAAATAATTGATGTGATAAAAAAATGAGGATTTAATACAAACATTTGTTCATTATTTTCAGCAGAATTTGAGATCAGGCTTTGTTTGCCCTGTTTTATGTTGTTAATTAGCTATATTTCAACTGTATACATTTCATAAAAAAATACATATATATTTAATAATATATATTATTCCAAAAAATAGATTCAATTGAACAAATGTGTAAACAACTGAAATGTCAACAGTTAATAGAAAAACCAACTAATGATCATGGTAATAGTACAGATCATTTGTTCACAAACTGCTCACATGCTTTAGTTTCAACATTAGGAAACACATGGTCAGGTCACAGAATATTTTTTGCAACAATTTCTTGCTCATCAATACAAACCAATCATATAAACCAACCATAGCCTTTATTACCTCTTCCTCTTACACTTTATCTCCATTTGATATTATTTTAGATTTTTACCTTCAAAGTTAACGTCAGCTGAGCACAGTGACCCATAGGTCCCTTGTTCAAGGTCACAGAGGCGATAATGCTGAAATGATGTTAACTTTAATATCTCACTGAGGGATGCATGGATTGGTTCAAAAATCAAATTGACATAAGATCTTTGATAGCATTGTTTTCTGCAGAAGACAGGTGGCGCCACCTTGTTTTCTTGCTAAAATGATGTTTAAACAGGATAACTTTGTAAGAATTTGAGGTGCAGTCACCAAACCCTCAAGTTTGATGCATCTTATCAACTGCTAGGTCAAATTTGAACATGGCTGACCTTGATACATTTTTTCAAGGTCACAGCAGGGATAATGTTAAAATGGAATTAAGGCAATAACTAAAAAAAATTGTTGGAACATTCACCAAACTTGCAGGTTAGATGCAGATGGAGTATAAATATTCTTAATAAATTCACATAGTTGTAATAAATATACACAGGTTATTATTATAAAGAAAAACATTAGTGTTCAAAATGATGCTTTATGTGTGGTAGCATTGGGATACCCACTCATAAAATGTATGTTCTGTATATGATATGTTTTTACCAGAACCAGCAGCACATTTAGTATGCTGTTGCCATATCTGTATTCTTATCTCTGCCTGAGTATTTAATACTATTTATCTGAAAACTAATATCATTAGATTTTAATATTTTGTATGAAAATAAGAAATATTCTCAATACAGCTAAAGAGGTCAGATATCTTAAAAATTCCAGACTTGTTTTCAGTGAAGCCTGAATTTGTATGCAGATCTGTCATCTGTTCAGGCATTTTGCATGAGACAGACTGATGCTGCCTCGTGTGGGAAATAAAAGGATTTATATTTTTTTATAGCATTGACTTCAGCCAGTGTGTGGTTTCTGTTTTAAATGGTCTGGCGCAATAGGTATATGATACCAGCTAATGTAGCAAATACAAAATTTTATTAAAAGTTATCAGCTTGGGTGTAAGCTGACATAAGATGGCCGGTGAACTGATTATCTAATTTTGAAAAAATGCATAGAAATCTGATGAATTTTTCATTAAATTTAGAATTTTATGCATTAACAGGTTAAGACTTTTGGGAATTTGTACTAGTGAGATTATGTTTTTCACCGGTATAACAATAAAGGGCGAAGGTATTACATAAACACTTGTCACAGTGTTATGAGTCACTGTCTGTTACCCTACTTATAGATGTCTCCCTCTTAGTCTGTAAATAACCTGGGAAGGCTGTTCTATTGATTAATATTTAAATTCACAACAATCAGTATCAGTATCAACCCTCATGTTAATTAGTCTTCAACAATTATTTATTGAAATATCACATGAAGCCTTAATTAGATTATTATTCAGTGTCAAATTTACAAGCTCTTTCCAGAATGACAAAATATTCATCATGGCTGACAAACATCTGATAAATTTTAGAAAATATATATTTGGAGTAACAGTATATAGTAATTGTCACTGTGGTGTATTAATTTCCCTTCACCAGATGATCTTAAAATTTTATATTCTCTTTTTTTTTCAGCTGGAATTACAGAAAGATATCTGCTGATATGACATGCCAAATATTATATTTCAAAGGTGATGTAATATGCATCAAACATTTCGATCAGATATGTTTTGATTTAATCAGTATCTTTTAAGATGATCAATATCTTTTCAAGCATACAAAAATGAAATGGTTCATTTAAAAAAATAAATTCATGTATGATACTAATTGTGTAATGGTAAAGATCAAGACTGAACAGTTAAGAAAATGCATACTTATCCTTATTGACATATCATATGATTGAAATAAGCTTGTAATATAATAAATTCAACAAAAATATCTTTAAGTGATTTCCTTTTTTGAAGAATAAAATATAAAATGAAATTCAAAAATAATAATTTTTTTAATGTGAGGCTGCTGTGCAGTCAGGCAAGCTTATGTTGTATGATTGTGTGGGAAAAGATTATAGAAATACTGTATCAACTGATAGAAATAAGGAAAGCATCCATTTTAATTAAAAAAAAAGAGTTTGTTGACCCGGCAGTGCTGATGTTTTGATTGGTATGTTTCACAGTCTGACTGCAGGAGTTTTAACAGGTTGTTAATGTGTAAGCCAGCCAGGTGGGCTGATAGGGTTTAGACATGGAATGATAGGGCACACTGCCAGCATGTTTTACTGTAAATATCAGGCATTGAGCCAGGTATTTTGTGTATATCTAAACTCCTCTTTGCCAAAGAACTCTTCTGGCAGCTCGTTGAGGTACTTTGAGGTATAGCTCTGTGCTCCAGCTGCTGTTTCCGTTTGATCTGCATGTGTTATTTATATTTTTTCCCTGTTTGTCAGAAAGGCATTTCTAATACATTTATCCCTTTAATTCTACAGTTTGAACATATATTCTATAAAACATCTACCCCCTAGAAGGTTCATATATATATTATCCTAGTGACAGGCTTGCATAAATTTAAAAATGCCTGTTCCTTACAAAAAAAAGCAAGTATTTATAGATTTATAGATGTTATAATGTGTGTCTTTTTAATGACTTTTCCTTTCCTCTTATACCTACTTTCCCTTTCCCCCTTATTCCTACCCTCCCCTTTTCCCCTTATTCTTATTCTTCCCCATTTCCCCCTATGCAACAATCCCCCTTTCCCCTTATTTCTACCATCCCAGCTGAGCTAAGGAGGTCTATCAGAAGATGATTTGTCAGGGTTACTGTAGTTACCATCATGATGTCCTGTTTTTGGCAGTCAAGTCATTGAACCTCCCGACCACCCTAAGTGTGAAATGCCAATAGACCTGATTTGTAATGAATACCAGAGAAATGTTATGGTGTCATGGTTACCATAGCAGCCACCAGGGTTGGAAAGAATACCAGCAATGATGATATTTATGGTATATTGAAGCAGTGGTGTCCGTATCATGGCTTCTATCTATTATTACCAATATCTAATACAATTATGCTTCATATATTTCATTTGCTTGAATTTGCACAAAATATTCTGCAGGCTCATTTGAATAAACTTAAATAAAGCTTCCATTTTTAGCTCAGCTGACTATAAGTCATCTGAGCTATAGTCATGGTCCATTGTCCGTCGTCCGTCCGTCTGTCCGTCCGTCCGTCCGTCCGTCCGTCGATGTGGCACGTTTTGAAACCGTAAGACCTAGGAATCCAAAATTCAGCATAATGTTAGATGTCCCCAAGATCTCCTACCAAGCCGAAAACTGGGTCTTTGCGACTTCGTTCCTTTGAGAAATTAAGGAAAAACCTCAATTTTTTATTAAAATCCTATTTTCACACTTCAGGACTGCCTAATATCAAAACCACTCATCTGTTTTTCCTCATATTTACCATAAATAATCCTCTATATGGTTCCTATGTACATGCAAGAAATTGGGTCTGTATTGTATAATTTAAAAAAGTAATGGGCCCAAACATAATGCATTTTGTAAATAATCAGGAAAAAAATTTGATCACTTAACACAAAACTTGTTAAAGCTAAGCACTATTTTTCCAGTAATATAACTTTTATTAATCAAAATTAAATTGTATACCCAAAATTTGATCAAAATCTTTTAAATTTTTTTAAATATTAGCAAAAATCAAAAATTGGTACCTTAAACTTTGCCCAACTTTGACCATGGCACGTTTTTTTCCTGTAACTGCTGTGGATTTAATTTTCAAAGAATGTTTTTGTTAGCATTTCAACTGTTAACATTTAAAATTTGAAACCAGTTGATCAAAAACTGTAGATTTTATTCAAGTTTTCAAGCACCATGTCACATATTGTTTACATCAACCTAGTGTTATGCAGTTTGCTAGAGCTCAGCTCCCCAGCTTCAGCTCTAAGTTCCTTAAATTAGGCATACAGTAAGATGTCTCCAAAATCCCCTACCATGCCAAGAATTTGGTCACCAGAACTTAATTCCTTCGAGATATTAATGAAAAACTTCATTTTTTCATTAAAAACCCTTTTTTACACTTCAGGACTGCCTAGTATCAAAACCACTGATCTGACTTTGATCATATATAATATACATATTTTTCTATACATTCGCTATGCACATGCCAGAAATGATGTCAGTATTGCGTAATTGTTTTAAGTTATGTGCCCAAACAAAATTGACTTTGTAAAAAATCAGGAAAAATATTTACTTAGGTTTCATGAAAATTATTGAAGCTAGAGAATTTTTTTTTAAGTATATAACTTTGTTTAATTAAGATTTAATTGTATACCCAAAATTAGATCTGTATTTTGTAAATTTTATAAGTTATTAGCATAAACATAAAATCAGTACCTGAAATTTTACCCAACTTTGACCATGGCACATTTTTTCCCTGTGAGTACTGTTGATTTAATTTTCTCAGAATGTAAACATAAGTATTTAATGTGTTAAAATCTGAAATTTGAAACTAAAAGGTTGAAAATTAGGATAGTTATTGAATTTTATCTTGAGGGTCTATTGTAGTCACTTGCTTTGTTCCAGATGCAGGTAGGCCACTCCAGGTCACTGGAAGTCAGCTATGCCAGGGTTCCTGATTTGTTTCAGTCACTGGGGGAGATCCCCTGCTGTGACAGGTGTACAATTGTTCTCATATCACACCCCCCCCCCCCCATGAATATATAAATATACATTTGTATGCATGATGTGGTGTTACATGACAAGATTGAGATTTATGATGATGCAATTTAGAATTATGAAATCAACGTTTATATTCAGAAATATATGTTATATTGGAAATGTATACAAATTAAACTTAAAATAAAAAAATGAGGATCTAATACAAACATGTGTTCATTATTTTCGAGCCTCAGCAGAATTGGAGATCAGGCTTTGTTTGCCCTGAATGTTTATGCAAAAGTGTTGTTAATCCCATCTCTTCCCACCCGCCCCCCCCCCCCCCCCGGCTGTCATTGATCCTTAGCACCTCACCGTCACCTGTGCACTGGGACATTAGTTAATATTGCAAATGTGTACAATTTTTTCAATTTGAAAGATAATTGGATTAGAAAAAATTAAGATCTAATATTGAAACATATTCTTGCCCCAGGAGAATGGAACATAAAGTGATCAGCTCTTGTCTGTCCATCACCTCTCAATTATCATTAAATATATATACTAATTATGAAATTTTTCCTTTAAGCACTGTTGAAATAACTTTCATATGCTGTATGTGTATGGATTTAAGCCATTAAAGTCTGAAATTTGAAAGCAACTTATGTATTCAGATGTGTAATATTGCAGATGAAAAACTTTAAAATATTAAAATATATTATCAGCTTTGTTTGTCTAACAGTCTGTCTGTCCTTTTTAAAATATTATGTAATTGTGAATGGACTATTTAATCCTGTAAGTATTGTTGAATTAAGTGGAAATCCTATATGTATATACACTGTTAATACAGAGATGTTGTAACTCCCATCATTCCAGCCCTCCCCCCCCCCCCCCCCCCCCCCCAACCACCACCACCAGGTTCTTGCATCTGGGGACTGGAGACATCAGTTATATTTCAACTGTATACATTTTATAAAATAAAAAAACATATATTTAATAATATATATTATGTAAAATAGATCCAATTGAGCAAATGTGTAAACTACTGAACTGTCAACAAACTATCCAAAAGCCAGCCAATGATCATGGTAATAATATACATCTTATGTTCACAAACTGCTCACATGCTTCAATTTTGACATTAGAGAATGCATGGTTTGGTCACAAAATATTATTTGCAACAATTTCTCACTCATCAATACAAACCAATCATGTCAACCAGCCATGGCATATATTACCTTTTCATCTTAGACTTGATCTCCATTATTATTTTAGATTTTTACCTTCAAGGCCAACTTCAGCTGAGCCCAGTGACCCATATTTATAGCACCATGTCTTGAATGTTTACATCAAGTCATTGGTTAACAGTGTTCCAGGCTGTTACATAACACCTTCACTCCTTGCCTACTGCTTCTGTGAGTGTCTGGGTCAGGCTGGGTCAGGCAGTAATTACCAGAGAGCCTTTCTCCTCTCTCTTTCCCTTTCTCTCTTTCTAGCTCTCTTTCTCTCTCTCTCTTTCTCTCTCTCTCACCCCTATGCCTCCCTTCCTCCCTCCACCCCATTATGTTGACAGGTACTATAAACCTAATTTATTAGATATATATGTTGATGCAATTAAGAAATGTGAATCAACTGAAATATTCACATATATATGTTATACTCAAAATGTATAGTTACATTTTCAAACCTGGAAAAAAATGATGTTATAAAAAAGGGAATTTATGTAAAAATTGTTCATAATTTCCTGGCTCAGAAGAATGGGAATTAAAATTATTTGCTTTGTTTCTCTAGCTTTCTTGCCTGTTTTAAATATTTAATAATTATGAATAAACTTTTTTTTCCTGTAAGCTCTGATTAATTAAATTTCATATTCTGTACGTATATGCAAGGGTATTGTAACTCCCACCATCCCTTTCCCCCACCCCACTAAGTCCTTGCTCCTTCGCACTGTCAACAATAGTGTTATTGCTATAGCATAAAATTTAATAATTTGAAGAAAATATATACAGAGATTCTGTGAGTGTCTGGGTCAGGCTGGGTCAGGCAGTAATTACCAGAGAGCCTTTCTCCTCTCTCTTTCCCTTTCTCTCTTTCTAGCTCTCTTTCTCTCTCTCTCTTTCTCTCTCTCTCACCCCTATGCCTCCCTTCCTCCCTCCACCCCATTATGTTGACAGGTACTATAAACCTAATTTATTAGATATATATGTTGATGCAATTAAGAAATGTGAATCAACTGAAATATTCACATATATATGTTATACTCAAAATGTATAGTTACATTTTCAAACCTGGAAAAAAATGATGTTATAAAAAAGGGAATTTATGTAAAAATTGTTCATAATTTCCACGCTCAGAAGAATGGGAATTAAAATTATTTGCTTTGTTTCTCTAGCTTTCTTGCCTGTTTTAAATATTTAATAATTATGAATAAACTTTTTTTTCCTGTAAGCTCTGATTAATTAAATTTCATATTCTGTATGTATATGCAAGGGTATTGTAACTCCCACCATCCCCTTCCCCCACCCCACTAAGTCCTTGCTCCTTCGCACTGTCAACAATAGTGCTATTGCTATAGCATAAAATTTAATAATTTGAAGAAAATATATACAGAGAGACAGAGGCGTTGTAACTCCCATTGTAACCCCCCCCCCCCCCCTCCATCAAGTCCTTCCGCCTGTGGAGTGGGGATTTTATAGCAACTGTATACATATCATAAAATAGAAAAAACAGTTTAATTAAAGTTTAAATTAAAAAAATTGGATCTCATTAGACAAATGTGTAAAATGTTGAACTGTCAACAGCCTGTCAAAAAGGTATCCAATGAAAGCGCAAGGTCAGATCTTAAAATATTATTTGCAACAATTTCTTCAATCATATCAACCAACCATAGCCTAGATTACCTCTTTCTCTCAGACTTTATCTACATTTCATAATATTTTAGATTTTAACCTTCCAGGTGTTTAAGTACTGTTGAATGCTCCCTCCCTCTTTCTCTATCTCCTTTTCTCTCTACATCCAACCCTCCTTGCTGCCCACACTGTTTCCTTCTCCGAACCCCATCCCAATGTCAGCCTCAGTAAACGAGAACAAGTTAAATCAGATATATTCATATTTTTATATATTGTATAACTGTTTGTTGCCTATGTACGTGCCAAAAATTATGTCAATATTGTGAAATATGTAGATGTGGTGGGCATCAATATAATGTACCTTGTCAAGACCTAAGAGATATCATGTCATACAGTCACAATTCATAAATCCACTCTTCAGCATAGTTAATAATAACATTATATATGTCAAATTGAAATCTTGCGGACTTCTATACACTATAGATCCTTCAACAAATAGCCTTATCATCATTCTACCACTGCTTAGTGTACTGTCATTGCATTCATATTTGCTCAAATATATTGCTATTTTCAACAGCTCCCAAATAAATAAAAAATAAACCACTATATTTACTCCATATTAATCCATCAGTCAGGTAATTTCATAAATGATTTACTCGCATATTACATTATATTCCTTTATAGTAGCCTAATAGGTCCATGATATTCATAAGGTTTGTCGACTAAATATAGTATCACAATGGTGATACATTTATAGTTCAATCATGATCAGCTGAGCGTCGTGACCCATAGGTCCCTTGTTATATTTTGTCACATCTAAATCTATAGATCATCGCTGTTCCCCCAGTTGTTTTTAAAAGAAATCTTGTTTTCCTACAAAGATCACAAACTTCTGGTCCGAGTTATTGTTTCTGTGCAGCTTGAGCAAATTCCACAATCGATGAAATCCTTCTTATATATAAAAAGAGGGTCTTCTTCTCCCTATCATATTAAAAAAAATATGTCAGTTCCTCAGACTTGTAAAGAAAACAGCCCCCCCCCCCCTAAAAAAATTCATGAACTGATACATTTATGATGTGCTAATTAAGATGCAAGTTATGCTTCATTAATAGCTTTACTAATCCATCAGGACAGATAATATGCAATTTACCTGGGAATTCATAAACCCATGATTATTTTTGATTAAAGATGTGAATGTAAAACTAGAGGTCAGTGTTTGGTCATGTGTGAGATGCTGCTAACATCAGTGTCACATGATGAGATCATGCTGACAACCATGGATTACCTCAGTCACATGCTAAGATGCTCGTGCATCATTTCATGTTAATGTCATGGTGTTGGGTTAACCCCATGTATGAGGTGAAGCTCCATGGCTTGATCCCTCCACTGCCATAAGGGCTGAAAGTATGAAAGCTCATCAAAACCCCCAGTTTTTCATTTTGTCTTAGTCCAGGTTATTATTACCTCTTGCTTAATTCCCAAATGCATAGAAAATCTTATATCCTGAAGGCTTAAAAATTATAATATATTATTCATATATCATCATAACCTTACTTGATATTCTGTGTCACCTACAGGCCACTGGTGAAACTTTTTTAAAAGATTTACCAGACAGATGGCAATAGCTATTGTCTTTTAATGAAATGTGGATTTTAATTATTCATCTTCATTGTTTGATATGTGTGAATGCCACGACAGACTTTTCCATGCGAAAATGTAATATATATAGTGTGTTGAGTTTCCTTGTTTCAAAACATAACATATGTATACAAGTTCCTTTGAGTGATAAAGTGTTGAAAAGAGTCTGACTACTGAGATGAGGAGAGCAAGAGGATGATAAAATTTAAAGGGATTCATTATAATACATGGGATCGGGTGTGCCGACCTATACCAGAAATCAAAGATTAAGAGCTAGTCTACGCTGCACGTGGTTATAAAACTTCAGGCTAATGTGATAGATTTTTTTTTGTTATTTATAAATGATATCAAAGCCAGAGACTGTGGCCTTGGTAAATGGAATGGTCTTAACCTCTCTTTGTTCTGGTCATTCAGATCTGTTTTATGCCCAGGGAGTCACAGCTGCGTTACATTTCATCAGGACCAGGTGTCTTAACATATATTGATTCTAGGCATATCCACTGTGGAATATTTAATCTTAATGATACTTTAATGCAGCTGAGAAGAATTTCTTGCAGTCTTGGCTAAGTGGTTAGCAGTTAATGCAGTGATATTAAATAAGACCAGGTACCAAGGGGGGAATGAACTGGGAAAAACAGGGGGAACATCATGCACAAGTGAGTCATTTAGCTACCTTATTATTAAGTAAATTGCAGCAGGTTAATATCGACAGAATCATTTTTCTGCAGAATTTATTTTTCCCGCAGATGGGTTGCCTATACTTATCGTTGTTTTTCATGCATACAAGTATTTGGGATAATCCTAATTTCTGTCAGAATTTTAGAAAGCAACATAAAGCTCCTAAACTTAGAAAATTTCATGAAAAATAGAAATTTTCATGACAAATACACATGTACGGACTTTTTTTCGCAATGCCTGCAGGTATTGGCCTGATTTTTGGTGTGTGGGCAGATAATGACCAGTTACAGATCAAGTTCGCATTTCATCAAGGTTGACCTACTTTTGACCATTTTACGGCTCCTAAACTTAGAAAATTTCATGAAAAATAGAAATTTTCATGACAAATACACATGTATGGACTTTTTTTCGCAATTCCTGCAGATATTGGCCTGATTTTTGGTGTGTGGGCAGATAATGACCAGTTACAGATCGAGTTTCGTCCTGGTTGACTTACTTTTTACTGTTTTACGGCTCCTAAACTTAGAAAAATTCATGAAAAATAGAAATTTTTATGACAAATACACATGTACAGCCGTTTTTAGCCCTCAGCTCATAGGCTGATGGGCTATTGTCGTCACCCATGCTGTCTGTCTGTCCATCTGTCTGTCCGGTGTCTGTCCGTCCGTCCGTTCCGCGTCTGTTAACTTTTACCTTGTGAGCGGGATATCTCTAAAAGGATTCACCATTGGAATTTTATTTCATCACTGAAGATGTATATCGATAAAATCTCGGGCAAGTTCGAAGATGGGTGACCGTGACCCATTTTTCTACATTTTAGAGCTGATTATAGAAAAACACTCAGAAGTTTATATCTCAGGAACCATTGTGTGGATTTTCACAAAACTTACTATGATCATTGGGACTGATGGTCTGTATGTGCTGCACAATTTTGGTGGTGCCACCTGCAATTTCTGATTTTTTAATGAAATTTTATCGGATTTTTTCAATTTTGCCCTTTTGTGCAGGATATCTCCAAAGGTATTCAACACAGGAACTTCATTTCTTCAGTGCTATTGCATTATATTTACAAAATCTTGGTCAAGTTCAAAGATGGGTGATCTTGACCTACTTTTCAAGGTCACAGAGCTTAGTATAGACAAAAACTTAGCAGCTTATTTCTCAGGAAGCATTTGGTGGATTGTTATGAAACATGGTATATACCTCTCCAATTTAAATTTATAAATGATTATCAACTTTTGCTAATATTCTAGTTTCGCAATTCAATGCTTACAGATACTGGCCTAATGTTTGGTCTGTGGGCGCATAATGACCACTTACAGATCAAGTTCGCGTTTCGTCCCAGTTAACCTATTTTTGACCATATGACAGATCCTGAACATAGAAAATTTCATGAAAGACAGAAATTTTCATGAAAAATGCACATATATATATGGACTTTTTTCACAATGCCTGCAGATACTGGCCTGATTTTTGGTGTGTTGCTTGATAATAACCCTTTACAGATCGAGTTTGCATTTGGCCCTTGTTGACCTACTTTTGACCATACAACACTTCCTGAACTTAAAAAATTTTACAAAATTTAACAAATGTTTCTAATTTGCCCCAGGCGGGGGCATTCGTGTCGTTCCAACACATCTAGTTTTGTATTGTGCAGGTACATGTTCAGTACTGATCCCTGCAGATGTGGTTTTTAGTTAACAGAATGATCCCTGCAGCAGATGTTAGCTATTAAATATATCTTGCCAGAAACATTTGTTTTTTATTACGACACAAGGAGATACATTTTTGTTAACCCTCATAAGACCTCATGGGGGATTACGCAAATGTTAAGATCGACTGCGTAGGTTGATAAAAAAAAAGAATGGTTGCTTAACCTTGTGATTGATGCAGTGTGATCCATGTTAAACACCTGGGTCTTCTTTTTCCTGTATGTACATAGCATTTGTACAAAACATGTACAGCTATAATCAAGGCATTTCTTGGCAAAGGAAGTTATAAATCTGTTAATTTTTCTGTTCCTTGTACTGTGGGGAAAGTCATTAATTGAGGAGCAATGTATGGATCTAAATATGTGTTAAGTTTTTCTTGAGAAAGTTAATATTATGAAGCCTTAACTAGTTCTCTAGAGGGACATTTTAAGTTAGGAGTATAAACTAATAAACAGAAACTATTTAAGTGCAATATATACATATGTATCTGTTCACTACAGATATATGTTGAGGGGAGAATGAGAATCTGGGAAGATCTAGAATCTTCCTGGAAAGAATTGGAATTCTCATTCTTCCCAGGAAGATTCTGGATCCTCCAAGATTCTCACTCTTCTCCCAATATATATGTCCAGGCCCAGATTAGAATCTGGCCCAATTTAAAACTGGGCCAGCCCAGATCAAAATTATGATTTGGACCGGCCCAGATCAAAATTCTAATCTGGGCCAGACCAGTTTAAAACTGGGCCAGCCCAGATTAAATTTTTTATCCGGGCCGGTCCAGACTAAAATCCTGTGGTGAAGCCTTCAGGATTTAAATCTGGTCTGGACTGATTTGAAACTGGGCCAGCCCAGATTAGAATTTTGATCTGGGCCAGTCAAGTTAACAATCCTGTGGTGGACTGATTTTAAACTGGACCAGCCCAGATCAGAATCCTAATCTACTCCTAGGCTGGCTTCAACTACACTATATTTAACTAGCTGGCCTTTCATCAATTCAAATAATTTGTAAAACATTGTAAGACTGTAAGTCAATAATAATTAATATTTAATGAATTTATTTCATATTCTATGAAAATATCATCTTTTAGATCCTGTCATATTTATTTTGTAATTCCACCTCTTATGTGAAATGTCTAATATATAATTATAAGATAATCATGTTAAACATTGGTATTTTACAGCTAAACACTACAAATATAGCTTGCAGAACATGTGCGTTAATTCAACAAACTAAAACTAAATTTAATCAATAAAGATTAATATATATGTTACTCAGTGTTAAGCTTGTGATCCAAGACCTGTAAATTCAAAATTTATTTGTTATGTTAAGTTATTTATCATATATCATAAATAAGTTGGGTTTTTTTTGTCTGTGATCTGCCCCCAGCCCCCCCCCCCCCCCCCAGTCACCCATTAAAAAATTTGCACTTATTGTAAAATTGGACCTAGAACTTATAACGTACTACATATTAAGGAAAGAAAGGCCCTGAAACATCTATTTAGATAGAACAGTGGGAACAATATTCACCAACTCAGCATTTTAACCATTGAAGGTAGAGAATATTTGTATTGCAGCTTTGAACTATCTTCAATTTACATTAGTTATCAGTGAATAGATTAGCTTTTTTTAAGTTATTAACTCGAAAGTGAAAACTCCACCATGTTTGTCACCCTCTGATTCTGAATTAAAATTCTAAATCCAATTTTCACTCATGTTCACCTCTATTTTTGAGACTGACAAATGACAACAATCATATCATTTTCTCAGCTGTGGATTTTCTGCTATTGAAAATTACAGAAATGGTATCACAAACCTCTCCCTAGCCCCATGTTAGGGCACAATGTCATGCAAATCGTCCAGATGAGCATCAAGACTGATAAATTACTTTTGTTCACTTATAGATTGGTAAAGCTGGTATTTAATTATGCATGTATGTATTTAATATTACACATGAAATTTTGATATTCAGAACAGAAAATTATCTCAGTAAAGTTGAAAATTTTGATATTAAGTCAAGGAGATGTCTCAGAACTGACACATATTCTAAACTGTGATTAATTATGGTAGTTGGTTTAGTTGAAGTTCAAATTTGAACTTGTATGCTTGAAGAATAGATGAAACCAAAGAAGCACATCACATTTGTTCATTAGCTTTTTCCTCCTTAAAATATTTTAAATGATCTTGTTCATTATCTGTTTTGTTCCCTTCAAAATGGTGTATCTGGAAAAAAATGTTTACTGTATGATAAATCTGATTTAAGATGATAAAATTCAAGCTAGCCTAAGATTAGATTAGGATTCTGATCTGGTTAGGCCCAGTTTAAAATCAGTCCACCACATGATTGTTATCTTGACTAGCCCAGATTAAAATTTTGATCTGGGCCAGCCCAGTTTAAAATCAGTCCACCACAGGATAATAAACTTAACCAGCCCAGATCAAAATTCTAAACTGGGCCAGCCCGGTTTCAAATCAGTCCAGACCAGATTTAAATCCTGAAGTCTTCACCACAGGATTTTAATCTGGACCGGCCCAGATCAAAATTTTAATCTAGGCTGGCCCAGTTTAAAACTGGTCTGGCCCAGATTAGAATTTTGATCTGGGCCGGTCCAAATCATAATTTTGATCTGGGCTGGCCCAGTTTTAAATGTGGCCAGATTCTAATCTGGGCCTCGACATATATAAGTATCTGCTGTTTAAAGCTTCTCATGGTTCTCTTGAGGTACATTCTAAGTTTGGAGTTCATGTGACCAATCAATATGCTGTGCTTTCATAGGATCATTTCATTCTACTCTCAAATTTTAGTACTACCCTCAATTAAGAGTTTTTAGCTAAGCTGACTATAAGTCATCTGAGCAATAGTCATGGTCCTTTGTCCGTCGTCCGTCTGTTCGTCTGGCCGTCCATCTGTTAACAGGTCACGTTTTGAAACCGTTGGACCTACAAATCCAAAATTGTACATACCATTAGATGTCCCCAAAATCTCCTACCATACTGAAAATTGGGTCATTAGGACTTCTTTCCTTTGAGATATTAAGGAAAAACCTCCGTTTTCCATTGTTAAACTTCAAGGCTGCCTAATATCAAAATCACTGATCTGTTTTTGATCATATTTAGTATTCATATTCTTCAATACATTTTATATGAATATACCAAAAATTAGGTCAGTATTGAGTATTATTTTGAAGTTATGGGCCCAAATATGATGCAATTTTTAAAAAATCAGGAAATATATTTACTCACCTAACATGAGAATTGCTGAAGCTGAAGACTTTCATTCAGGAATATAACTTTATTTAATCAAGATTCAATTGTTTACCCAAAATTAGATCTGAATTTTGCAAATTTTTCAAGATATTAGCATAAATTCAAATCAATATCTTAAATTTTGTCCAACTTTGGCAATGGCACGTTTTTACCCTGTAAACACTGTTGATTTAATTTTCACAGCATATATACATAAGGATTTATTCTTTTGAAATCTGAAATTTCAAAGAAATTGATTGTAAAGAGTAGCTTTTATATAAGTTTTCATACACCATGTCAAATGTTGATTACATCTAGGCCACTTAGTAGTACAGCCTTTACTTGCCTTATGTAACCCACCCCAGGCAGCTTGCCTTGGCTCAGCTTGGCCACTACTAGCAAGCTTCCCCTCTGCCCTGCATCCCCCCCCTCCCCCAGATGGTGCATTAACTAGATGAATGTTATAATTTTCTGTATTTTATTTTATTCTTGGCTATGCTACATTTTAGATTTTGTATTATACCACCAGGGTTACTATGATTAAAGTGCACATTTAATTGTGTCCACAGTGGTGTATTGCTATAAAAGTGTTGATGTTCATCAGATAAGTAATTCCTTATTTCAGAAGAATAAAAACTTCACCAGGTGTAAAATTGACTATTAATTCAAGTAATAAATTATAGCTGTAGCACAATGATATTGTTTGTCCCTCATTCAACCAGCAGTGTGTATACTTTATTTGAAAAGATGTTTTTATTTTATCAGATTTACTGAATCTTTTATTTTATTTCAGGTGAATAAGATTAAACATGTACTGAAAACTCCAATCTGTAAAACTTTTTAATATTGATTCAAGGAATAATCTTGTCAATGCCATGTTGTGGCATTATTTTCTTTTAAATTCAGTTTAAACTTTTTTGATTTAAAAATAATAAAATATATGTGTATGCATAATATGACCCGATATGAGATGCACTCTGGATAAATAATGATTGCAACTTAGAATTCTGATATTTTAATTTATATTTTTCAGGGTTTTTTTATCACAGATTCATAAAACTTGTAAATAAAAATGAATCTGATAAAAAACTATTAATGGAAAAAGTGGATATGCTAAAAAAAGGGGTTTAATATAAACTTAAATGCATTTTTCCCTTGAAAGTGAAATAAAGGTATTAGTACACTCTGCCCACTTGCCTGTCTATCTGCATCACAGTAGCTCAAAACTTTTCCTGTTTTCTTCATGAGAGTCTTGTCAGAGTATTAGTTTTGCAATCAGAACTTTACTTTAACCAATTAGGAGGGCCCCTTTCCTCTTAGCTTCTCATATGCTAATATATATGGAAAACATTACAGTAGAATATTTTGCATATTTTGAATTTGTGAAAATTTCAAACTTCAGCTGAGCGCTGTGACCCATGGGTCCCTTGTTTATTGTTAGCTAGCTGGACCAGTGGACAGAGCTTTGTTTGTGCCTCACTATCAATGAGGCTAGAGTTCAAATCTCATTACACAGTGTATTAAAATTATTTTTCCTTTTCTCTCATTTGAACCTGAATGTATCACCACAGATGAGGTATAATATTAAATGACTTGGATCACAGCATCTTAAAGAATAGTTATGTTGTAGCTCTTATCGTACAGCAGTTAAGATTAACCTCCAAACCCCACCCTCTTATCCTGTTGTTTGTCAGGTGCAGTGTACCTGAATGACACCATGGTGTGAATAGAATTATATAAATCCTTCCTTGGCCAAGGACAGTGGCAAACAAACATGTAACAACAAGTATTAGCACCTATCCTGTGTAATTTAGCTGCTGCATTTCACAAATCATCTCCTGCTAGGCATTAACATTACTTACCAATATCCTGCTGATAACCATGAATCTCATCTTTGGCTATCCCATTTTAATTAGTGAAAACAGTAGACTCCTGCTTTGCTTCCCACAGAGGAAGCAGACCACAGTGAATATCCAGCAGACAATAATTATACAGAGAACATACAGGACTTTACTGTCATCATTTTTTGTGTACCATATAAAGATTTTTTGTGCTTGTTATACATAAAAAAGTTAGCATTGAAGATTGATTGAGGAGGGAAGCACAGTAGCACAGGCTAAGGTGACCGATCACCCCTTTCAAGAACCTAACTGAAAGCAGTTTGATGGCTACAGAAACCTCATAGGGGGTGAGTCAGGCAAACTTGTAATAAAATAACCCGGGACACATAGATGCTTATATTTTGTATGTTGAAATAAGGTTCTTTGATAAGATGTAAATGTCACCTAGCGCCAAGGTGTGGATCTGCCTTCTCCTGATAAGCAGCTCATCAGACAGGCTGCTCACATCATCATGTGACAATAGAAAAGGATTTTATTAGCCATCTGTTATTTAGTAGAATGAATGTCCCAGGTAGCTGACACGCTAAAAGTGTAATTGGAATGATGGGAAGACCAGGCCTGCTGGTGCCTGACTGAAAAGCCCAAGACAAATCTGACCGTGTCTGCAAGGAAACCTTATTAACCGCTGCTCCCTAATCAAGCAGACTCCTGGAGAGTGGCTTTTCATTCTCCAAGCATGTCATGTCAGTATGTTTGGCCCCCCTTGCATTACATGTCCACAAGAGCTTTGTTGGATTGATAATAAGGGAGTCTGTCAACTTGGGTTGTGTAAGAGTATGTCCAAAGGAACAGCCTTGCACCTGTGTAGAGATCTCTGCAGTAGCTTCAGACGTTACCATATTAATCATCATATATCATAGGCTAGGGACTGCAGTAATTTGCTTGTAATAAACTTAGGGCACCACTTGTTTGATGACTATTGGTAAGACAAATTTTATCTTCCCTCAGGGTCAAGGCATGCTTTTAGTCTAAAAGTCCTAACTGTTTTAACATGGCTTTATGTCCTTCCAAGTCAAATCAGCCTAAGTAACAGACAGCTAGTGCTGAGTGATCTGTGGTTTAATGTCATTTTAATTGGACTAAACTGATATATTAGTTATATGTTTTAAACATAACTTTCCTATGTATAAAAAATGTGGACTCTTTCTTATAATAACTGTTGTGCCTTATGGTTAAAGGTTAAGTAAAATGTGGCATCCATTAAAAAATATTAAATATTGGATATTTTTGTGGCTTTTTGTATGTTCCTATCACCCAAGTATTCAAAGTACATTTCAAGGATTTCCTCATTTTAACCTCACATCCATGCATAATATCCGTTTTGAATTGGATGTGTTGTTATTGTTAGCAGATTAATTACATATAAATGTATAACACCACAGAATAATGATGTAGTAATCAAATTATACATTTCAGATGACAGCATTAACTTTCTTAGTTGTATGGTCAGTAGTTGTGCTGATCCATCATTAAAATTATCATTTTAATGCATCAGAGTTAGAATTTCATAAAAAAAATTAAAGGGTTTGAATTTAATAAAAAAAAATTAAGAAAGCTAGTATTTTAAGTCTTGGCTGCCCTTGCCTTACCTTTGCCTATACTAACATTTATTAAATGGCACTTTACTTGTATCACTGAATAAACACTTTCAGGTCTGACGCGTTGTTTACCTTACAGCATAATTTTGTCTGATGACACCATAGCTCTTACCATGGTTACCAGCATGAATGACTTCCCCTTTTGTTCATACTTCTATGATCTTCCATAGAGAATGAATTTTAAAGACACAGTTTTTATTTGGTGATTTTTTTTCTCTCAGTTTAATTTGATACTGTCAAGGCATATGGTGTGATGTATGGACCTGTATAAAATAAATATGAAGGTCATGTTTGAAGGTTAATACCCACATTCCATTTCAAGCATCAGAGGATTTCTTTACAGAGGATTTTGTTTAGGCTGACACATGATGTATGTTGCTTAGCAACAATGATTTTGATTTACTGGACAAAAAAAGTCTTTAATAAAAGGTTACTAAAATTACATCTTTTAAAAAAACCATACCGTAAAGTCACTTGGACCAAGGTATATAGTCAACTAATAAAATATGTAAAATTATGTACTTTTGATAGACTTTTTATAGTATGATAAACTCATTTAAAACCTTAGTTACCTTTTATTAATCAATATGACTACAAGACACAAAAATATTTCTTTTGTTTAAGTAATTTTGCCCACTTGGTACAATGTTACATCATACAATTCATATGGTGAACTTTAACATCAATATAATTGTATATGGATCTAGTCCCTGTTGGACAAGATTCCACATTTAATGTTCCTTAGGCACTTTACTTTGTCTTTTTAAGCGCTGTTTCTGGACAGAGATGCTTATTTTCCCATATGCCTCATATGCTGATATTTCAATCAGAAATTCAGACCAGCTTCCAGCGTAAATGTCAGAGTTAAGTCTACTTTAAGAACAGATTGTGTTCCTTTCTTTTGAGGTCAGACTGGTCAAGCTTAAATGGTGATAATAATTCTCGCTTCCTGCTGCACTGATTGTGATCTGGGCTTGGCAGACACTGGATCGATCTAAATATCAGTCCCAGCCTTCACAGCGGCCCATTGAACTGTCCAAAAACAGGTAATATTAGTAAGGGGAGGATCATTGATTTGGTACTGCGATTTGTTAGATGTTCTTGAAATTACAAAGCAGTCCAGTGTAAATTGTCTTATGAGATAGATTGACAATAGAATGCTGTAATAAAACACAAGCCACATTTTTGCTTATAGTCAAATATTCTTGCAGTGGTAAGGTTTGTCCTGTCATGTGTTAGTTACCCACTTTACAGAGACATCAAGGAGAAGATCCCTGCGTGAGTCTTGAGAGGCTTTATCTGTTTTATTCTTCATGAGTGTTATGTTTCTGTTTTCACTGGTTGTGTGAATATTCTTCTTTGAGTATACCTGTTGTATCTTTTTCATTCTCAAAGTATTCCTCAATTTTCTTTAGTTACCTTTGCCAAGGAGGTCATATTTTCACCAGTGCTTGTTTGTTTGCTTGCGTATTTTTTGTGTGCAGGATTACACAAAATGCTACAAATGTGGTCTGTTATATATGTCTGTTATCAAATGTGTTTTTACAAACCAGACTGTGTAGTAAAACACACACAGGCAGAAACCATTTATCTTGTATTTTCTTGGACGAGGTTTTTATATTTTAAATTTGTCTAAACTTATTTAATAAACCAGGATTACAATTTAATAGCTATTTGGCTAAATGTTTTTCTTCCTGTTTGTGTTCTGTTAAAGATATATGTTCTAATGTATTAAACTTTTCAGTATATACAGTAATACCCAATCATATGTTGTTGGTGCTAATAGAACTGTTTAGAGAAGACACTACATTTGCAGGCTGTCTGGTATGGTGAAGGTTGGTTTGTTATTTCATCTTTCCATAACAAGTGCTGGACACTGCACTCCGTGTGTGTTTGCAAACAGTTGATCTGGGAAACATGGCAAGTGTTGCGTTAATCATTTCCATGGAGCGTTTTCTAAGTACATACAGGTTTGTATTGAGGACATGTTCCAACACACGCAAGTTTTCAGCCATTGATTACATACCATCAGTTGTCTGTTTCACATGCTGTACAATGTAAACCCAGCACCTGGAGTAACTTATTCATTATCTCATAAAGTATGCATTAGAACATCAATATCAATGAATATGTGATGATTGGTGGTGTTTACCTGTTTTACTGTAGGGAGACTGGATGTAGCTTCAAAGCCACCTGAAGTCATATTATAACACTATGGGTTCAGTCTCATGCAAGCCTTCTGTATAGTTTGTTTCCATGCCATCTTTGCAAAGGTCCACTTATGCATGTCATTTATTAGACCATACATGCTGACATTACATGTGGGGTCTTTCAATGCATTATCATCCAAAGTTAAGTTATACCATTCTTGTACTTTAATTTTACTTCTCTTGCAATCATGCATCATGTTGTCTGCAGCTTCCTATTTCTTCCCTTTCCTGCCAGTGTTACTGTACCATCTTTTCACAACTTTACTATATGATACTGTCATGATATTTATGATATTTAAAGAGAACATGCAGTTGCAGAGGGACCTCATTTGTCTTTAAATTTGCTATTGTAGGTAAGTGACCATTCTGAAGTTCATTTGCGAAGTTTTCTGAGGTGTTTTGAAGATGGAGAATGAACAAGATGTTCTCTCTCATGACTAATAAAATGGAATATATACATGTAACAATAGGTTGCCTCTTTCATCTAATGGGAAAAAAATAAGGAAGAACCCAGAGAAATCAAAAGTACATCAGAATTGAAGTAACTTTAGCTGGTTGCATTCTTGGCTCTGCTAACACTAGCAGGTATCTTTGACACTATGGTGTCCTGGCCATGGAGCTTTATGCCAAAATTTTTTTTAATTATAGGATTTATGCAGATTTTCTGGCAAAATATTTTTTATTCCTCGAAACTTTCAATTTTTGGAACATGAAGATGGCAAACTGAACTAATTTCAGAGCAATCAAAAAAAACTTTTGGGATATTTATCCATATTTCAAATTCTTTTTGCCATAGGTGCTGCTAGAAATTTAACATACATGTTTAATTCTTGGGCTGGTTTATTGTGACATAATACTATAAATGATAGAATTTTTTAATTTAAAATTTTCACTGAAGTCCTCCATAAAACTTCCACTGCCACTCAAACCAACACTTGTCATATTGGTTCTCTATCATTTGAGGGAAAAGTGCTACATAGAAGACATCAAGATGCATAACCATTTTGAGTTCTTATTATTTAGGGATATTTTAAATTCCTTGCCAGTAAGAATGGAAATCTGATCATGATTGGGTTTATTTGATCATAAGTTTCTTTCTAGTGTCATATGATGTCATTCACATTTCTGTTATTATTAATATTAAGTCTTTAAATATCTTAGTTTGTTGAAGTATCAATATGCACATGATGTCTTCCAATGCTCAAAATAATTCATTAAACTGTGTTTGGCCTGTAAATAAAAGCATGCCCGGGAAGTAAGGTTGAAAGCAGTACTTGTGTACTCATGTCAGTGTAATTGTATCTGCCAAAACAGAGTTTTGCGGATACTTAAGTTTTCAGTCGCCACCCCTGCGTAGGTGTCCGGAGAACTCCTCCGATACCACTGGGCCGAATTTTATGAAACCCAGGATTATGTTCGGGTCACATGTGAACTTCTGCGCCCCAATTTTGGTTTGACCTCTGACCTTTCCTCTGCGTCCTGCGTCCATCTGTGGGTCTGTTTTGACACATTAACCCACATATGTCCGGAACCGTTTGACCGATCAGGAAAATAATTTTGCACAAATGTAGCCCTTGGATAGCTTTATAACATACATAAAAAATGGTGGCGCCACCTGCAACCATTTTTGCACAGCGTCCATCTGTTCATCTGCCTTGGGATAAAATCACTCATATCTCTGCATTGGTTGGACTTATCCACCTGAAATTTTGCATGTGTATACATCCAGGACAGCTTTCTTGATTTTATGACAGGTGGCGCCACCTACATTCACCATTACGCTGCAGACATCCAAGCTTATATCTCAGGAACCGTTTGACCGATTTGGCCAACGTTTTGCATGTGTATAGATCTCACATAGCTCTTTATCATAGGCAAAACTGGTGGCACCACCTGCAACCATTTTTGCACAGCTTCTGTCTGTCTGCTGTGGGATAAAATCACTCATATCTTTGCAGTGTTTTGACTAACCAGCCCAAAATTTTGCAGGTTTATACTTCTTTGATAGCTTTCTGCATTTTGTGGCAGGTGGCGCCACCTACTTTTATGTTTATGCTGCAGATATTCAGGCTTATATCTCGGGAACTGTTTGACCGATTGGGCCAAAATTTTGCATGTGTATAGATCTCACATAGCTCTTTATCATAGGCAAAACTGGTGGAGCCACCTACAACCATTTTTGCACAGCATCCATCTGTTTGTTTGCCGTTAGATAAAATCACTCATATCTTGGCAGTGGTTTCACTTTTTGCATATGTATACAACTTTTACAGTTTTCGGGATTTTGTGGTAGGTGGCGCAACCTACATACACATTTGGGCTGCAGACATCCATGCTAATATGCAACACACCTCACTCTATTTCTCCTTGCCACTCAATCCATGCCTCACTTCACCCATCCCACTGATTTCGGCGGATACACGTAGTCGCTTGTTGACTACACTTATTCTAGTATTTTTTGAGTACTTTAAAGGGTAAAAAATTTGAACAGATACACTAGTGGGGACCAGAAAAAGTTGGTAGTGGGATGTCAGTGTATGTCACTAAGTTTATGTTATGCAAAATGTAAAGCTTATCTTGAAGCGATTTAGATTAATGAGCTACATTCCTGGATTTGATATCCACATAATTAATATTGATTTCTTTGCCAGGAGAAAGTTGAGCCATTATCAAGCTGATTTATACATATATTATATTGGTTTACATAGCCATATATATCTGTATACAGTGTTGTAAAGGCATTGAGTAATGGTGTCCCAGTCAGATAGGGCCTGTTAAGTACTGAAGTCCAAAATTTTGTTCCAATTCATCCCTACTTTGGAGTGAATCTTGAGGAATAAAACTTTGATATACTGCTTCCTAATTTAATTAATGATGTGTGAAAACCTTGGCTATTGATTAATCTTCTGCTTATCAATTTATTTTAATTAACTTTTAAGTTAATCAACCTGTCTCATTGATTTAGATCAACTTTTTCTAATGCATGTATTCTTTGTGAATTCTTTGTGAAATATGTGAATACATATTTAATTTTTAATTTTATTTAACTTAATAAAGTCACATTATTACTGAACCTGTCAAGGACTGAAGAAAGTTGATTTTGCTTTCAAGAAGAATTGAAAGAAACAAACACAAATAGTGTTCATGGATCATGAAAGTTTCCTGGAGCCATAATGTAAATTGACTGAAGAAAAGCTGAACTATGCAGTCTGTTCTGTTTTCATTGTATCATGCCAGTTCAAGTTTAACTGGTTAAAAGTTGAAGGCAACACTAGCTTTGTTCTATATGGTGAAAACACATATGTAATTGTGTATTGTCTATCTTCGTGTGATCACTGATAGCTTAGCTCTCAGGATTTTGTTTGTTATTATCTTCCCGATAGGCTTTTCCACTTCTTGTAAATTCTGAAGGGCATTATGGTCAAATAAAGGTGTTGCAGTTCATCTCATTCTTTCTGGAGTTATTTTACCTTAAGAGGTGTTCACACTGTATCAGTTCTTTGATATTCATAGGATCTTCTACTGTGTGGTATTATCATAATCAGAAAGACAAAAGCAAATTGAAAGTGGACTACGTGCATACACACTATGGAGTGTAGTACCATCAGACATTGTTAAAGTTGTCTTTGTAAATGCTTTTACATAATGGTTATAGTTTGGTTGCATCTCTCATTTGATGAATTCTAGTAATGTAATTTGGATCTGTAATTGTCTCTCTTTGTTTTTTTTCCATCCTCTGACTTAATAAAAAAATTGGTTATGATCTGTTTGTATTAAGTATTTTGATATATTCTTTTGTCTTTTATCTATTGACTAATATACAGAGTTCTGTACATGAAATAAAATAAAACTTATCATAGTTGGAGATGAAAAAAATAATTCATTTAAATTAAGGGTCTTTTTCTTGTTATATATTAGAAACTGGTGGTATTATGGGAAAAATAACATTATGTAAGTATCGATAGGGTAAGAAGTTAGTTCTCAAGAGATCAACATGGTTCTCAGCTCAGCTGACTATAAGTCATCTGAGGTATAGTTGTGGTCCTTTGTCTGTCATCCGTCCCTCTGGCCATCTGGCCATCAAAAAGTTAACAGGGCACGTTTTGAAACCGTTGGACCTACAAATCCAAAATTTTGCATACAGTTAGATGTCCCCAAAATCTCCTACCATACCGAAAATTGGGTCACTAGGACTTCAAGATAGGAAGGAAAAACCTCTGTTTTCCTTAAAAAAGCCATTGTTACACTTCAAGGCTACCTAATATCAAAACCACTGAACTGTTTTTGATTACATTTAGTATGCATATTCTCCATACATTTTCTATCAACATACCAAAAATTTGGTCTGTATTGCTTATTGTTTTGAAGTATTTGGCCCAAACATGATGCAGTTTTTAAAAAATCAGGAAATATATTTACTCACTTAACATGAAAATCACTAAAGCTGGAGACTTTTTTTTCAGGGTTATTAGTTTATTTAATCAAGATTCAATTGTTTATCCAAAATTTGATCTGAATTTTGGAATTTTTTTGCATAGATATTTTGCATAAATAAAAATCAATACCTTAAATTTTGTCCAACTTTGGCATTGGCATCTTTATTCCCTGTAAGCACTGTTGATTTAATTTTCACATTACAAATACATAAGGATTTAATTTTTTAAAATCTGAAATTTCATATAGAATATTTTGCATACTTTGCCTTTGCAAAAACCTCAGCTGAGCGCCATGATCCATGGGTCCCTTGTTCGTAAAAAAATATCCAAGTGCTTTTGCTGTTTTGACAGTATTGATAAATTGTGTGAACAGCAGGTAGTCCTATAACCCTCAAGCACCATGGTGCTGAATTTGACCTAGCACATGCCCTCTACAACCTCTTAATGTAATAGAAAGCTTGATTGATAGGTACAACCTATCCATATGTACTTTGTCCTCCTTGAAAATATCTTCCAGGAAGATGTATACTGTGGCTAAAAAAAGTAGCTGTGAAGAAAGTCTGAGCTTTTATGAACAAGATGGTGAACAGCAATACATTTAGTAATTAGTGGAAGCCTAGGTGGCTTGTGATAATGAGGGGTTGACAGGGCATCAGGAGAGATTTAGAAGCCCTGCTAGGTGGACTGTAATGAACATCACTGAAGCAGGCTCTCCACCTATCCATCAGTCTTCAGTTTTGCCATCCATGCAGGTTCAGAAAATTGGTTGAATGTTACTGGACAGCTTTTGCTTGATAATGAAGGCTGTGTAAGTCCAAGGATGACCTCAAGTCCTTCCCTTTGCTGTAGAGCCAGTTATCTGCTTGACAACCAGAGCTGAGCTGGTTCCTCTTTGATTGACCTGACATTCACTTATTGATTACATTTATCCACTTGTCTGTCAGCAGCATACTAGCCTGGCAAGGAGAAGGCTGGGAATTTAGAATAATGCACATGCAGGCTGTACAAGTTACAGGGTCACCCTCTCACATGTGGTCATAAATGTAATAAATCTTTACACATTTCTAAAAGTTGTAATTATTTGTGTGAGCATCTTTCAAGCTATACAAGATGTTGTAAACCACATGGAATTCAGCCTCCTGTTTTAGCACCTGTTGACCACAGCCACCCTGACAGGGGTACCTCCCAGCAGGGCACCTGCTGATCACAGACACCTTGGCAGAGGCAGAGGACAGAGATTCTTCCCAGCAGGGCACCAATTGATCACAGATATCATGACAGTGGGGTCTCCCAGCAGGGCACCTACTGATCACAGATATCCTGACAGTGCTGGGCTAGCGCTGGCCATAGAAACTTGTTAGCCACCGTGGCTAATTAGGTTGGAAAATCATTAGCCACAGCTCACTTTGGTTAGCCACAGGAAACGTTTAATGAATTGATCTTCTAAGCTGATTAATGCATTACATATTATAGATCATAGCAATAGGCAGTCATTTCAAAACATTTAAACAGTAGTAGGCAGTAATAGAAAAAAAATGATAAAAAGTATGAACAATAGTAGTAGTAAGAGGATAATAAATTGTTATTACTATAAATTACTTTTTCTAGCCTATGGGTTTACTATGGTGTGAAAACTAGCAGCAATACTGATGAGGTCTTAATTTAGTCACCGACTGCTTTCCTCCAATAGGGGTATCTAGCATAGCCACTAAATTAATAAGATGGCCCATCAAACCTGATAATTAAAGGTGGATGGCCTGTTGCCATCCGTGCACATAGCTTTTCAGTATTTAAGGAAGTCATGTCTGAAAACATTCCCAGGTTCTTCTTTTGTTCTTGTGAAATTAACTTACCATGGATTGTAACATTTGTAATTCAACTCACCTAGGTCTGGTAAAAGATTTTACTCAAAAGGACCAACATTGATTCTAGTGAACAAAAACGAACTCTGCTATGATTGGTACAAGGTTTGGCATGGGAATTTAGCCAGTTGCTCATTGGACAAGGTACATTACCCATTACACATTTCACCCACTGTAATGAATAAAGCATACTGGATATAACCATGTTTATTGACTGAAGTATGTATAATTGCCCAGCAGTTATCCAAAGATGTGGACACTAGTGGTAACACAGGTTATTATACAACAATATATATCCTGTTTAAATAAAGAAGCCCTGCAGTCAAACTACAGGTCATTTGGCAGTATTCATCCGACCTAACATGAAAAACATACTCCTAGAATAAAGTTTGTTCTTCTTATAGTATTTTAATCTTTGTGTAGTCAGTAATACCAAAATAGGAGGAAATTTATACTAACAATAGCCATGGCATTAAAAGTTTTTCATGACACCATTATAATAATGGTAAGTAGTAATAGGAAATCAATAGTAATACTTATAGTAATACATTCTGTTACTGGAAGCCGTAATAAGCCCTATGTGTGATTAAATGACTTTGAAGCAATAATGTCATAAGATTAGTGCACATATATAAAACAGCCTCAGTCCAACACCTGAGAATCACACTGTCTCCTCTGGGAAGATTATATGTCCATACATCATGCTGTCTCTGACATGAAGCGCGCGCGGGAACACTTGAAACGATCTTTAAAAGTTGTAGTTTGAGAACATCTCCGTTCAAGGATAGCATATATTTCGCCAACCATAGCGGCGGGTGTTACAAGACCATAAGGCCGTATATATTAACCACTGACGAAAATATTTGATAGATGCCGGCTAATTACACTTTAATGAAGAAAACACATTACCCAGTACGCTTTATTTATTACGGTGTGTGAAATCAATCGCTGTAATATTGTTATATATTGATACGTAAAACGTGTCTCAGCTCACAGATGATCAGCGAAATTTACCTTCTGTCCAATGAGCATTAAGCTAAGTTCCATGCTTAACTATCGACCAATCAGAACAGAGTTAGTTTTTGTTTTATAAGAATAAAGGGCATCTGCCAGAGAATTCTTGGAGAGCCGGAGAATTTTTATGGTTGTTGTCGCAATGTTGAACAACTCCAAATATTCTCCTTAAATTCTTTGCGGATTCTCCGACTTTTTGACAGTTGTAAACAAACACGATCACGGAATAATTGATGGTAGGATTTGTGTATTATTTTTTAATCGCCACTGTGGCGATTTCTGCAAAAAGTTTCCTCGCATTTTGGACAAATTACTCGCATTTGGCGACGTGGCGAGTGGCTAGCGCGAGCCCAGCAGTGGGACCTCCCAGCAGGGCACATACTGATCACAGATATCCTGACAGTGGGACCTCCCAGCAGGGCACTTACTGATCACAGATATCCTGACAGTGGGGCCTCCCAGCAGGGCACATACTGATTACAGGCACTCTGGTAGTGGGACATCTCTTTATGACATCCCCTGATTGACATTAGATTTTGACGAATAAGAATAATTTTAAAACGATGATTTTCTGGAAATTTAATGTAGGTTTGTTGATTAAAATATGCAGATTTTGTCTCTCAGATTTAGTCTGGAGATTTTTGCTCTGTCCAGAAACTGATATATTGTGAACACTTGTAACTAATTAAAAAAACAGGATCATCTTCAATAAGGTAACATAACACAGTTTAGTTATAAATATAATTGGATAAGATTAAATGAAATAAATATATAAATATATATATATATACTGGCAATAAAAATCAAATCATAGTTTCTTGTAAGTAAATAAATAGCAAGCAGATATTATTTTGTTATATTTAGACCACTCAGTATGTGATGGCACTATTGTCTATGTGTGTTGGGAATTCCTTGGATACCAACAGGTAAATCTGACTGTTTGTGGTAGTATTATCAGAGGATAGAGCACCGGGCATTAAGTACTGTGTAGTATGTACTGGAGGTGTGCAGGAATCCGCCTACTGTATGTGTGTATTGTTCTTATTTGTAAGGCAAGACATCAGCTGTGCATACAAAGAGTGGCAGCAGACAGTGATCCAGAACCAAGGTCAAGGCTACCCAGATTGATAATGAACTTGCATAGATCTGTATGGTACTTTGGTTATTCAGTCATTAATTTACTTTCACCCAGGAAAGTTTTGTTTCCACAGGAGTTAATTTGTTTGCCTGTTTGCTTGCAGGGAAAAAAAATTCACGATTGCTTTATGGAACTTTGGTTAAAGGTCATTAAATAAAATATTCATCTTGTAAATTGTTGTGGAAAATGTGGACATTATGCACAACAAAAAGTTGCACAATGTTCTTTGTTGATAATTATGAAATCTTCATATTGCATTGTATGAGCATGCCAGCTATAGCATAAAATATAAGATTAACATTTAAATTTTATACTTTCAGCAGAAAAAAATTCCTGATTTTTCGGCAATCTTGTGTAACAATTTGATGTTACCAGTTGTTCCCCAGTCACTCTTAATGTGATTTCAGAAGTTAAGCTGATGTCATAATGGGACAAATCCCATCAAATTTCAACCAAGGGTGAACCTGATTGTGAACCCTCTTTTAAATCTCCTAAAGTGATTTTTTTCTGTGATAGATATAATCACAAGGCATTATGGAGTGAATAGTGCAAATAAGAGATCACATAAATTGTGATTTACCAGTGTGAGATTATCAAAATATATGGAAATACATTCTTCCTTAGTGTTGATATGAATATACTTTTAATATAACAATCAAAGCAAAATTGTATGGAATAAAGATTTTGAAGGAGTAAGGGCAGTCAAAACCAGCCTGCCCAGTGAATGCTTTTATTGACAGGTCAGGGTCTCATTTAGACAGTTTGAGTTGTGAATTCCCACAATTGGCCCTCAGAAAGTATTAAATTTGAACATCAAGGTGTGGAGGGTCTGTGCTAAAAATACCCATTTCATGTACCAAACAAACATGATTTCCAAATAACAATGGTGAAAGAGATTAAATTACAAAACATGAATGGAAATAGACTGATTACTTTAAAAAGGTACTATAAATGGGTTTCTTTACCATGTAACATCATTGTCTTCACTGCTATATAGTAAAATAAATTTGATTCAGATATCTCAGCTTTATAAAACAAAGGGCTTGTGGCTTGAATACAATAAAGTTCGGTCACTGCGCTTGTCCCTGCCATGAATTCCTGCACAATGTCATCAAAAGACAGATGTTGCCAACTGTTGTAATTGTGGCCATAAAACACCCCTCACAAAAGAATACTGTTGTAGGGCAGGAGAATTGACGTCAAGAAAATGTCTTATTTGCCCATTATGCGTAGATAGCTGTTTCGCCATTGCTGACTTCATTTGTTCTGCCTTTTTATTTCACATTCTAATGTTGGTACAAGTGCTTGGCTAAGTGTTTACCAGTGTCATTAGCTGTGTATGTAAAAAAATTGGTCACAGTAGTGACGTAGAATATGTTCAGTAAGCAAACGCAGAGTGTGTACTCACTACACTTGTTCAATAAGATATCCTCTTAGCAAATCAAGGTCAAAGTATGAATAGCTGAAGCCTAGAATTAATGCTGCCCAAAAATCTTGTCCAAGCATTTCTGATATTTATGCAATCCAAGATGTCAACATGTCTGGTCCTGCATTTAAAATTTTTATTTTCCAGTGTTATAGTAGCAAATAATTTGTTAGCCAAACATTTAAATAATTAGCCTTCATCAAATGTTTACTCGGTTGGTAATCATACTATTCAAACATATTAACATTAGACCTTAATGAATAGTTATCAAGATATAGTTTTGTCTTAATGAGTATAACCCAGGTACACATATTTTTCCAAGATGTTTCTATAGGAATCTAAAATCAAGGGGTCCAAAGAAAATAAAATAATTTTATATGATTTTCTGTATTATAATATCTTTATCCTAGTCATCTGGAAATTTTATTATTAAATATGAGTATGGAAAGTTATTTTAAGAAATACAGGCCATATATCATGTTGAAATAATTGATAATTTGATTATTAAACTTCTAAGAAGTTTAAAAGTTGGGAGACATTTTCTGAAAAAAATATATATATAACTCCTCCAAAATGACTTAATGCTCATTTCTGTTGCTCATGATTACAGAAGTCATTTTAATCGTAAATTCAAGGTGTGGGTTATGATACAGGCTACCTGTTATGAAGATAAATGACTCACGATGATGGAGAATTGTAAAATATCTAAATGTTCATTATATTGTGGTGAAATGTGGGAAAGGCAGCTGTGTATTGTGGCATCTGTGTTTTGTGTGGCCAATTCTACTTAAAATAGTTAAAAGTTTTACATTTATAGCAATATAAAAAAAATAAGATTGTGGATAACTAATTTTCTGGATGAAAATATCAAATAATTTCAAGGAATCAGAACAAAAAGATAATATGAAGATAGGTATTTTCTTAGTAAACCATCATAAATTCTTAATATATGAGCTCTTGATTAACTGAAATGACAAAGAAAAACATTAAATGAATTTTATTGAGAATTGAACTTAATATCAGATATATTAGATTTTCTGATTTTGAATCAAATACAAAGAGGTTTGTTAAAAATTTATATCTGGTATATCTGGACTGTTCTGGTTTGATGGTTTATGTTTTTATCATTTATCAGGGTACAATAATGATCAAGAAGTATTTTGGCAAGCAGCATGACAAATCATTATACTGTACTGATGAATTTCAACTGGGGTACCCAGGTTGTGTTGGATTAGGCCGAGTGGAAGAGTTTTGTAAGGGATATACACTGCAAACAAATAACAGTCTTAAGTGGCAATGTCAATACCTTTATTGCTGTTAAGAGCATGAGCTATAGGGCCAATTGTAAGACATTGTAAAATGGCATTGCAAGCACTGTACACAATAGCAATTTGTTGACTGGCTTTAGTACGTAGTGGATAAGGCACTCTGCTTTGATAGAGCTTGACCATATACTAAATACTTGATCAAATTCTTTGCTTACACAGCTTTCACTAATGTATACCCCAAAGGTGTGTTTGTTACTAACTTGTATATGGAAAGTGAGGCACTCAAGACACAGCTTTGCCATATATTAAACAAATTTGTTACTTGCACAGGTGTGACATACATATTGCATCCACAAAACTTCCATCTGTAACCAAGTTTAATCAAAGGTAAAATTGTTCATTAAATAATTTTAAGCTCAATTATGGGGAGAGAAATTTAGTTTTTTTCATAATTTAGCCCAGCATATTTGAAACCAGCTTTATTTGAAAATTAAAATTTTCATACTTGATCTTAATATGTGTCAGTAAATCATGTTTGGCCTATCAGCAGTAGTTTGGGTAAATAAACATTAAACAGGACAATTTTGGATCAGGCTGTTGACCCTTTAAGGCAACTGTATCTAATTGATTGTGTGTAAATGGTCCCTTTCTGATGGAACCCTGGTGAAGTTCCAAGTGGAAACAGCAGGTGACTAGTGTCTGTGCATATTTAAGCCCCAAGGTTGTAAAAAGCCCCAGACACTTGCACTGCTGACTGAGTTTACAATAACAAAACTGTTTTTACAGAGATATCTAGAATGTCTTATGAAAATGGCAATAAACCAGGATCTAAATATACAGTAGCAATATTGGCTTATTCTATTTCATGATCCCTGCAGTTAAAGATGTGTTATATTTTGGTATTTACATTTTTTTATGGTCAATATTTCAGTTTTCCAGGTACCTGAATGATCTCAAGTGAAATGTCTATCAGTTTATTATCTTGTGACAGGCAGACTTGTATTTTTAATCAACAGGGATAAAATGCATTATGCATCTTCCCTGTTACCTTGTCAGTTACCTCGAGTTACACATGTGCCTCCTGTGTTGATAAACTATTAATTATTGTGGTTCTCCAGTAAAAGAAAACACAACTAAAGCCAGCTATTCACTATCTTTTCTGTAGAATTTATGTGATAACTGTAGTTAACCCCTGTTTAATTAGTTCTTTTACTGCTTG
Source organism: Sipunculus nudus (assembly GCA_026874595.1). Taxonomy (NCBI): domain Eukaryota; kingdom Metazoa; phylum Annelida; class Sipuncula; order Golfingiida; family Sipunculidae; genus Sipunculus; species Sipunculus nudus. The sequence continues at coordinate 80,066,166 of CM049311.1, read as the reverse complement.
ATGACAAAAGTCTGAGCTTGTTCATATTACAGTTACTTGAAAAGTAACGGTCCAGCATGGAAGCATTATACCTGATGTATATCCCATTGCACAGGTTCGCATTAGGCCTGTAGGCCTTTTTATGTAATTTAAAAGGCATCAGATATCAGAATAGACCCCTTAAAGTTTGAACGTTAGGCATGGTCAGTGATAATACAGGGCACAGAAGATAGAACAGGAGCGGTGGATACCAATCAACAGTGATATCACATTTATCAAAGTTTAACAAGACAGTATACAGACAAAAGAAAAGTTTGAATAATAATAAGCGTGGAAATAGTGTAGACTATTTAGAGGATATTGTAGTCAAATACAGATTTTTGCTGACAACTTTGCTGAGCTAAAGCAGTTGGCCTTTGCTATCATTAATTATCTGTCTCTGCAATCTTTGTCAGTGATTAAAGTGAATTTTGTGCTAATATGCCAAAAACAGATGTAGTTAGGAATTCCTTTGAAACTTTGAGATTTAACCAAAGACTTCAAGATGTAAGTCTGTATAATGTAAACAATATTGTTAATTATAATGACCACATAAGATATTGTTAATTATTATTATATATTATTTGTACAACATAAGTCAGTTCTGTTTGAATGTGGTGCCCAAACAGTTTTCTGTGTTACTCATCCAAACATTTTCATGTGTTGGATGCAAACAAAGTTTACACCCTGAAGCCGATCTGCCCGCCTACTGATTTTTCAGGCCAATTCTGTGCAGATTGCAAAAACTAGTAAGATCAGTAGCTGTAAGGGATGTCAACATGATGGTAGGGATGACAATGTCAAGGATTTTCCGGCTGATTTTTATCCTGCCTGAAAATTAGGTATGATGATTAAACCAAAAAAAATTGGGATATTTTTCTGCCTTCATACATAATTCTTGACATCACTGGTAATCTGCTGGGCAAAACCAGCGGTGACCAGAATGAGAAAAAAATCTGGCAATCTGCATGCTGAATTGGTAGGTATTTTGGCATGCACCAGTGGGTAAAACCTCAACATTAGTTGCAGAATTTTTAGCCAATAAAAAAAGTCAGCTGGTAGAGGAATAAAAATAATTGGTAGATAGAAGGCTGGCTTTCCTTGACACTCTGTCCATATAACATGAAATATCATAGTATATTAAAAATACATTGCAAGGTACCATTCTGCTCAAAACTACTACCGGGTAATACTACTACTACTACTACTACTAATAATAATTAGGGCCCCGCTTGACAAGCGGTGCCCTTTAAGATCACCGTGTCAGTTTGTCCTTTTGTACTTATGTACTTGCGTCCTACCGTCCTTCCGTCATTGACACTTCCTTTCGCACACAATAACTCAACAACAACATCTTTCAGCTTTCCCAAAATTACAGGGATGATTGGTACATATCAGGGCTCTAGACCTATTGAATTATAGACCTGTCAGAATTCTAATATGGCCGCAACAGCCCAGTCACTGATTTTCTTTTGCGCACCACATCTCCACAACATACTTCAGTTTTCCAAAATTCACAGGGACGATTTGTACATATGAGGGCTCCAGACCTATGGAATTACACACCTGCCAGAATTCCAATATGGCCACCAAATCCCAATCACTGATTTTCTTTCACACAAGATAACTCAACAACAACATACTTCAGCTTTCCCAAATTCACAGGGATGATTGGTACATATCAGGGCTCCAGATCTATTGAAATACAGAGCTGTTGGAATTCCAATATGGTCACCACAGCCCAATTGCTGATTTTCTTTCACGTGCGATAACTCAATCAGAACATGCTTGATCTTTCTCAAATTTACAGAGATCATTGGTGCATATGAGGGCTCTGACCTATTGAAATACAGACTTGCTCAAAATCAAATATGGCCAAAAGAGTAAAATCGGTGATTTTCTATTGCACAAATTATTTCAGACATATCTTCTATAATATTATTTGAACCAGTAGGATTCTTTTCCTCATGCATATGGATAAAAACCTGTATTTGTTTGTCATATTTTCCAACTTAAACCTAAACTTTTCACCCATATGTAAACTAGTCCATCACTACCAGAAATGCAGGGCCCTCTGAGGAACATTGTCTGACCACATCTAGTACTGGTATATATTATAATTCTTAGATAAAAGACTTGCACTGACCAATAGGTGATCTGTTACAACTGGTGGTATATTTTGGAAGAGTACCAGCACAACATCACAGTACATTATTAGATAAACATATAATAATACATTTGCCTGTTTAAATATATATTTATACTGATATGTACTGATATAAACTTACATTTTGTATATTGATATTGTACAAAAACAAACTATTTATCATGGGTAAATTGGATATTAAGTAAAGAGATAGAAAGCGTGATACAACTCTGCATTAGTTAATAGGGTGGTTATTGTGGCCTGATTGTTATATAATTATAAATTGCTTTTGTGTTTATCATTACGTATAGGATAGTTATAAGAAAACAGTTGGGGTTAAATGTCATTATTTAAACATTGAAAGCCAGCCATGCTCCATGTACAAGCATAACTTAGTCAGGCACTTAGGTGTCTTTAAATGTTAGCTGTCAAATTATATAAACTATTTATAAATACAATGTTACATAAGGATAAGCTATATTTTGAGATGCAACACTTTAGATTTATCTTTGTCCTAAAATTTGTTAAAATTTCTTAATAACTGTTCTGCTTCTGATCAATTTAAAACATAACATTATCTTTTCCATATGTCCCCGGATTACAATAAAAATGGCTGTACGGTAATGTAAAATACACATTTTTTTTGCTACATTAGCTATCCATGTCACATTTGAAAATACACATGGTCAAGTGTTTTGTGTACACACTTGTACACACATTTTATGTCTTGTTTTTACCTCTGATATATACTAAACTAACCAATAATATACCAACTACAGCTCCACATGCAGGAACCTGTATTTCTTAGGCTGCCTTCTTTCGTCATCCATCTATCTTACTTAACCTGCTGGGCTTGCTACCTCGCTGGCAGAATTTCACTGTTAGTATTACATTAATAAAATACAGATGCAGCAGTCTCGCCTACTTAGTTTAAGCCTCACACCTTAGCTGTATGATACCAGTAATTCCATGGAAACAGCTATGTACCGAGGAATATATGTGATGGTCTGCAGGCGCAGAAAGTAGAAAAAAAACGTCAGAAGTAGCACCAGGTGTTGGTTATTAACCTGGAATATCTGCATGCAAGACATGTAGAATTACCCTGTGCTCAGGATGTCGCGTAATCAGAAAATCATGGGCATTTTTAACCTTGGATATTTAGACCGTAGGGACCGTAGGTTTTTCATTTATAAAGCCAAGGAAGGGGGAGGCTTATAGGGGCTGGTGAATTTATTTCTGAGTCAAAAGTTTTTATTGGAGGGCCTTCTCAGGTCCCCATGAGTGCAAAACCATCAATTTCAATGGCAGTCATGGAAGTTGTATTTATGCCCTTTTCCCTGTGATAAATAAAACCTTTTAACTGAATTGTACAGACTGTTGGTTTGGTGTTAATTATATATTTGTATATATTATTATATTATTTTATATACATATTATATATTTCCTTATTTTAACCTCTCATCAGATTTCCTTTTGAAACTTTGCTATATTCAGTTCCACCAACCTGTGTACATTTGTGTCTTATAAATAATTGTATCTCCAGACAAAGTCTTGAGATACTATGGTTTAGGCACAGTTGCGCCATCACCACCGCCACTGCTACAGAGATTTCTTTGGACATGATTACTCAAAAAATATTTCACAGATCTTTACCAAACTTGACATGTGCATAGATATAGATAGAAAGAGGACTAAGCCTCTTTAAAATGGGGTCATGACTCTTACTAGGAGGGTGACCTTGACCTTGAATATGTCCATTTTGGGTGAAAATCACACAAATTCTTAAATATCTCAATACATTTTGCATGGATTGATCCAAAAATCAACTTGGCCGAAGATCTTGGAAAGTGTTGTCATGTGCCGGAAACTGGTGGCACCACCTGTTATCCTTTTCTTTTTTTCATGCCGTTTAATACCCCCTTCATTGCCACTTAATAATACTGTGAGCATTATAAGTCAAAAACTGATAGACAGATTTCTTTCATTTTATGCGTATACATAGACATTGGTTATGGAATGATGCATCTTTATATTGGGTCATGACCTTTCTTATGAATGTGGCCTTGACCTTGAATATTGCCATATATGGTGAAAATCACCAAAATCATAAATATCTCAATAAGGGATGCATGGATTAGTCCAAAAATCAAATTGACCAAAGATCTTGGATGGCTTTGTCTTTTGTGGAAGACAGGTGGCGCCACCTTCTGTCTTTCTCTTGTTTTTGTGCCTTTTAATACCCCATCATTGCCACTTGACAGTACTGTGAGCATTAAAAGTCTAAAACTTAGTGACAGATTGGGCTGAAAGTGTGCATGTACATTGATTTTGGATACCTCCATCTTGTATTCAAGACTGGTGGTGCCATCTGCAATCTTTAGCCGTTGTGTCCATCTGTACATGTGGTTTGGGTGAAAATTGTTCATATCTCCGGAGTGGTTCAAGGTATTGGTCTGAAATTTGATTTCAGCTGTTGACAATCCATCTTGGAAAGTTCACTCATAAACCAGACAGGTGGTGCCACCTACCTTCATGTTTATGTAGAATAAATTAATACCCTTTTCTTAGGTGTGATTTGCCTCTTGGCCTGAAATTGTGCTTATCCATAGATCTTGCACAAAGTTAGGCCCATTATTCTTTAACCCTAAATTACTATTGTTCCCCTAAAAATGTAAGTAATGATTTTCATAGCGAACAGCTGGGTGGACACAAGATGTCTTGATGGAAAAGACTTATACCCAGCTTAGTTTTGTTCTGTTATTAGGGCCCCGCTTGACAAGCAGTACCCTGTGGTGATCACTGTGTTAGTCCATCCTTCCGTCTTTTAGTCAGTGGCACTTTCTTTCGCATGCGATAAATCAACAACAACCTTCTTCAGCTTTCCTAAAATCACAGGGATGATTGGTATATAAATGCTCCAGGCCTTTTGAATTACAGACCTGTTAGGATTCCAATATGGCCGCCACAGCCCAATCGCTGACTTATTTCGCGCACGATAACTCAACAACATATTTCAGCTTTCTCAAATTCACAGGGATGAATGGTACATATGAGGGCTCCAGACTTGCTTGAATTACAGACCTGTGAGAATTCCAATATGGACACCATAGCCCAATTGCTGATTTTCTTCTGCACCTTATATCTCAACAAGAACATGCTTGATCTTTCTCAAATTCACAGGGATCATTGGTGCCTAAGAGGGCTTCTGACCTATTGAAATACAGACCTACGCAAGATCAAATTTGGCCAACAGGGTACAATCAGTGATTTTTATTGCACACATTATTTCAGACATATCTTCTTTAATATTATAAATTAGAATGTATTGTTCATTTGTAAAACTGCAAAACAAAACTACAGTGAGGTTGATAAGAATATGCAAGCGACATGTATATGGACCAACAAGATTTGAAATCCTGCTGTGTTTCAAGGACTTTGAAAAAGAAGACTTTCATTTTCTGTACTTCTAATGAACTTCGTTGTCCATTTAGCAGAGGTAATTGCATAACAAATCTGTTTTGACCTCAGGCAATATGGTGTTCTTATTAACAGCACAAGTCTTTCTTCAAAGCAAACAGTTTTGTGCAACTTGACAAGGTTTAGCTGACCTATTGCTGTTTGAACCCCCTGGCCTCAGGAGTCATTGATGCCCAGGGGAATCTGACCTTAGTCAGTGCTGAGCAAGATGGGCTAGGCCCCTTCAGTTAATGAAGTCTCATGTTGAGCAGACATTGGGTAGAGTCACTCTGGGTTTTATGGATGAAACGTTTGTAAATAAGAAAATTTTCATATTGAAATGTTATGTTTTCTATGGAAAATTTGATTAAAAGTTGTAATCCAAGGTAATCTTTGTTTTGTAGAATTTACAAATGGTAATCAGTGTTTTGCACATTAAGATTTTCATGGAGCACAAAATGTTAAAATGACTTGTGTTTTCCAGATGGAGTTGATGATTAAGTTGTAAAATTTTGTACAAAGAAACACTTCTTTCACTGATTCCTATATATTTCCTATATTTTCCTTTGAAAAAACATTGTCTCCTATAATTGCCTGTATTTTTCCAGCTTTTAGACCACAGTCTCATATATTTGGGAGCTTACTGTTTTACCCAGTGGGACCTGCTTTGGCACTTTTAAAATCTTATATCTCCTACATGCTGCATCTATCAATATTATATTATAATTTCGTATTGTTGAGGCAGAAAAATATTTCCTGGTGCTGTGACCTTGACTTATGCTTTCAAGGTCAAGTCACAGTAGAATTTGGGCATCATTTGTTTTTTAGTAAGTTTGTAAGCATAATAGCACCATGGGTTTTGATTAGATTTTGTTCTAATTTAGTGGAAGGCATCACCTAATGACTCTCCCTAACTGATAAACTATTGGTTGACAATTTATGAGCACTTTGGTGTTTTCACCAATGACTAAATATCATCCAAAAGTGGTCCTAGGTTTACTTTGGCATACTGTCAAATATTATTGTATATCAGTATTGCATCATACTAATTCCACATAGTTTTCTAAAATTAGGTCACTCTTACATAATTAAGCCATAAAACTAGGTCAGACAACATGCTTATATAAATGCTATTGGCTTCTCTATTATAAGTCAGAATTGGACCAAACCATGCATTATTCATCAGTTTGCGGAATAGTACCCATTTTGCTCATTACCTTGACACATGCTGAGTCTAAAGGCTTTGGGCATCATTTTACTTGTTAGCACAATAGCATCAAGTATTTTGGTTGAATTATGTTCTGATTTAGTGGAAGGCATCGACTAATGACTCTCTCAGACTGATTAACTTTCAGTTGACCTTGACCATTATTTGTTCAATTTATTAGTACGTTTGCATTTCCACCAGTGACTCTATATCATGGAAAAGTTGCATTAGATGTGTCATAGGCTAATTGTCAAATGTTGTGTGTCAGTATTGCACAATTCTGATTTCATATAGTTTTCTTAAATTAGGCCATTCTGACCTAATTTAGCCATAAAACTTGGTCAGACAGGTTATTGTTTATCAATGCTATTGGCTCCTCTATTATTCATCAGAATTGGACCAAACCGTGCATTATTCATCAGTTTGTGTAATTGTACCCATTTAGCTCATGACCTTAACTTATATTAAGCTTTCAAGGTCAAGTCAGAGTAGACTTAGGACATCATTTATTTGTTAGCTCAATAGCACCAAGGGTTTGGATTGGATTTTGTTCTTATTAAGTGGAAGGCTTTGACTAATGAATCTTTTCATACTGATCTACTTTTGGTTGACTTTGACCCATATTTGTGTAATTAATTAGCACTATTGCAATTTCAACAATGACTAAATATCATCAAAAAGTGGTTTTAGGGGTAACTCAGGCAAATTGTCAAATATTATTGTGTATCAGTATTGTATCATTCTGATTTCACAGTCTTCAGAAATTAGGTCATTTTGAAATTATGTGACCATGGGGCACTGCTTCATGTATTTGCATGCGAACACAGCTTTATCTAGTTTCCTGTAATTTTCCCATATTCCTTAAAGAGCCTGGAGGGAGCCTGAGGTAATTCATGCTTTGTAGATGTGAGTTTTCATGAAACAGGGAATATTAAAAACAATTTTCAAGACATTTCCTTGATGAAATTAATTAAAAGGAATTAGGATGTTGTAGTCTCTGCTGATATTAGATGGATTGGAACATTTAAGGTCATAATCTATACACATAACTTCTTGGATTCAGTGTAACCAGTTTATTAGGAAAGGTTGTTATGTAAACAGAGGTACAAATCTCACTAAGCCAGCTGGTTTTGGAAGCTTTAACAGAAACAGGATTTCTTATGTAATGTATGGTTGAATATGTAACGGCAAATAATCAAATTCTCCCAACCATAAGAATGGCACTCTTGTTGTAAGTATTTATAGCCATGAAACAGAGATTGACTTTTCATTTAGTGTAAGTGGAAGAAAACAAATTAATTTAAATGTCAATAGATTTTCTTCAAATCCAGAGTACCCAGCTTTGTATAATTAAATCTCTCAAGATGGGACAAGCTAATTAGGTACACTTGAAAAGTAAAAAAAAAAAGACATTATTTAGGGACTGAAAAATAAGAAATTAAAAAAATTGGACAAAAAGTCTTATATATTTCATGAAAATTGATTGTCTGATGTTGTCTTACAGTTTTAGAAATCTCCTTTCAGTTTATTATGTCAGCGTGGTTTGAGAAAAATATTTTCAATGTATTTAATGTGACGAAATGTGTCAATCATCCCAGCAAGATGACAGCTGTTTATAATTGTTGTTAAGTAAGGCCATATCTTTTTGAAATTATCCTTAAAGTCATGAAAAAGGTATAGAAATTTTAATCCCAAGGAAGTTAATTGAGCCATAATTTAGAATATTACAAATACCATAAAATAAGCTTTAAAATATATGCATTACATTACAGATTGGGTTGTTTTGCTGAGACAAAAACATATTATTGTTTGTTTTGACCACTAGTCCCTGGAAGAGGTATTATTGGAATTATTAAAGGGTTAAGGTAAGGATGTTGCCTGGTGGATAAGGCACTGGACTTGAGAGCTTATGGTCACTTGTTTTATCCCAGTTTTAATAGAAGTAGATATTTGAACTGATGTCCTAATTAAAGTTTATGCCTTTGTTTAATCTTTGCCTGGTGCATAAAGACTGAAAATCCAGAAATCTGCAGAACTGTTTATCATAACAGATTGTCATATGTTAACTGTCATCCTCATTCAGTAGACAGTTCCAACAAACAAACCATTCCCCCTCCTGCTCCCTTCCCCCCTCCCCCCAAAAAAAGGAAATGTGGAGAGTATTTGATGTGTACCTTTGTTGACAGGGACAAAAAGAAATATGTTAATCAGCTGAATGTGAGTTTTCATATGAAACATGTATAGTTGGTGTTAAATGTTGATTTTTCAGTCACTCAGACACCGTTGAAGTGTCCTTCAATTTGTCTTGAATGTAGTCCTCCATCCAGGTGCAGCAGTGGTATCCCTATCAAATACATACATCAGACAGACCTTTCAAAAATCTCCAGTCTGGCAGATCCTCGTCAAGAAATAAATTGAGGAAAATGCCATTCCACGCACTGAGCCTCATGGTGCCCTGGGCAATTAAGCAGGGAATTGTTTTATGATTGGGTTTTCTGTGAGGATTAAGGCTGGGAAATTTCAGGAGCCCACTGGTTTTTGTGATCATACTGCGAGTTCCGTATGTATGATTATCACATAGGCCTATAATCAACCAGCTAGGGCTCATCAGATTGCCTGGGTTAAGGCGATATCTGAATGCTGTGATATATGGTATGGCTTTTATATCTCATTTAGGGGCTTCTTTGACAGTGACAGGGATATAGGCCTGCATGTTTCCACCAGCCAATAAGCAGATATTTTTTTTTAGATTAGTAAGGTATGATGATTAAAAGGAGACTGAATATAGAAAAAGTTCGACTGATGTAGAAAAGTGAAACTTTTTTATGCTGTAGTCATGTCTGGATATAAAATTAGATATTACATATTTTTCCTTGCAGTCAGCAAAACAAAAATTTGCTACATGTTGACCAGTAAAGGTATATTTATTTGTTGCATGACTACCTTGTTACTGTTTTTTCATTAAGAATATCTTTTAATGGGCAATTTAACATTTGACAGGAATCTTTCTGATTTTTCATAAATGTGTCAACTTAGTTAAATCATATATGCCTTTGAATGACAAGGATGTCCAACGGTCAGACATGGTTACAATTCAGTTTGCATGTAAATAATTGAAATTATGTTTGTGTCATAAAAACTGATATTTATTGAGATGGAAATAGCCCTGTAAAAATTTAATGTGTCATTTTGAATGCCACACAGAATTTCAACACAGTCTGATTCATTGTAATATGATTGCTATTATAAACACCATGTACAGTTAAAGGGACACTGAAGAGAACTAACAGAATTGTTTGGAGATGTACCTCACTAAAATTTAAATTAAGCATTTCTGTTTTGATTCTGAAATAACCAAGAAAGACTATGGACGTAAACTGTGAACAAGATACTTATAAATAAATCTCATATTTAATGTCCATCATTTTCTGTGTATATAATATCTGTGACCATTCCTAATTAAATAATATTAACAAAAAATTAAAATGAACAAAGAATCAGAGCAATATAATAAAGTAATATAATTATAGTAAGTCTCACACATCCCTCATCATGCTCATTAAAAAGCAATTACCCATTGAAGGCTGGCCTTCTAACTTTTGTGTTTATAAAATAAATCTGCTAAAAGCAAAAATCCTCCAAAAAATGCTGTATGCATGTACAATTCTTTGGCATTATTTTCCGTGGCAGGTATAAAGGTCAAGACATGGCTTCCCTTTGAGTGTTGTTTTGTGGTCTTGTGACCAGAGCTCCATTCACTCCTAATTTGATAACAGAATTAGATTGGAAAAAGCACTTCCTGATCCTTAGACTGAGTTTCAGCTGTCCCCATGTTTTATTCATCCCAGTCTGCCTGCATTTCTCACAGAACTCCCCCAGATTTGGCTGACCGTACTGTAATTTCACCATCACCATCCATCGGTGTCACATAGATTATAGGCATTCAGCCATACAAGCCATTGACTATATGAGCTTACATCCATTAGCAGTAAAATAACCCCTATTGTAACGCACAAAAAAGGAAAATTAAAATAAACATTTATTGATCTGAAAATAACTGTTTTCACCCCTGTAGGGGTCTGGCCAGACATCTAGACAAAGGCTATGTGTTGTGTTTTATGCATGGGATCATGTAAATTTTTCATACCTTTGGTCGTGTCAGACATAAGATGTAGTAAATCTTTTAAAGTACTGCCTTGCAAGGCACCATGTATGTAATATTTAATTACATGAATGAAAAACATGTCTAGCAAGTCGGTCCAGCCAGGTCAGATGTCAACATTAACTTATTCTCAACCACATGAATTTTAATTTAAAAAAATTAAAAATTGTCCTCTTTCTCATTTGGAAGTGATACAAAAAATATAATCCCCAAAAAAGATTACATATAATTATTGTTCTAGTATATCTTGTAGGAAATCATACCCATGTAAATAAAAATAAAGAAAATTAAACTGGAAAAAAAAATTGGACTTCTGAGCTTCCTATAGATATATTAAGTGAATCTTTCAAATGACAAGTAGAAGAAATTATTTAAAGGAAAAAATGTCTAGTTCCCTGTCTGAAATTGTTTAATTCTTGTGTTTAATTTTTTCATGACAATATGAACATGTCCTGTGAATTTATTCTAGTTCCCACATTTTCTTTCAGTCTTATGGACACAAGTTTAGGCTTCACTTGGAATCATTTTGATATCAATATTTGGGTGTAAACAAAACTACCAAGTTAATAATTATGGTGTAAGGTGTTGATGAGGTATTAGGAAAAGATATATATGAAAGGGAAACCTTTTTTATAAAGGGTTTTTAAGACACTAAGAAAAACCTTTACAAAGTGATGTTTTAATTTTTTTAGCCATGATACTTTAGAAAACAGAAAACATACAAAGTGTAACGAGAAAAGTTATGAATTTGATTTTGATATTTTCCATAACTTTGTAAATCATAAATAAATTGTGTGTAGATTGTTAAAAAAAATAGAGCTTAATTTCTGTCATATCTTAATTTATCTACAAAACTTCATAAATCATACATAATAAAACATCTAACATATTGTAATTAATAATGTTTAACTGGTGTTCATGATAATTGATGGCTTCTTTCCATTCATATAGAAAATGCTGTCAAGTAATGTACTTAATATTACGTAGGGTCCATCAACAGTAATGAAATTTTTAACTTTTGTAAACCCTGTAACTGTATTTTACTGGAAATTTGTTTTAAGGTTAACTGAAATTGATTTGTACTTCTTTTAAAATGGGAAACTAGGAATTATAATGATACAACCTATAATGTATATATTTAGAATAATATTTTGTTGAGAACCCAAGTGGTTTGAAATTAAATTAACATTGATCTGACATATGTGATACACTATTGATGGTAATACTGCATTGTAGCAGGAATCTGATAAAGGAACTCTTTTTTTATTTAATCCATTTCACATGTATTATTTATTGCAGCTTACATTGGAAAAGAGTGGTCTGATTTCAGATATAATTAATTTTTTCTATGAGTTACACTTTTAAATTTAACCAATGCATTGCAATTTTTATTTGAAAGAAGCAGTTGTTCATGAATACATTCATGTTTTAAATATAAACCTATAATTGATCACTACAGCTATATTGTCAGAATGTTGGATGTAATGCACCTTGGTCACTGGTGAGTGGTATTCAGTGGTTTCTAGCAGTTTCTTGCAGGTTTCCTGTTTATTACCTGTTAATACCACAGATTGTCAATGCCTCAGTTATTTTGGCCATGTGGTTGAAGCTTAATAAATCTTTCATAGCCACTTATGCTGCATGTTGTTGCTTGGGCTGTCACCAGATTTGGCACCAGGGGGATGTTTTAGGAGCCTGCAAAAATAAAAAAAAAATCAGGAGATTCTCGTAGTGTGAAATCGGCTTGTGTTAAATTGATTGGAAAATTTATAAGGCCTTTTCGGGTAGGATGTAATTTAGTGGTTAAGGTATTGGGTTTAATTGTTAACCCCCACCCCATGACAAAAAATTATGGATATGAAGTAGGATCTAACTATATTTCTGTGCTTCTCAAAAGTGGCAGTTATACACTGAAGTCAGCCTAGATCTCCTTCGTTTTATCTGCTGAATTCACTGGTTCTGGCACAGGGCCAGGAATCAGATCAACAAGAGCGGATGTTGCATGTTTAAAATTTGGAGCTGGATGCACCATGCGATACCATGTAGTCTCTCATTGGTCTGTTTACAGTTCTTGGTGCATGGTGGAACCAGAGAAATGTGTAGGATATAGTTGTTTATATGAAGGAGATCTGCCATGACTGCAGTGAAACTGCTGCATGAGGCACCTTATAATAATTGAATAGCTGGTACTTTATTAAATTTGTAAAACAGAACATGTAAGCTTCAGTGATGTATAGCACATTTTTACAATGTTTTATATGGTATAATATTGTTGATACACAAACTGTACAAACTGATATCCAAGGCTGTTAAATCTGTTAATTTATATTGTATACTGAGTTTATATATATATTTCTTGTGATAATCTTTGATCATATTCTTATTATCTGTAGTTGTAGTTTTTTGTACAAGAACAGTATGTAATATTCTTTGTTCACAGTGAATGTCATATATGACTGATGCTTTCTGTCTCATGCATTGTTTGACATGCCTAAAAAGATTTTTCCACAAATGACAGCCCGAATGGAAAACTAATTAATCTTTATGCTTCTGATTTTGCCACAAAATTTACCACAAATATCTTTAGAGATTTCACAGAAGTGTCCTCTTTGTTAGCCTCCCAAGCGGTAATGGCTCTTCACAAAACCTGTTTTGCCAAATGGGACAAGCATTTTAACATGAATTTGATATTGGTGGATTTCTGTAGCTGCAGCACATGCTCCAACATAATGGGAATTTTGGTCACCATTTGAAAAGACACCAGCTGTTCCAGTTGCTGAAAAACCAATGTTAAATGGCAGATTAACCCCAACAGAACCTTAAACTAATGACGGGCAGAGTTCAGTAGCATTAAAAGGTGGATATCACCTTATCAGGTCGCATTGGCCAGGTACCAGCAGGAAGATTTCCAAGACAAAACCTGTCCAGTCATGTTTCAAATGTCTCTGACCTATGCCAATAGAGGAAACCCTTCTTATTTGAGTATTTATTGTATCCCCAGTGGGGATTCAGCTGGAACATACCATGCCAAAGAATCGTTTGGGTTATTGGTGGCTGTGACATGTGTGTATGCTGACATGCCTAAGTGATGGGAGGTAGCTGAACTCAGGCAGATAGTTACCATTGGAACATGTTTTTTAGTCTTTTTGCCTATTAAATTAATGTATTTTAAATTTCACAATTTATTTATTTATTATATTGATGGTGGTGTTTATTTTTGCTATTAGCCATCAGCTTTAGGTTTTTAATGTAAAGGCAGTAAAATTAATTATTTTTTTCCCTGGTGTTGGATCACACCACTTTGGCTGATGGCCACCAGGTGACCCCTTAACCTGATTTCTCAAAGCAGATTGGTAGTAAGGTTACTATAACTTCATTTACAGAAATTACATGGTTCTAGTTTCACCAGCAGTATTTTTTGTGATTCTATGTCTGTAAAGACATGAGGCCTTTTTGCATGGAAGCACACAGACCTGGATCTTTTCTTATTCTTGGATTATTACCCTCTTAATAATTTTATGTTTTCACCTGTGTCTTTTGTTTCTGTTTTTGTTTGTTTGTTTTTATCAATGTATAAGTATGTATTTGCAGAAACCACAGAAACAATTTCCATGAAACTTTGTGCAGCAGAGGTTAAGATCCAGGGAAAGCCCAGATAAAATAAGGTGTTGATTCAGAAAAAGTTTCAGAGCCAGTAGAGTTGTTTTTCCTTGGTTGAGGAAAGCTTAACGGAGTGTCTTTGCCTGACATGTGCTCACATTTTGGTTTATTCCAGGACCCTTCTGAGGACCACATAGAAAGGATTTCTTTTTCTTCTGTTTGTACATTTAAATGAAGAATCTGTCTGGTTGGTTCTCTGTCGCATAGTGACTCCCTTCTAAAGGTGTTTAAAGATCTAATGATACCCAGGAAATAAATGGACATTTCCCTAACCACTTATGGACATTTGCAGCACCATACATTGAAGCAAGGTAAACTAGAAAAAACTGTCCTTTTTAGATTCATAAAGTAACTGGAAAAATTAAAATCTTTTTGTAGTTTTTTCGTTCTGTTGACTAAAAGTTATCTGAGCTATAGTCATGGTCCTTTGACTATTATAGATCTGTCCTTCCAGCTGGCTGTCCGGACGTCAGTGAACAAGTTTCATACACCATGTGAAGTGTTGTTTACATCAAGCCAACCAAGAACAGTGGTCTGCAGTATAGTATGTGATCAGACCTCACCCCTGAGCACTGTTACTGTAATTTTCACAGCTTGTGCACATAAGGCTTTAATATTTTAAAATCTACAATTTGAAAGGAATTGGTCAAAAACTGTAGCTTTAATTTAACCACTATGTCAAGTATTGTTTACATCAGGCCAGCCCTGACTCTGCCCAGCTCAGCAAGGTTCCTCTCAGTTGCACATTTTTGTCTGTAAGCACTGTTGATTTAATTTCATATGATGCACATTTATAGGTTTAAGCTTTTAAGGCCTTAAATTTGAGAGGAATTAAAAAAAATTGTAGCTTTTATGCAAGCTTTTAGAAGATAATGTCATGATTTAACTAGACATTTCTTGGCACCGCAGGTGCCAGAGTATCCCCAGACATAGTATGGCCCCCCCCCTTTAAGAAATGGTCCCCATTTTTAGCAGCATATATTGACACTTGGCAAGCAATTATTGTTTCTTCCATCTTTCAATCCACAATCTTTTTGAAGATGTTGGTCCTGTGACCTTGACCTTTGACCTCATGTCCCCAAAATCAATTTGGGTCTTGCTTTTTCAATGGGACATATATGTCAAGTTTAAAATCTATACATTAATAAAAGCAATAATTATCCAGAAACTAATTTTTTGACAGATAGCTCCTGTAGCCTTGACCTTTGACCTTGTGACCCCAAAATTGATATGGATCAACCACTATTGGCAAGTGAGCTATATATTTAAGATGGAAGATCTGGGATGAAAGTTTGGCTTAAAATGCATCCACAGTATCTTTTAAGATGCGTGTCCAGTGACCTTGACCTTTGACCTCATGACCCTAGAACCTATAGGGTTCTTACTTTAGTGGTGGGCCATACATAAGTCACGTTTGAAATCCATATGGCTATCAACACTGGAGATATCATAAGAGGTGTGTGATTTTCACCAAATATGGACACATTAGAGGTCAAGGCCACTCTCATGGTAAAGGTCATGACCCAAATGTAAATAGACCTCATCCCATAACCCATCTCTCTACATGTGCATAATATGAAAGAAATCTGTCCATTAGTTTTTGACTTATAATGTTTACAGTACTGTCAAGTGGCAATTATGGGGGTATTAAAAGGTGTAAAAACAAGAAAAGGATAATAGGTGGTGCCACCAGTTTCTGGTATATCACAAGGCTATCCAAGATCTTCGGTCACCTTGATTTTTGAACCAGTCCATGCAAGCTTACTTAAGATATTTAAGAATTTGTGTTATTTTCAGCAAAAATGGACCTATTCAAGGTCAAGGTCACTCTCCTAGCATAGGTCATGACCCCATTTTAAATAGGCTTCGTCCCCTTACCTATATCCATACAAATGTAAAGTTTGAAAAAGATCAGTGAAATATTTTTTGAGTTTTTCTGCGGCGGCGGCGGCACCGTCGTGAAACCATAGTATCCCGACTTTGTCTGGGGATACAATTAACTGCTGATCACATCAGGCATAGCCTATGCCATAGGTGATGTGGCCACCTGAGGCTGTTTATGTAACTACATGAAATGTTCCATCAGTTTCTGCAGACTAGTGGCACCACCTGTATTTGTTCGTTTTTTTTTACGAATTTTTATTTCTATTTTTGACACCTTTAAAGTTAAGAACATCTGTTAACAGGGCACAAATTATAACAACTGGACATAGAATCTTCATTCTTGACACACAGGGAGACCCATGAAAAGTCTCCATGGAACCTGAAATTAGGTCTCTGTTACCCATATCCTTTAAGCTGTATGGCTCCAAAATATCCCCAAGAATAATGAAAAAATTTGATACAAAAACTGCAGTATCTCAGTAACTACAACACTGATGGTCATGATTTTTGGCATACATATTGATCATGAGGTGTTCCATCAGTTCCTGCAGACTGGGTGCACCACCTCAGTTTTTTTTCAAGTTTTTACGATTTTTTTTATCTATTTTTGAGACCTTCAAAGATGTGGTTATTGGTCAACAGGGTACAAATCGTAACAACTGGACCTAGAATCTTCATTCTTGTCATGCAAGGAGGCCAATGAAAAGTGTCTATGGAAACCTGAAATTAGGTTTCTGTTTCCCCATATCCTTCAAGCTATAGGACTCTGAAGTATCCCTCAGAATAATGGACAATTTGATACAACAGCTGAAGTATCTGAACAACTAATGCAGAGATCACCATGATTCTTTGCATGGATATTGATTATGGAGTGTTTCATCAGTTTCTGCAGACTGGTGGTGCCACCTATATATTACTCAATTTTTTACCATTTTTTTCTTCTATTTTTGAGACCTTTAAGGATGCTGTCATCTGTTAACGTGGAACAAATTGTAACAACTGGACCTAGAATCTTCATTCTTGTCATGCAAGGAGGCCAATGAAAAGTGTCTGTGGAAACCTGAATTTAGTTTACGCATTTTTTCTCTATTTTTGAGATATATAAATACATACATAATCTTGTCCTGTTGGTTTATCTGTTTGATGCTTCAGTTAAATGGGTATATACTACCATTCAGATGATAAAATTTCCTTTTGTGAATCTCTTCCCAGTCAGCTGCGCGTCATGATCCATGGGTCACTTGTTTGAAATGTACCTTTATACACTTAGGCCCATAACTACTTTTTTCCCAGTTGCTTCATTTAATGGTTTCAGGCCACAAGTTTCAAATATTTCTCAGTGCAGATGCTAAGTATACCTTTTTGGCTTGTTATAACTTGCTCATCAAATTTAGTTATTCTCATTTGAAAATGGAAATTTTAATTTATACAGTATTTTGTTTCAGTTAATAAATTAAATGTGCATTATAATGCTTCAGCTCATGTCCATTCTATAATTAACAGGGTTTTAAAAGTTAGCAGTGGATATATTTGCATGCATATATCAGAGTCAGTTGAAATAATGAAAGTTTCACAAATACATGTATGTGATTATGTAGTCCATCCAAGTGCACAGTCAACATCACCACTAAGATTGTATACAAATATTCTCGAAATTAGTTTCAGCTGAGCAACTTGACCCACAGGTCCCTTGTTTTTTTTTCTCCAAGTATGGCCTACAGGTTGTTGTGATTTTCTATATATGTCTTCTGTAACGGAGCTGTAGGAGGAAATATATACAGTTAATTTCAGAGCTATGTGCAAGTACTGAAGGTGGATAAATCAGACTTACTTCATACAGTTGGAAATCAATGTCAGTTCTCGAGTATTGAAAACTGTTTTTGCCAAGGTTATATGGCAAGACATGGTAAGGGAACTGATACAATAGGATTTGCAGAAGCATCGGAGAAAATATATAATCTTTTGTCCTTTTACATGGAGAGGGACATAGAACCGGTGCTCATGGCAACCATTGATAATTACGTCGGCTGTTGGGCTCTCTTGTATCCTTATTGATTTCTTCATGCTGGGACATAAAGCTTTTAAAAGTGCAAAGACCTGTTCTTGGTATGCGGAGTTCACCATTCCAAGGGCTCTGGGCACCGTTGAGTATGCTTCCTGGCTTTGAAGAATGCAGGGAGACTTGCTGTAATGGGAGGCCTGGAAATACTCAAGAGTCAGATATTTTAGCTTTTTCCACCCAAGACAATATTGACAAACTATAAAAGTGTTAAAAATGTATGGGTGCACAGCTTTGCTTGTTAAATAGAAAAATCTAATGGTCTGGTCAATACATTACAGATGGCCTCTAGGTTATAAATATGTTTATATGTTGCATAGCTTATGATGGGATTTGATTATTTCATCACTGCAGAACACAATAATATCCAGCAAATAAATTTGCTAACTGTGGAAAGAAATTATGTAGCATGTGTGTACTATAAATTGTATTCAGAACATGATCTAGTTATATTTTATTAAAAAATATTGGGTTTTCATATGTTCATTTTTGTTTTTTGGTGCAGACTTTCCAACTGATTAAGAACAAGATAATTTATTTGTTCCAATAATAGTTTGATGCATATAATGGTTATCTGTTTTTTAAAATGATTAAGGTTATTTGCAAAAGGTTTAATGTTCCCAAATAACTTATGAAATTATATGCTTTTGTAAAATTTAACAAATAATATGACAGGGTAAATCTATGTAATATTTAAAACAAAAGATGTTACTTTCTTAACATAAAATTAAATAGCAGGCTATCAAAGTGAAACAGGAAAGAGTTTAATCAATCTTTGCAATTATAATGAAACAAGATTTGTACCAGATACAAACATATATATCCTGATGGGTGATATCCAAATACCATATGATAAGTTAATTGGCATAATGCATCATAATTGTATCCCCAGACAAAGTCAGGGGATACTATGTTTTCATGTCGGTCCTGCCGCCGCTGCCGCCGCATATAAATCTTGTTGGCGCGATAACTCAAAAAATATTTCACAGATCTTGTATTGTTCAGATATGGGTAAGAGGATGATGCCTATTTAAAATGAGGTCATGACCTTTACTAGGAGAGTGTCCTTGACCTTGAATAGGTCCAATTTTGGGGAAAATCACACAAATTCTTAAATATCTCAAGAAATCTTGCATGGATTGATCCCAAAATCAAGATCATAGATAGGCTTGTCATGTTCCAGAAACTGGTGGCACCACCTATTATTGTATCGCCAGACATAGTCTGGAGATACTATGGTTAAGGCACGGTCCCGCCGCCGCCGCCGCAGAGATTTCTTTATGACACAATAACTCAAAAAATATTTCACGCATCTTTACCAAACTTGTATAGATATGGGTGAGAGGACGACGCCTATTTAAAATGAGGTCATGACCTCAACTAGGAGAGTAACCTTGACCTTGAATAGGTTCAATTTTGGGGAAAATCACACAAATTCTTAAATATCTCAAGAAAACTTGCATGGATTGATCCCAAAATCAAGTTGATCCAGAAACTGGTGGCGCCACCTATTATTCTTTACTTGTTTTCATGCCGTTTAATATCCCCAAAATTGCTACTTGACAGTACTGTGAGCATTATAAGTCAAAAACTAATGGACAGATTTCTTTCATATTATGCAGATACATAGATATATGTAAATACATAAATGCTAATATACATAAAAAACAAAAGAAATAAAAATATTTTGCAGTTGCTAATATTTTTTTCCGAAATTCAGCTGAGCAGTGTGACCAATGGGTCCCTTGTTTCATTTGAAGATTTCTTTTCAAATGCTACATGTACATTGCATCATAAAGATTAATTCACCTGATGGTGACTAGGCTTTATCACTTTATCTTACATTTCTGCAGATTGCCGGTGTGTCTTGTCACTTTTTGTTACCTTCTCTCTGAACAATGCTGCATGAATGCAGTATTATTAATATAATGGAGAAATCATTGGTATGGAACTGGCAAGCATGTTAAAAATAGTTATTGTAATTTACAAAATATAAACAGAAGCTGTAAAATCTTTCTGTTTCAGATTTGAATTTGTTTTTTCTATTCTCATGTGGGGCCTGAAACACCTATCAGACAGGCACATTTGTCTTCAAAGTAATGCAGTATGAATGAAACGATATATAGCATGGCACTGCTGGCAAATTCATGGCTTAAGCTGACATGATGAAAATATACTGACACTAAGTTATTTAAGTCGGGCCCTCTCTGGAGGGTAAAATATGGATTTAAATATGGTTTCTGCAGAGTGATGAGCCTGGGATGAAAAAGCAGAATATCAGTTTTGCAGCACAAATATTAAGATTAAAATTCAGTGTCGGATCCTGAAGCGTGACTTTTTATTTAGTATCTGTGAGCCCTGCAATAGATAAGGTCTCCATTTACTACAGGGGTATGGTAATTAAGCGAATATTGGCCAAATATTTTATCTGGTAGATGTTTTCCTGTTATGAGAAACCAAAACAAGCCATAGCAGATGTTTTCATTTCTGATTTGTCTGACTTCAGAATTTGTGCCTTGTCAGTGTTATGTTAAACCTGAAATATTATCCTTTGTGTCACTTATCATATTATTTGAAAGGTACAGTTAACATTTCCAGTTACCACTGATTTTGTGTAATTCATTTTCATGGGGAAAAGCTGCATAGTTATACATTACAGTTTCTCACCATTCAAAATTCTAACTCTCTTATGGGTATTTTCATAAAAATTTATCTCAAAACAAAAATTTGAACATTTTGTAAAAGTGATAAAACATCAGACTACACTTAATAAAAGATGTCACTTGCTTATAGCTTCATCAAATCTATAATGTAAAACCTGCTCATAGGCAATTACTCAGTGTCTTCAGCTGGAAATGGAACCAAAATGGTAACTGACACAGAAATAGCATGCTAGTCAGAGGAATATTTGGTTGTCCAATAAACTTTCAAGGTTGTTGACTGGCAAATTGATGAAAATTGAAATGAAATGCCAAGGGAAATTGCATAGTTTATTCATGTTTATCTTATGAGATGTATCAATAATTGCACCAATATATACCTTAATTGCAATGCCAGTGAATATCATGGTCTCTTTATAACATATAAACAAATATCACTTAATCAGCCTCTGGTCTATGTTGACATTTCAAGCAGAATATAGAGCTAACTATCAGTGTATAGCCTGTTATAATAACCATTTTCAGTCCTGATTGTCAGTTTATGATTGCTAGTTTCATTGTGATGTCTATTTTGATTACAAGATGAGTTGATTTGTGATAAATTTTCAGCATCATGTTGTTCTCAAGATGCAGTAAAAGGCAGAATTGGCCAATTTGTCTCTTTCAAATTGTTCAAATGAATTAACAGATGATGTAGATGTACTTAAATCTGAAAAGAAAATTGAAACATATTTCACCTGTGTTGGTTCTTCAGTTTAATATGATTTGAGGAGTTTAATGTGAGTCCTCTGGACATTTCCTGTGTACCATGTATGGAAGAACTTTTTTGGATAATGTAACAGATAAAGTCCTTTCTCCAGGGGAAGAAACTATAGGCTTGGGGAGAGTTATGGTCCTATTTTCATCAAGTTCTGGTCTGGATAAGTTTTAACTTGAAGTCAAATGCCACACCCAAGCAGTCTCCAATGAGCATCCCTGTACATGTCTTAAAGTTTGCCCTAATGTGTTTTGATTTAAGGGAAGAAAAAAATTGGAGCTAATTAATGATTATTATTGTATCCGCTAAAACAAAGTTTTGGGAATACGATGTTTTTGACCAGGTTCCGCCACCGCCGCTGCATTTGTTTCCGGAGAACTCCTCTGAGACTACTGGACTGATTTTTCCAAAACTTACACCAATTATAGGGTCACATGTGAACTGGTGCCTTACCAGTGTGCGTTGACCTCTGACCTTTCCGCTCTGTCCAGTGTCCATTTGTGCGTCTGTCTCCAAACAAAAACCCACATATCTAGCTAACCGTTTGACTGATCAGAAAAAAAAATTTGTACAAATGTAGCCCTTGTATAGCTTTATAACATACACGAAAATTGTGGCACCACCTGCAACCATGTTTCCACAGTGTCCATCTGTTTGTCTGCTTTGGGTTAAAATTACTCATATCCCTGCAGTGGTTTGACTAATGCACCTGAAATTTGGCATGAGTATACATCCTGGATAGCTTTCTTGATTTTTTGACAGGTGGCGCCACCTGCATTCACGTTCACGCTGCAGACATCCATGCTTATATCTCCGGAACCGTTTGACCGATTGGGCAAAAATATGTGTATTTGTGTATAGATCTTACATAGCTCTTTATCATATGCAAAACTGGTGGCACCACCTGCAACCGTTATTACACAGCCTCCATCAGTTTGTCTGTCGCCGTGGGCTAAAATCACTCATATCTCAGTAGTGGTTTGACTTATCTGCCAAAAATTTTGCATGTTTCAGGGATGTGCAAGTTTTTCCTGCCGCCCGGCACTTGACTGGAAAGTGTCAATGCCTGCCCGGCAGAAATTTTACAAAAATACACGCGTGTGAGCTAATCTCGCGGTGATTTACCGGTATTACAATTAGCGACCCCTGTCGGATATCCTAGTGCATGTCTGCCACACTAGATGACATCCAGTGGCGCCCAAAATGAATATTTAATAGAAGGTACTCTTTCTCAATGTGCCGTATTTAGTAATTGTTGATGATTAAAATTTGGTACGAAAAAAGTGAACATAACTTCTATGGAAGCGCCACCTTGTGTCTGTATAAAAGACTAATGCTGATATCAGCTTCTATGAAAACACATGACGCGCCAAACAATGTTTGATTGGCTATAATTGATGATCGACATAAATATTCAAATATATTTGAAAGGTCAAAGTTCCGAATGAGGCCAAACTGCCATAGAAAAGTAGAATATGATGTTTGGTATCAGGTTTTAAGCGCGGAAGACTGAATACGGCCTTTCTTATACCCATATTATATGGAAGTTATCTTTAACAAATCCTGACCGACAGAATCTAAACTGACAGATGAGTTCACCACGGCGTTTTACAATCACATTTGGTCTCAGTGGCGGCATTGCTGTGGGCATATTGGAAATTAATACATACATTTAGTATTACTAATGATTTATTCATGCAGCTTAAATATCACAAATCATGTGTATAATAAATGAAAATTAAACTTAAAATATCCCGTGCCCCCCCTACCATTTCACGTGCGCGGCCCGCCCGCCCGGCACTCACATTATTCTGAGCACATCCCTGGTGTTTATACATCTTGGATAGCTTTCTCGACTTTTTGGCAGGTGGTACCACCTACATTTATGTTAATGCTGCAGACATGCAAGCTCATATCTCGTGAACCGTTTGACCTATTAGGCCAAAATTTTGCATGTGTATAGATCTCACATAGCTCTTAATCATACACAAAATTGGTGGCGCCACCTGCCACTGTTTTTGCGCAGCATCTGTCTGTTTGTCTGCTGTGGGATAAAATCAGTCATATACATGTAGTGGTTTGACTTACCTAACTAAAATTTTGCATTATATTCAACTTGGACAGCTTTCTGGATTTTGTGGTAGGTGTGGCAACCTAAAAACACATTTTGACTGCAGACATCCATGCTAATATGCAACACACCTCACTCTGTTTCCCCTTGCCACTCAATCCATGCCTCATGATACCATTTCCACTCTGATTTCAGCTGATACACATAGTCGCTTGTCAACTACCTGTCTTCTAGTTATATGAACAATGTAACTGTAAAAATTAATAATGATATTACCTATATGGACTTCATCAGATATATTGATTAAAGGCTATAAGATTATAAGACCCCAAACATACAAGTAATGTATCAGTCTATACATAATGGTAACCATTAATGTCAAAATACTTAATTATGCAGAACTCATAATTAATAATTTTACTGAAAACATTCATATGTCATTTGCTATAACCAGTGTATTAAGATATAATATATAACATCACTATTTCAAACTTGCCTAGTCAGATTTTAATTTGTCTGGTTAATACTAGGTGGATTTTAAACATTAGTCATAATGTCCCAAATAACCAAGCGTCCCAAACCAATCTTAAGTATCATAGACACGTCTCCTGCAGATAAAAGCCGTTTCTACTCTTGGCTATATTCATATGATCTCATGGACATCACTTATGTACTGTCTTTGCAAAGATGCAGTAATCCTAATAAGTGAAAACAGAACAAAATGATATATTGCAAACATTGCTATAATAGGACAGGTAACCTTCTGTAAATCATTATTCTATATTGCTGGTAACACAAACCTTAAAAAACCAGGTGTGTCAAGATAATGAGAGAACCCGAAAGAAGCAATTAGGGCTGTCAATCAAATCACCCAAAACCTTATTATTTCCATGTTTAATTTGATAAGCTTCATTTGTTGCCAGTTGTTGTTCAGTTTTTTTCACATCTCTCATAAAAAATATTTATGAGGCATTCTTCTAATTAACTAAAAGTAAACAGAATTGTACATTGCAAATAATGCAATTAAAAGACAGATGCTTAGCTCTAAATCTTCTTTTTGTAACCATGACTACACAAAACTAATAACTAGTATCATGATGAAGAGCAAGTAATAGAATAAGAATCAGATTTTGGTTTATTGTTATATCTCATAATAGTTCTGACATCTGGCACTATTTGATGAAGCTCGTTAGAAAATCCCTAAACACGTGATTATAACCTGCAGGTGGCACCACTTTTGTTTTGCAACTTCCTGCGGTCCAAAATTGTGATTTAAACTTTCCTTCAGTTGGTCCAAATGGACCTGAACACTTGCATTGGTCAATCCTTAGTACTGGACTGCCCATGGCTGGACCAGACCAGGATTGGACTGCTGGACCAGATCACCAGGGGATGGTACTGTCTGGTCCGTACCTCTAGTTAACCCTGCGTGAAGTGAGGGTTATTGTTTTCACTTGATTCTGTGTGTGTGTGTTTGTGTATGTCTGGGCGATATCTGGAGATGGTAACACAGATTTTATTGAAATTTATCATATTGGTTGGTATTGTTAAAGTGTTCACAGCGTTCAGTTTTCATGTAAATCCAAGCGTAAATAACCCTGGAGTGAGTGTTTAAGCAGTTTTTATAGCACCTTTTATCCATTTGCACTTGTTGCATCTGACCATAGGACCATCTGGTGAGCGTGATCAGTTACGTCACAGGTGACCATGACGTCACGCCAAGTGCCTTTTCTCTGAAAGGTGTAAGCAAACCAACGTACATCATGGGGGGGGGGGGGTTGTTATGGTTACATCACAGGTGACAATGACGTCACGCCAAGTGCCTTTTCTCTGAAAGGTGTAAGCAAACCAACGTACATCATGGGGGGGGGGGGGGGTTGTTATGGTTACATCACAGGTGACCATGACGTCACGCCAAGTGCCTTATCTCTGAAAGGTTTAAGCAAACCAACGTACATCATGGGGGGGGGGGGGGGGGTTGTTATGGTTACATCACAGGTGACAATGATGTCATGCCAAGTGCCTTTTCTCTTAAAGGTGTAAGCAAACTAACGTACATCATGGGGGGGGGGTTGTTATGGTTACATCACAGGTGACAATGACGTCACGCCAAGTGCCTTTTCTCTTAAATGTGTAAGCAAACTAACGTACATCATGGGGGGGGGTTGTTATGGTTACATCACAGGTGACAATGACGTCACAGCAAGTGCCTTTTCTCTGAAAGGTGTGAGTAAACCATCGTACATCATGGGGGGGGGGGGGGGGGGTCGTTATTCGTTATGGTTGTTGTTCATTATCTTTATAGCCAAGGACAGCAACACCACAATGTCCAGGGTGTTTTTCAAAATATTTTCAGTAAAAAAAGTTCCCAGGAATAACAAAGGTTTAATTAGGTTCCATGGCATTAACTTTGAACACAATCATCCGAGCAGGGTTTGTGTCCTCATATCAGGCATTTTTCAGATGTCTTGTATCAGAGATTGGTGGTACCACCAATAACCCATTATCTTTATCTGAGCCTTTTAAAATCTCCATCGCTTCCACATTAAAATGGTGTGAGCAATATAAATAATGGAGGGATTACTTTCATACTAAATACATGTTTAAATTTTTATCGTTTGATGAAGCCTACTTCAAATGAGGTCATGACCTTTTACTAGACAGTGATCCATGAATAATTCTATATTTGGTGAAAATCCTAGAAAACATTAGATTTCTTAGGAAAGGCTAGGGGGACTTTTCTGAAACTCATAATATCATCCAAAGATCTTGAATAGTTTTATCTTGTACAAAAGGCCTGTGGTCCCTTGATCTACAATTGGTTTTCTGTTTTCGTGCCATTTAATACTCCCCGTAGTACCAATAGACAATAGTTTGACTACTGCATTTTAATTCAAAATCTTATGGCCAGATTCCTTTCAGATTTTGCACATGGATAGTTACTGGATCATATTCTACTTTACAGAGGGGATATATGTCCAACATCTGGGGTTCTCTTGGCTTCTCAAATGCCAGGCATTTCTTGTTAAATTTAGTAAACGTCTCAGGACTTGAATGGAATTGTCTGGTATTTTTTAGCTGAGCTTCTGATTATAATTAAGTAGTTTCTACATGATTGGAATAATCCTGATAAGGAGATTTGATACAAAAATACTTTAAACTGGAATAATAATAGTCATGTCAATGTTTCATAAACCAAAATCTTTGAAACAGAGACATAGCTACTGAGACATAGCATCAAGGGGACACTGGGCTGCTTTATATTTCCAACCCTGACAAGGTTCTCATTAATTTGTACTCTCCTTGAGGCCAAATTTCATAACCTGGTCTTGCAAATGAAATGGAATCTAATACATCTTTGGTCTCCTCAAGCCAGACAGTTGTTGCATGACATCAAAAGGTATAATATATATAGGTAGGCTGATTCTATGGCACAGCATAATGAAGGTAGCCTCTATTGAGAAAGTGCTTTCTTCTGCAGCAGTATGGGCTAATTAATTTACATCAGACCAATAGTGATGTCTGCAGCTGTAAGGTTTATGCTGTCGTGGTCTATATAGCCTTTTTCTAGATCATCGACATGGAAGGTCAGATGGCATTTTGAATCTCTCTTCATCCTTATTCTGCTGGAACAGCTGGGTTCACACCCAGTAATGTATTTCATATTAAGTGCCAAAACTTCATAATTAAAATTTGGCATATGCAGTATATTTTATATATAAAGATTTAAATAAAAAAAAATTTAAATTTGAAAGAAAAAAAATAATTAAACATATACTATATAGATGATTGAAAAATTTTGATATTTTGAGAATCATATTTAGATATTTTTAAAAATAAAAAAAAACAAATTTTTTTCCCCGTTTTTCAGTGCTTTATACAAAGAATAATTTTATATCTACATAGATGGCTAAGCCTAAGTTGATTGTCATGACCTTAGTTTTCCTTAATATTCTTCACCCTGGTTTTCCTTAATTTTGTCTCCCCTGCCATGGGGGAAGACAGTGTTTGGTCTGTCAATGTCATCCATTGTGTGTGGCATTTCTTGTGATAACTTTTGAACCACTCAATATGTTTTCATAAAATTTGAAATTAAATTTGTTTTTACTAATTTCTCAGATGATCTCATAAAATGGTGACCTTGACCTTCGTATCAAGGCCAAATTGGCTAAAATTGAATTTTTTTGTAAACCCCATTTTTTGAAGTATTGCATAATTTTTCTCAAATTTGAAACACTCATTGTATCAACCAAATTCTTTGACGAGTTTGAAAACTGATGACCTTGACCTACATCTCAAAGGTCAGATTCAGCAGAAACAGAAACATTTTGTTAACACTATAACTTTTGAATCACTCAGTATATTTTCATGAAATTTTACTTGTGAAATGTTTCAGAAAGTGGTGGCCTTGATATTCATCTTCAAGGTCAAATCAGCAGAGAATAAATATTTGTTAATGCTATAACTTTTGAACATACAACTTTTGAACCCCTAAAAACAACCTTTTGGGTTAGGAATGAGGCCTATGCAGATGCTGGATATCCTAATAAAAAGCAACCAATGATACTTGATTTTATGTGTTTTTTTTTGTGGCCATATCAATGAATTAAATGACCATTTGATCATTTAAAGTGGTGTAATTTGACACATGAAAAATAGATATAAGATGTATCTCCAGTAATAAAGACAAAATTTGTATATATTGTAGTAGTTATTTTGTGACAATCACTTATTTATGTAGACATCAAATTCTTTTTTACCGTTAGGCCACAACATTGACCACGTTTTTAATTAATAGTGTCAAGATGAAGATAATTAAGTAGTTTTATACATGAATAATAGATAAAGCCACTTCATGACACCCTTTGTCTGTTAATTTAATGTATTACCAGCCCCTCCAGGAACACACACATATTAACACCCACACCCAAATCAGCCTGGCAGACCTCATTGCTTGTAAGACAAGTTATTCCATCTGAGAGATAGTTACAGGGTCTCTCTCTCTCTAGCATCTCCCTTTAGGTGACGAAGCAGAGAGTAAGAGAATTTGTTACAAGGACATCAGAGTGTCCCAGTATCTATTGTGATACTGGTCTCTGTCATGATTATTATCTCTGCCTTGGGAGTTTTTTTTCACTCGTCTGTTTCTGTGTTTATTGGCTTGTCAGTTTGTCTTTTAGCAGGATTACATAAAGACTTGTGGACTGCTTCCTTTGTGAAGGATGGTACATAGCCCAGGGAAGGCTTCATTAAATGTTTTTGTGGATACAGATAAAAGGGAAGAACTAGTATGATTGTCATGTCTTGTGTGGGATATGCTAGGTTCCTTCAAGCAAAAATAACACAGTTTACCTGTTAGGAAATTACATACCATGGAGAATAAAGGATTTGACTGTAGAGTAGTTGGTCCTTTGGCTGGTCCTAGTCCTGGTCCTGATGTCAGGACTTCAAAGTTCAGAATGTTGGAATTCCAACAGAACTTCAGAGAATTTCCTTAACATCTCAGGGAATTCCAAATGCTTTGTGCATGAGACAGTGTCTGGCAACATGAACATTGGGAAAAAGTGCTTGATTTACTGTTGTGACATTAACACTATAGTTAAGGTGTATATTGACAAAAACATACTTAAGAATAAAAGATTTTTATAAATATTGTTGAACTTTCTTCTTTCTGTTTTCTTATTGGGAATCAATGATTCCCAATAAAAAAAAAACAGAAATTAAGTAGATGCAAGTGGGCTATAAATTCTCAAATGTCTCAGGAGATACATTGGTCTGGTCTCTGGCTGTTTATTCCTCATCCCCCCCCCCCCCAAAAAAAAGAAAAGTTTTGAGAATGTATATATGTATATATATGGCACACTAGTCTAGAACAAATTAATATTAATTTAATGTATAAAATTCTTCTTTCATGTGCTCAAGACTACATTTCATTTCACTGCAGAAAATAACCCAGACCCAAGAGCCTTGACGGGAAATGTTATAAAAAAAAATCTCTTCCCATGGTGTGGAGAGCATTGCAAAGGGCAATATTGTTTTTGCTTTGGCCATTAAGCAACATTCTGTTATTGATCAGCAAAATCTAGATCCACTTCTGGTCAGGGACAATTTTTCTGATCAGGCACTGCGGCACCTTACCCAAGAGACAGTATTCTGAAAGTATCAGAAGAAAGATGATGCCTAAATTAACACCCTGCTCCTAATAAAAATTACATAGAGATTCCTAATTTTATATTTAATCTGACAGAGAGCATGTAGATTCACATCACCAGCCCTGATATTGTTTTACTGGAGACATGATGTCTATTTTTTTTCAGGTGTATGTTCAGTAGTATGTTCTTAATATATCATACAAATTCTCAAAAAAGATGTCCTCTTTCCCAACAGTCTTACCAAATATATAACAAGGGCCTTATCCAATATATCCTTCTATGTTCAAGGAAAAGTTACCTTGGACATTTTGACTATATTAATAATTCTATTTGAAGGCTATAATTCTTTTTATTACCCCAAATTTGATTCTATACAAAGTATCACAATTCGTATCCTCTGGTGTGATAATGGATCTTTACAGATCTAGTAATCATATAAGCATATCAATGAATGTCTGATAGAAATTCCCATTTTAGACATTTCCTTAACCAAAGATACAAGAGAAAGCTAAATTTAAGCTTGATACAGTTCCTGGTAGACAGCAAGGTTATCTTGAAGCCATTAATTATACTTGATGGACAGAACACCCGGACAGAATTTACCTGGCTGTAACCAGGGAGGCAGGATCTGGATGACTACCTTACTCAAGAGCCGGGGCCAGAAGCATGGCTGTCAGTCTGAGTAGCATCCTCTCCAGTCTGTAGAAGGGCTACATGCTGTCTGAGTGCCCTGCTGCAGAAACCTACTGTCTACTTGCTGATTTCCAGTTGTAAGGCTACCATACATGACAACAAAATATCTACTGGTATCTAAACTGCAACTGTAAATGGTCAAAGTGTGCACACCTATGGTTTGCATAATTTAATTACCTTAATTACAGTGAAGTTATTTCCCTTAATTTCTCAATTCGTTATAATTAGAATATGATGGAGTTTATGATTCCCAGGGTTGGGGCCAATTACATTGAAAAGTAATCATTACAATTACAATTACTTCCAGAAATCCCAGTAACCATTACAATTACAAATTACTTAATTTTTACAACATAATGATTAAATTACAATTACTTTTGAAAAGTAATTAATTACTTTCAATTACTTTATAAAATATATAATTTACAGAGGCATGGCTCATGTAAAGTATCATTCATGGTTGAAAGGCCAACTGATTAAATTTGTAAAAGAAAAACTGCAAACAAAACACATCTAGTCTGGTGTCATATATTAAAGTGCACAATAGCTATACTAATGATAATACCGTAAAAGTCGTTGCAGAAGTCGCGACTTGTACTAGGAAATCGAATTCTAAAAACTAGAATTTTCTAGCAAAGTCGGGGTGCGACTTGTAATACGTACTTATCCCGTTTCTGTCAGCTTTCCCGGTACATGGAACGACGTCAGTTGAGCGATAATCGGCAATACATTTAACCATTGCTTTGTAAAACGTCTTTCCCCAATAATTTACACTTTTAACCATCTCTTATGCTTTATATTTTGTGAACTGTCGTAATTTTCATTTTATTAACATTAAATGCAAATTTTAAATTTGCCCAGTTCAAGACCTACCCGTTGTGTCAAGATGCCATTCAAGTGACACTTCCTAATCTGCGTTACTATTATATCACGAGTCAATTTGACGCATATGCCAGTCTGCCGCTCTTTGATGTACATTTTCTTTCCGTTTAACTATATGGGTATGCTTTCCATAATGAAAAACTCGCGGTTCCATATCCGTTTATGCATGTAAAGTTGCGTCACATTCAAGCTTGATCCACTACACATACGTCGTGAATTCTTTTGCCTGCCCGGTTGATCGCTGAATACCAGCTGACCTTTGAAGCCGTGTAGCGGAAGTTCAAGCCCCGGGTCACCCGTGCAATGACCTTTACATCCCCATGTCAACTAAGCCTTCCGTGACTGATATCCACAATTATAAACTCTCATATTAAGAACCATTAGGTCACTGTCACCATCTCGTGGTTTTCAAGCGTTTTGGATAACAATGTAATAACGTTTCACGTGAGCTACAAATATACGATTTGTTTCGAGTGTTACCCGTGTCTGTTTCAGGACGGTCGTATGCCCAACAATATGGCGGCACGCATGCATTGCTTTCAATCGTGCGTTGACGTATTCGTGATATTTTTAATGAAGACACATTAATCAATACAATGAAATAACAAACACCATGTAGGTATATATTTTATTTACTTAAAATGCCACATACGCACCTAAATTCCACGGGAACCGGCACCGTTTGGTGTCATGACGGATCTGGTTCAACACGGCTGAGTTTGCCATACATCCAAGCCACTTGAATATAATCACTGATAACGATGGAAATTGGGTTTTCCAGATATTATCAAAGAAAAATAAATCATTAGTCCCAGTAAATATAATATCTGTAAATTCAATTATATTTATTTTACGTTAACTGACCGGTCAATAAAGCGTTCATTATCCCCCTGTTGACTGACATATATTTCAGTGATTTCATTAATACCGTGCATGTGCCGCGCCTAGATGGTTAGTTGTAACACTTAATTGAAGGGATAATAAATTCAGTTTTAGAGCCCATTTAAGAAATTAGGTGAATAAATTCAAACTGAATTATTCTTTCCATCTTTCAGTTGTCTTAAGTCAGTTCAAATCATGCCCAGTGCGACGGATTGGGACTCGTCACGCGTACGCAAACTAATCATAGTCTAATGAATCCACCCTACGTTTGACGATCTTTAACAATTTAAAGAGTTGCTCGATTGTGATAGTATTTTGCCTCAGACTCTTTTAGTTTATTAATACAGTGATTTAACTTGATATTTGCAATCTAATGTTACTTAAACTAGTAAGAAACGGCAACAATGACATCGTTTCACAGCACAAAATGTTATCCGACGCAGCTGACTTTGGCACTGTACAAATCTTACCTGACAATTGAACCCCGACTTTATATGTTAAGATTCTGTTGCTATTCCTTAAATATAAGCATTGTATTAAAGCTGTCCAATTATTTTTACGTTTTTATGGTTTATCTAGTTTCTAAACCACAAAAGTACCACGGGGACGTTGGTTGTAGTCTTGCATCACAAGGAATGATACTCAAATTCCAAAAGTATCAGGTGGTTGGGACGCCTCCGAAGTCTGGGTGCGACCTATATTATGGACTTTTCCTGAAACTAAACTTGAACGGCTATTC
Source organism: Sipunculus nudus (assembly GCA_026874595.1). NCBI lineage: Eukaryota > Metazoa > Annelida > Sipuncula > Golfingiida > Sipunculidae > Sipunculus > Sipunculus nudus. Next base: position 80,032,738 of record CM049311.1, on the reverse strand, counting down.
CCCATGGGTATCCTAAAAGTCATGGTGCGACTTGTAATAAGGATGCGACTTCTGCAATGACTTTTACGGTATATTGTTGCATTATCTTCAAATTTACAATGTCTCTTATGGAAAGGCAAAACTGGCTGTCACCATCATATATGAACATTGCGTGTATTCCTTTTTAGTATCAGGCATTGAAACATTTGCTGAATTAGTGTTTTGACACCAACAGAAATATCAGAAAGCACATATGGGTAAACTATATTTTAAACATATTATCTTGAAGTCATTTGTGCAAAATAATTTAATCTAATATTCTTTTATCACATATTATCCTTTATTGGACAAAATTTCTATCTTATTGATAACACTGGCATGTGCCAATTAGAGCACCTATGGAAATTGTTGGTTCAAACCTTTGATGATTTAAAAATCTTTTTAGCCACTACCTTATTAATCAACTCATAAATCTTAAATTCATTACTATCAGTGCTGATTAAAGTTCTGTCATAAACACTGGAATTTTAAATACAGTGTGATTTCACTAAACTTATTGATGCAAACATTTCATGTGAATAAGTCATGCTGAATCTTTAATATATTACAATTTGATGAAATGAACTTATATGTAGGAAAGTTAATGAAAATCCAGTGCATTCACCATGGTAAGCTTCTTAATTATGTATGACATATAGGAAAACCAGTATACATTGCCCAGAGTCTCTGTGCACAGGAAACGGTGGAGACGGTTTAAATGTTAGAGCCGGTCATGCTTTCTAGATACCTATCTCTATTTACCTCATGGGCCATTGACTTGAGGTATTTCTGATATCAGCCTTCCCAGATCATTCGCCTCTTTTTTTCCTGTGACTCTCTTAGTGTCCGCTATTAGCAAATAAACACTGATGTAACCTGATCAGTATGAGTATGTTCCAGCCTCCATTTCAGTGAAAGTGTAAATGTGAAATGTAGCAAGCCCACACTTGTGATAGTGTAGCTCTGGATAGGTGTACATTATGGAAGCTTATTACTTTATCCACATTGCAGTGGAGGCATTTGCAAAAATAATAAAAAAAAAAAAGGGCCAGTATAACTTATAGGTCATAATAATAAATTACCATGCTTATTACATGCATGGATGCTATTTATTCAATAATCATAGCTTACAATCCTTACCCAAGAGTGTTTTGATAAACAATGCAAAGAAATGAGGTATAAGGTACGGTGCTCTGTCATGAATATGGAAAGTAATTGAAAGTAATTGAAAAGTAATTGAAATTACATCTATTTTTGCCCTTGTAATCATTACAAATACAATTACATGTAATTAAATTTTGTTCAATCACAAATTACATTCAATTACTTAAAAAATTGTAATTAATTACAAGTAATTACAATTACACATTACAATTACCCCACCCCTGCTCCTGAGACATTTGAGAATTTATAGCCCAATTGCATCTACTTATTTTCTTAAAGATATATTAAAAAAAAAACATTTTTTATTATTGTATGACAATTACAGCTTGCATTATATGGCTCATCAGGCTTTCATGAACTGTACTGGTGTTTAGATATGATCCATTTAGTTTTCTTATTTGTTCTGGATTTTGGTGTTGTTTTGTTACGGTATAATTAAGCATGGTCCCATGCATGGTCAGTCTTCAAACATAGGTCATTATATTTTCACCCCTTAACCTTGTATGAGCTATTCAAGCATTTATATGTTTAGTATCCAATAGAGCTATATACTTTATGCACTGACAATTGGGTAAATATTCAGCTTAACCTGAAAATAAATCAAAATGACCTGATTAATGCAGGCTTTTGGTGAAAAAGATTCAGTATTTAAACAGTCGTTACTTCCAGAAATTTTCAACACATTAATCACTGCCACCTTTAAACATGACTCAAAGACTTGTCACATGGTCTATAAGGACCAGTATGTGTTTGAGATGCAAAATAATAAATGTAAACCTAAACTATAATAATAAAACCTTAGCAGTGAAATCCAGATATTTTGAATATTTAAATAACTGCCATTTTAAAGGTGACATAATGACTTGTCACATGGTCTAAAAGGATGCAAAATACTGACTGTAAACCCTGAGACGATAATAATAAAACCTTGCAGTGAAAAAGGTATTGAATTTACATCCTGTGCCACCTTCCTTTTTACCTTTGTATCAACCTTCACCTCTGACCCTTAAATCAAAACCTTTGAAGATACATGCCTGAAATTTTACTCAGATTCTGTATTTTAGGGAGAAAAATGAGGACTCAATTCTGCATTGTTTCCCAGACCATATTGTTATACAGGAACTTGTTGGGGAAGACTCTGCCTGCCCTATTCTAACCTTTAGCTGTCACAGAATACTACCAAACCTGTTTTCTCTTCCATAAGCATCTCTGCCCATTTGCAAAGTATTAATTAACAGTAATTTTATTCCGGTTAGTTCTTTATAGTGTGCAGCCTTCATATTTGGCTATTTGGAGTCATTTGGCCATCAGTGTAGAAGATAAAAAAAATGGCTGGAACTGAGATGAAAGCCAAAACAATCATGTAATTGGGCACACTGTATTCATGACTATATGATAATGTGTGCTGATGGAACATTGATTGTTAATTCTGCGTCATCAGGCTTGATATGACGGACACTTGATAGTGCTGCTATTGTACAGACTGGTGTCAGTTTTTGTTGTTGTCTGTCTTGGCCCCTCCCTTGTTCATGAATAATTTGCTTAATGTTATTTAACTGAATGACCTTGTGCCTGTTTGGAAACCTCCTGTTATATGTTTGAACAGACCCAACTGGTCAAGTGGAATTAATAATAAAATATATTGATTATTTTTACTGCTTGTAGTGAACAAAAAAGGAAGAAATACTGTTACAGTTATAACACCTTTATAGTGTATTAAATAGGCATATTAAATATTCAATTCAGTAAAAGATATACTGAAAATCATGAAAAAATTAACCTTGCCAATATGAAGAAGACCACAGTATATGGCTTCTGGTTTCTTTCTTTAAGACAAGCAGAAGTTTTACATTTAACAAGAATGAAATTATTAAAATGTGTCTCTAGAAGTGTCCTTGCTTAAGCCTTTTAACAGAATTTGTCAAGCTCTAAAGCTGTTTATTTAGCAAGTGTGAGTTGACTGTTGATATATGCAGGTATTTAAAACTACAGTACCGGAATGTGACCAGACATGATGTGAGCTGAACTGCATGAAACAAGGCTTATTTTGAACCTGGTAGTAGTTTATCATATTAAATATATATAATTATCTGATTAAAGCAAATGTATATGGAAAATACAATAATCAAAACAGACAGATAAAGGACAGTGTTGTTAATGATTTTCCTGTGAAGAATGAGAATTCTCATTTTTCCTGGGAGAGACTGCAATTAAGTTTTGAAATTAAAACCTGGGAGAAATGAGAATTCTCATTTATCCTGGGAAAAACAGGAATCATTTATGGCAACTTTTAACTCTTTTACTTTTTTTACTGTTTAATGTTTCCTTTCTTCTTTTTCAAAAAAGAAACTTTGATTTTATTTCTTTCACATTAATTCTGAACTATTCCAGTAGTTGAAAGAATAAACATACACTCACATAAAATTAATTATGTGAATATAATATGAAGCTTACAATTCAAAATTTTGATAAGTGATATATATGTAAAACAAGTTTCTTCTTTATTCTGCATTATTATTATAGTAATATCTAGGAAAGATCCTTGATATTTATTTTTCAGAAATTAAGAAGCTAAGGAAAATGAGAATTCCCATTCTTCCCGGGAAAAAAACCCCAGAATTCTCAATGGTCCTGGGTAAAATGAGATTCAAGAGATAGTATGAATTTATCACATTCTTTCGGGAAAAATGAGAATTCTCATTTTCCCATTCTTCCCAGGAAGACTTTGGGTCTTCCCAGATTTTCCCTCTTCACTTGACATATATATGTCAAGGCCCAGATTGCGATCTGGACGGATCTTAGATCTGTCCAGCCCAAATTGCGATCGCAGTTCAGGCCGGACCAAACTGCGGTCGCAATCCAGGCTGGCCAGATCTTAGATCCGTCCAGCCTAGATTGCGATCGCAGTTTAGTCTGGCCCAGACTGCGATCCTGTCTTTCTTGCTTCAGGATCGCAATCTGGACTGGACAGATCTAAGATCTGTCCAGTCAAGAATGCGATCCTAAACTTGACCAGCCCATATTGCGATCCATGCGATCCAAGTGTTTCAGCTTGTTAATTTATAGTTATTTTAAAATTAAAAAAAAAAAAAGGAATATATGTCAAAATTTTAAAATTTTACTCAGACAAGTACTGATTAAACATGTCAATATGTTTCACTAATAATATTAAGACTCGTGGCTGTATCAGCTGTCACAAGACTATGTAAATAATCAAAATCTATATTGCTGGTTCCTAAATAAATGTTAATAAAATTAAACTTGCCCATCTCTAGTTTTCTCCTTGTACAATTTATAGGGTGTTCTTATGCTTGAGTTATTTTTTATTCTTATAATGGTTTCATAGCTGAGATTGCTTTTAATTTTTTTTTTAACATTTTTTAAAATAAAAATATTTAAATATGATAAAAAATCAGATCTTAGACAAATTCTCTTTATGATTCTGTAATGTTGATAATTGTCATAAGATTTTTGCTATGTGCTTAGATTGATGTGAAAGTAGTCCAAAGTGAATATAATAGTTTTATGTTTAAATATAAATTAAAGCCATAAAACCAGGTATTTATGATCATTATGATCATACTTATGATCAATTTGTGAAATTAGTAAATTCTAGCTTCTCAAGAACTTTGTTTTGCTGAAACTGAATAAATACCAGACATGATAAGAATACTTTGCAAATATATTTGAATGCGAATATGAATATATGTACTCCATAATTTCATGCATAAAAATAGGAATAAAGGTATAAATGAAAGTATTTGAATAGAAATGCAAATACTTTCAAAATGTAATCATGAATGTATTCATGAATATATTCTATAATATTATTTTAATAATCATTTATTTTGATTATATTTTTAAAAGATCTTTTCATATGATGCTGTTATTATTTTTAATTTAAATTATATTTGACACAATATTTGTTTTTAATTTATAATAAATAGTTATATTATTTAAGTTTATTCTTGGGTAGGAATAAACAGTAATTATTAAATAAAAGTTCTCATTTGTAATAATCCGAATTACCATGACTGATAATGGACAGGTTTTTCAGCTCAGCTGACTATAAGTCATCTGAGCTATAGTCGTGGTCCATTGTCCGTCGTCCGTCCGTCTGTCCGTCCGTCCGTCCGTCCGTAGATGTGGCACGTTTTGAAACCGTAAGACCTAGGAATCCAAAATTCAGCATAATGTTAGATGTCCCCAAGATCTCCTACCAAGCTGAAAACTGGGTCTTTGCGACTTCATTCCTTTGAGAAATTAAGGAAAAACCTCATTTTTTTATTAAAAACCTATTTTCACACTTTAGGACTGCCTAATATCAAAACCACTCATCTGTTTTTCCTCATATTTCCTATAAATAATCCTCTATATAATTCCTGTGTACATGCCAGAAATTAGGTCTGTATTATTTAATTTAAAAAAGTTATGGGCCCAAACATAATGCATTTTGTAAATAATCAGGAAAGAAAATTTATCACTTAACACAAAACTTGTTAAAGCTAAGCACTTTTTTTCCAGTAATATTACTTTTATTAATCAAAATTAAATTGTATACCCAAAATTAGATCAAAATCTTTTAAATTTTAAAAATATTAGCAAAAATAAAAAATTGGTACCTTAAATTTTGCCCAACTTTGACCATGGCACGTTTTTTTGCTGTAACTGCTGTGGATTTAATTTTCACAGCATGTTTTTGTTAGCATTTCAACTGTTAACACCAAAAATTTGAAACCAGTTGATCAAAAACTGTTGATTTTATTCAAGTTTTCAAGCACCATGTCACATATTGCTAGTGTTATGCAGTTTGCTAGAGCTCAGCTCCCGAGCTTCAGCTCTAAGTTCCTTAAATTTGGCATACAGTTAGATTTCTCCAAAATCCCCTACCATGCCAAGAATTTGGTCACTAGGACTTAATTCCTTAGAGATATCAATGAAAAATTTCATTTTTCCATTAAAAACCCAATGTTCCACTTTAAGACTGCCTAATATCAAAACCACTGATCTGACTTTGATCATATATAACATATTTATTTTTCTATACATTCACTATGCACATGCCAGAAATGATGTCAGTATTGTGTATTTTTTTTAAGTAATGGGCCCAAACATAATGCACTTTGTAAAAAATCAAGAAATATATTTACTCCCTTAACAAGGGCATTGCTGAAGCTAGAGATCTTTTTTGTCAGGGATGTAACATTATTTAATCAAAATTCAATTGAATACCCAAAATTAGTTCTGAATTTTTCAAATTTTATAAGTTATTAGTATAAATATAAAATTAGTACCTTAAATTTTGCCCAAATGTGACCATGGCACGTTTGTTTCCCGTGAGCACTTTTGATATAATTTTCATATCATGCACACATAAGGATTTCAGCTTTTTAGTTTAGAAAGCTGAAAGAAATTTGCCAAATATTGTAGCTTTTATTAATGTTTTTTTATGAGACCCTGTCAGACTTTGGCTCTCTCCAGCCCCTCTTGTATGTTGACCTTGTTGACCTTTCATCAAATTATGCACGCTTGAGGGGAGAATCCAGGCAGCTTATGGCCAGCCACAGTTGATCCAGGTGTTCAACCCAACTCATCTAGTAGTTTTAACCAACAACATAACAATAAACAATAAATTAATAAATTTTTATTGGTTTTTAATAACAAATTAAAGAAAAATAGAAAAGGAATTTGTTAGTTTATAATAACAGGAAATTAACTTGCAGTTACTGATGATATAAGAATCTTGTATTGATGGGTAGAATGTCACATATTCCAAATAACACCATGCAGTCACCTATGGCAATTTTTAGTTCATTTTTAATGATAAAGAAGTAAATCATATCATTCATTACTAATCATTAAGGATTATATGAAGGAAATTAATGATAGACAAAGATGCAGTTGATAATATTAATCTAGATTCCTACTGTGTCTAGTGTGTACATTGATGTGAAATTAGTCCAAAATGAATTTTTTACAGTTATTTTTTAATATAAATAAAAGCCATAAAACCAGGTACTTATGATCATTATTTAAATGTGTGAATTTTGTATATTCTGGATTCTCAACATCATTGTTTGGTAAAAACTGAATAAATACCAGTCATGGTGCGAATACTTTGTAATTGTATTTAAATACAAATATGATTATGTACTCCATTATAAAATTTCTTGCATAAAGAATGGGAATTCAGGTAAAAATGAAAGTATATGAATACTCGTGCAAATACTTTCAAAATGTATTCATGAATGCATTCATGAATATATTCTTTAATATTATTTTAATAATCATATCAGTTATATTTCATTTTAAAAAATCATATGATTCTCTTATTATTTTTAATAAAAATTATATTTGGGACAATATTTGTAATTTTTTTAATAAATAGTTAAACTCTTATATTATATGTTCTGCTTATAAGTTATATGGCCAAGTCAAAATCTGTGTGACAGTAGTACTCCATTTGTTAATAAAATAAATGAAATCAATCCTCTTCCCTGTCTCCAAAGGTACTATCAAAATCATACATAAGCTAAACAACAACAACTCATAAAACAGCTTATATTTATTACCACACAAAACCAGCATGGGCCTCATATCTAAATAATATTTTTTTATCATATATAACAGCTGAGCGTCGTGACCCATAGGTCCCTTGTTTAAAAATAATTCTACTGCAATGTAGATAAAGTTATATGGCCAAGTCAAAACCTATGTGAAAACAGCACACCATTTCCTACTGTATATAATATAAATGACATCAATCCTCTTCCCTGTCTCCAAGGATATTATCATAATCTTACATAACTTGAGTTAAACACCATCAGCTCATAATACAGCTTATATTACCACACAAAACCTGCACTTGCCTACCTCCTCTTCCAAATCATATTTTGTGAGCATATAAAACCCATGGGTTCCTTGTTACCTTTTTTCAACAACCATGCAATACTAAATGAGTTGGTGAAACATCCCATGTTTCACTCCTGTTATATGAAGGAGTGAAAATTGTCTTTCTGTATTATAATTGTATTTATTATGGGAAAATGGTACAATGCAATACCAAATGAGTTGGTAAAACAACCAGTGTTTCATGAGATCGTAAAAGCATGGATCACAATATGGGCTGGTCAAGTTTAGGATCGCAATCTCGGCTGGACTGATCTTAGATCTGTCCAGACCAGATTGCAATCCTGAAGCAAGAAAGACAGGATCGCAGTCTGGGCCGGACTAAACTGCGATCGCAATCTAGGCTGGACGGATCTAAGATCTGGCCAGCCTGGATTGCGATCGCAGTTTGGGCCGGCCTGAACTGCGATCGCAATTTGGGCTGGACAGATCTAAGATCCATCCAGATCGCGATCTGGGCCTTGACATATATATGTATATATATGTCAGAGACGAGATTGAAATCCAGGTGGATTTTAAATTTGCCTAGACGAGATTGCGATTGTGATCTCGTCTAGGCGAGATTGCAATTGTGATCTCGGCTAGACGGATTTTAAACTTGCCTGCAAGTTTAAAATCTGTCTGGTGTCATCCAGGCGAGTTTAAAATCTGCCTAGGCAAGATTAAAATAGTGATCTGATCTAATTTCCTAATTTATTAAGCATTGTAATTGACATATGAAAGATGTTTTCAGTCGGATTTTCAATATTTTAACACTGAATGGTTACATATAGTTAACAGGTAATATATTTATTAATATTTACAGAATATTATAGTATTAATGTAAAAATTAACTTTTTTTACAGTAATGTAATAATTAATAATTTAATAATTAACATTAATTTTGGAAATAGAATTATGAAATAGATATTTGATTATTAATTGCACCTTTGATGTGTTTCATGTGGTCTACAGCATCCATATCATACCAATGATTTGCTAAACATTAATTAATTTTTATTTTTTTCCCAGTTTTCTTAACAACTTGGGATTGTAAATATCACTAATAATTTTTACAAAAAATAATTTGTAATTGTATTTAAATATATGGCAATTAGAGAGTAACAGGAGGTATATTGAAGCACACTTATGAGATATTATGAAGAGCAAATCTGGGGGAAAAAGTCATCCACTTGCATACTGAATCAATCATAGATAGATAGATAGACAGATAGATAGATTAGTCTAGATAGCTATTACTTAACTATTTAAAAAGTATATTACACATTAACATAAACAATCATCCTATTTGATAATTCTTACAGGACAAACAGAACAAATTAGTTGGTTAATATAGTTCAAATGTTTCTTTTCACCCAGGTATTCAACACTCAACAGTCAAAACATGTACACTTATGGTACAAAATATGCAGGGTATCAGTATTTATGATGGACTTTGATACACCATCCTTTTTTTGGTAATTAAACATCATATGAGAAAAGGTAAAAGTTGATACCCAGATGTATATATGTGAATATTTCTTTGTCTTATTTAGTCTTTTCTTCTAATGTATATAATATTCTTCTGATCTTTTTTTTAATGTTTTGTGAGGGATTTTGTGAAGCTTCAATATTTATGTGGACTGTGTAACAAGATAACTGCCTTTTTTGGACAGTATTATATCATATCAGAAAAAATATGATTTCTAGATTCATAGATTAATAGATCATTTATGCATGTGAACATGCATTGAATTATATTGATAAAAAATAAATGAGCTATGTCTCCTTTTGTCTTTTTAGCTCAGCTGACTGAAAGTCATCTGAGCTATAGCGATCACTCTTTGTCCGTCGTCCGTCTGTCTGTCCGTTTGTCTGTCTGTCTGTCCGTCTGTCCGTTAACCAGGCACAAATCATAACCGCTAGAACTGGAATCGTCTTACTTGACATCCTGGGAGGTCCATGAAAAATCTCCTTGGAAACCAGAAATTAGATCTCTGTTACCCATATCCTTCGAGCTATGGGGCCCCAAAGTACCCCCCAGAAAAGTCCAAAATTTCATACAAAAACTTCAATATCTCATTAACAACTTGACTGATGGTCATGATTTTTGGCATACATATTGATCATGAGAGGTTCCATCAGTTCCTGAAGACTGGTGGCGCCACCTGTATTTTTCGATTTTTTACGAATTTTTTTCTCTATTTTTGAGACCTTTAAAAATGTGAACATCTGTTAACAAGGCACAAATCGTAATGACTAGACTTAGATTCTTCATTCTCGACACACTGAGAGACCTATGAAAAGTCTCCATGGAAACCAGAAATTAGGTCTCTGTTACCCATATCCTTTCAGCTATGGGGCCCCGAACTACCCCCCAGAAAAGTAAAAAATTTCAAACAAAAACTTCAATATTTCATTAAATACTTGACTGATGGTCATGATTTTTGTCAGATATATTGATCATGAGATGTTCCATCACTTCCTGCAGACTGGTGGCGCCACCTGTATCGTTCAATTTTTTACGAATTTTTTTCTCTATTTTTGAGACCTTTCAAAATGTAAACATCTGTTAACAAGGCACAAATCGTAAACACTGGACCTAGAATCTTCATTCTCGACACACTGAGAGACCTATGAAAAGTCTCCATGGAAACCAGAAATTAGGTCTCTGTTACCCATATTCTTCGAGCTATGGAGCCCCAAAGTACCCCCAAGAAAAGTAAAAAATTTCATACAAAAACTTCAGTATCTCATCAACTACTTGACTGATGGTCATGATTTGTGGCATAACTATTGATCATGAGATGTGTCATCACTTCCTGCAGACTGGTGGTGCCACCTTTATTGTTCAATTTTTTACGATTTTTTCCTCTATTTATGAGACCTTTAAGGATGCTGTCATCTGTTAGCATGGCACAAATCGTAACGACTGGACCTAGAATCTTCATTCTTGACCCACTGAGAGGTCCATGAAAAATATCCTTGGAAACCAGAAATTAGGTCTCTGTTAACCATATCCTTAGAGCTATGGGGCCCCAAAGTACTACCCCCCCCCCCCCCCCCCGAGTAGTCAAAAATTTCATACAAAAACTTCAATATCTCAATAACTACATCACTGATGGTCATGATTTTTGGCATACATATTGATTATGAAATGTTCCATCAGTTCCTGCAGACTTGTGGCGCCACCTGTATTGTTTGATTTTTTACGATTTTTTCCTCTATTTTTGAGACCTTTAAGGATGCTGTCATCTGTTAACGTGGCACAAATCATAACGACTGGACCTAGAATCTTCATTCTCGACACACTGAGAGACCTATGAAAAGTCTCGATGGAAACCAAAATTAGGTCTCTGTTACCCATATTCTTTGAGCTATGGAGCCCTAAAGTACCCCCAAGAAAAGCAAAAAATTTCATACAAAAACTTCAATATCTCATTAACTACTTGAATGATGGTCATGATTTGTGGCATAACTATTGATCATGAGATGTGTCATCTGTTCCTGCAGACTGGTGGCACCACCTGTATCGTTCGATTTTTTACGATTTTTTCCTCTATTTTTGAGACCTTTAAGGATGCTGTCATCTGTTAGCATGGCACAAATAGTAACGACTGGACCTAGAATCTTCATTCTCAACACACTAGAAGACCTATGAAAAGTCTCCATGGAAACCAGAAATTAGGTCTCTGTTACCCATATCCTTCGAGCAATGGGGCCCCAAAGTACCCCCCCAGAGTAGTCAAAAATTTCATACAAAAACTTCAATATCTCAATAACTACATCACTGATGGTCATGATTTTTGGCATACATATTGATTATGAGATGTTCCATCAGTTCCTGCAGACTGGTGGCGCCACCTATGTTATCTATCAAGAGGGTACAAATTGCAACAACTGGACCTAGAAACTTCATTCTTGTCATGCAAGGAGGCCGATGAAGAGTGCCTGTGGAAACTTGAAATTAGGTCTCTGTTACCCATATCCTTCAAGCTATAGGACTCTGAAGTATCCCTCAGAATAATGGACAATTTGATACAAAAGCTGAAGTATCTGAACAACTAATACGGAGATCATCATGATTCTTTGCATGGATATTGACCATTAAGTGTTTTAAGCTCAGCAGAATAATGGACAATTTGATACAAAAGCTCAAGTATCTAAACAACTATTGCAGTGATCACCATGATTCTTTGCATGGATATTGATCATGGAATGTGTCATCATCTTCGGCAGTATGTAGGCCCCACCTGTATTTTTTTTATTTTTACGAATTTTTTTCTCTATTTTTGAGACCTCATAAGATGCGGTCATCTGTTAACATGGCACAAATTGTAACAACTAGAACCTCAAATCTTCTCTCTTGACATCCTGAGAGGCCCATGAAAAGTTTCCTTAAAAACTTGAAATTAGGTCTCTGTTACCCATAACCTCTGAGCTATGGGGCTCCGAAGTACCCCCCAGAATAATGGAAAATTTGATACAAAAGCTCAAGTATCTGAACAATTATTATATTGATCACCATGATTCTTTGCATGGATATTGATCATGAAATGTTTCATCAGTTTCTGCATTCTGGTGGCGCCACCTGTATTTTTTCAATTTTTAGCTCAGCTGACTGAAAGTCATCTGAGCTGTAGGGATCACCTTTTGTCCGTCGCCATCCAGGCGTCTGTCTGTTAACAGGGCACAAATCGTAACCACTAGACCGGGAATCTTCTTACTTGAAATCCTGGGAGGTCTATGAAAATTCTCCTTGTAAACCTGAAATTAGGTCACTGTGACCTATATTCTTCGAGCTATGGGGTTCTGAAATACCCCCCAGAATAATGCAAAATTTAATACAAAAGCTCAAGTATCTGAACAACTAATGCATTAATCACCATGATTCTTTGCATGGATATTGATCATGGAGTGTTTCATCAATTTCTGGAGATTGGTGGCGCCACCTATATTTTTAGCTCAGCTGACTATAAGTCATCTGAGCTATAGTCGTGGTCCATTGTCCGTCGTCCGTCCGTCTGTCCGTCCGTCCGTCCGTCCGTCCGTCCGTCCGTAGATGTGGCACGTTTTGAAACCGTAAGACCTAGGAATCCAAAATTCAGCATAATGTTAGATGTCCCCAAGATCTCCTACCAAGCCGAAAACTGGGTCTTTGCGACTTCGTTCCTTTGAGAAATTAAGGAAAAACCTCAATTTTTTATTAAAAACCTATTTTCACACTTCAGGACTGCCTAATATCAAAACCACTCACTTGTTTTCCCTCATATTTACCATAAATATTCTTCTATATAGTTCCTATGTACATGCCAGAAATTATGTCTGTATTATATAATTTAAAAAAGTTATGGGCCCAAACATAATGCATTTTGTAAAAAATCAGGAAAGATATTTGATCACTTAACACAAAACTTGTTAAAGCTATGTACTTTTTTTCCAGTAATATAACTTTAATTTATCAAAATTAAATTGTATACCCAAAATTAGATCAAAATCTTTTAAATTTTTTAAAATATTAACAAAAATAAAAAATTGGTACCTTAAATTTTGCCCAACTTTGACCATGGCACGTTTTTTTACTGTAAGTACTGTGGATTTAATTTTCTCAGCATGTTTTTGTTAGCATTTTGTCTGTTAACACCAAAAATTTGAAACCAGTTGATCAAAAACTGTAGATTTTATTCAAGTTTTCAAGCACCATGTAACAAATTGTTTACATCAAGCTAGTGTTATGCAGTTTGCAAGAGCTCAGCTCCCCAGCTTCAGCTCTCAGTTCCTAAAATTTGGCATACAATTAGATGTCTCCAAAATTCCCTACCATGCCAAGAATTTGGTCACTAGGACTTAATACCTTTGAGATATTAATGAAAAACTTCATTTTTCCATTAAAAACCCATTGTTACACTTCAAGACTGCCTAATATCAAAACCACTGATGTGACTTTAATCATATAAAATATACATATTTTTCTATACATTCTCTATGCATATGCCAGAAATTATGTCAGTATTACGTAATTGTTTTAAGTGATGGGCCCAAACATAATGCACTATGTAAAAAATCAAGAAATATATTTACTCCCTTAACAAGGGGATTGCTGAAGCTAGAGTTTTTTTGCCAGGGATGTAACATTATTTAATCAAGATTCAATTGAATACCCCAAATTAGTCCTGAATTTTTCAAATTTTATATGTTATTAGTATAAATATAAAATTAGTACCTTAAATTTTGCCCAACTTTGACCATGGCACATTTGTTTCCTGTGAGCACGGTTGATATAATTTTCATATCATGCACACAAGGATTTCAGCTTTTTAGTTTAGAAAGCTGAAAGAAAGTGGCCTAAAATTATAGCTTTTATTAATGTTTTTATGAGACCATGTCAGACCTTAACTCTCTCCAGCCCCTCTTGAGTCACCTGTATGTTGACCTTGTTGAACTTTCAGCAAATTATGCATGCTTGAGGCGAGCCATACACTGTTGCAGGTAGGCAGCTTATGGCCAGCCACAGTTGATCCAGGTGTCCAACCCAACTCATCTAGTAGTTTTAACCAACAACATAACAATTAACAATAAATTAATAAATTTTTATTGTTTTTTAATAACAAATTAAAGAAAAATAAAGAAGAATTTGTTAGTTTATAATAACAGGAAATCAAGTTACTGATGATAAAAGAATCTTGTATCGATGGATAGAATGTCACGTACTCCAAATAACACCATGCAGTCACCTATGGTATTTTTCAGTTCAGTTTTAATGATAAAAAAGTAAATCATATTATTTATTACTAATCATTAGGGATCATATGAAGGAAATTAATGATAGACAAAGATGCAGTTGATATTATTAATCTAGATTCCTACTGTGTCTAGTGTGTACATTGATGTGAAATTAGTCCAAAATGAATATATTACATTTTTTTTTTAAATATAAATAAAAGCCATAAAACCAGGTACTTTTGATCATAATTTAAATGTGTGAATTTTGTATATTCTGGATTCTCAACATAATTGTTTGGTGAAAACTGAATAAATGCCAGTAATGGTGGGAAAACTTTGCAATTGTATTTAAATACGAATATGAATATGTACTCCATTATAAAATGTCTTGCATAAAGAATTGGAATTCAGGTAAAAATGAAAGTATATGAATACCAGTGCAAATACTTTCAAAATGTATTCATGAATGCATTCATGAATATTTTCTTTAATATTATTTTAATAATCATTTCAGTTATATTATGATTTTAAAAAATCATAAGATTCTCTTATTATTTTTAATAAAAATTATATTTGGGACAATATTTGTAATTTTTTTTAATAAATAGTTAAACTCTTATATTATATGATCTGCTTATAAGTTATATGGCCAAGTCAAAATCTGTGTGACAATAGTACTCCATTTGTTAATAAAATAAATGAAATCAATCCTCTTCCCTGTCTCCAAAGATAATATCATAATCATACATAAGCTAAACACCAACAACTCATAATAAAGCTTATATTTATTACCACACCAAACCAGCATATGCCTCATTCCTAAATCATATTTTTTAATCATATATAACAGCTGAGCGCCGTGACCCATAGGTCCCTTGTTTTTATTTTTTACGATTTTTTTTCTCTACTTTTGTGATCTTTAAACATTTGGTCATCTGTAAACAGGGCACAAATCATAATGACTGGACCTAGAATCTTCTGTCCTCACCTCCAGGGAAGCCCACAAAAGGTCTACATGGAAACCTGAAATAGGGTCCCTGTAACCCATATTCTGTGAGCTATGGGGCCCTGAAGTACCCCCCAGAATAAAGATTTGGTCATATATTAACAGGGCACAAATCATAATGACTGGACCTAGAATCTTCTGTCCTCACCTCCAGGGAAGCCCATAAAAGGTCTACATGGAAACCCGAAATAAGGTCCCTGTTACCCATATCCTTCATGCTCTGGGGCTCCGAAGTACTCCCCAGAATAAAGATTTGGTCATCTGTTAACAGAGCACAAATTATAATGACTTGACCTAGAATCTCCTTTCTTGATATGCTGGGAGGCCCCTGAAAAGTCTCCTTGTGCACCTGAAATTACATCTCTATTACCCATATCCTTCATCCTATGCGGTTTTGAAATACCCCCCAGAATAAACATTTGGATTTGTTAACAGGGCACAATTCATAATAACTGGACCTAGAATTTTATTTTTTGACATGCTGGGAGACCCCTGAAAAGTCATCTTGTAAACCTTGAAAATAGGTGTCTGTTACCCATATCCTTCATGCTACAGAGCTCCATAGTACCCCAATGAATATTGGATGATTTTATACAAAAGGTCAAGTTTGGAAAAAGTATTTCATTCAAATTTGACATTCAGATGATAAAATTACTTTTGTCAATGTCTTCCTGGTCAGCTGAGCGTCATGACCCCTCTGTCACTTGTTAAAATACTACATTACTAATATTACTAATACAAGTTTTCCTTCAAATTAATATTGACAACAAAATTATTATGTAAATAATCAGCAGCAGCCCACATCATATATCATTTAAATATGCCATATACAATACCAATGTAAGTTTCTTATTACCTAGTTTATTAATAAAAATATACAATAAAAAATTAATGTTAATTAAAACATAAATATTATAATATTCTGTAAATATTAATTAATATATATTACTTGTGAACTATACATAACCATATTAATAAAAAATATATAATATAAAATATTCCATTCCCAAAATTAATGTTAATTATTACATTAATAATATAATATTCTGTAAATATTAATTAATATATTACTTGTGAACTATACATAACCATTCAGTGTTAAAATATTGAAAATCTGACTGAAAACATCTTTCATAAGTCAATTACAATGCATAATTTATTAGGAAATTAGATCAGATCACTATTTTAATCTCGCCTGGGCAGATTTTAAACTAAGTGATATCAGGCAGATTCTAAACTGGCCTGGATGACACCAGACAGATTTTAAACTTGCCTAGGCGAGATTAAAATCCTGGCCTGCTCCATGATGGATTTTAATCTCGCCTAGGCGAGATTGCGATTGTGATCTCGTCTAGGCGAGTTTAAAATCCGTCTAGCCGAGATCACAATTGCAATCTCGCCTAGGCGAGATCACAATCGCAATCTCGTCTAGGCGAAATTAAAATCCGCCTGGATTTCAATCTTGTCTCTGACATATATATAAATATATGATTAATATATGAAGTTTTCGTCATAGATTGAACCATCTTAATTTTCAGCTGCTTACAACTGCAAATTTATCCATCATGTCTCTTCTTGATTATCAGCAATTTGGTGTGTTCTTACTGATGACATTTACTGTAATCAGCTTTTTAAGAATTCATGAGCTTCCTGCTTAATAACCCTTTCTTTTGTGTGTTATTTGTATCATATCTCTTAATCAGTCAGGTGTATTGGCAAAGTGAATTTGACATTTATGGTCAGGTATGCGTTAAAAATATGCAATACCAGTTGTCATGGTAACAAAGGCAGATTTTGTCAAGGTTACATGTAAGAAGTATTGTCAACGATGATAAGGACTTGTAGAGAAAAGCCTGTTACAATGATCCTTTAGTTTATTGTAAAACTGTTGAACTAAAATAGTTATGTTCACTTTACCATTAGTTTCTTAGATAGTAAGCATAGGTGCACCAACACATTCAGGAAATAGTCCATCCAAAAAAAAAATATAATAGTCAATAGTGATGGAATTACTGGATTTCAAGTGTCACTATTTCACCAAATAATTTGTGATGCAAAAATATCCACTTTAATCTTTTTTACAGATGTGACCAAGGTTTTTAGTTTGAAATGTTACAGTTATAAAAAATAACAAAGTTGGACTTCAACATGTGAGTATTTTTTTAATTAAAAATATAATGCGGACTGAAATGAAACCAAACGGGTCAGAAAAATAGACACAGATTTAGGCCAAAAAAAAAATCAGGCACTTTTTTTTCAGAAATCAGTGCGGATTGGCCTTTTTTTACCTCTTTTTGTATGTTTCGAGAGCAATGTCATGTGATCAGGGAAACGCATGATAATAACAGAATTTTTTTGCTAAATAGGTTAAAGCACAACATAAAAAGGAAATCTGATCAAAATTGTATTATTTTTATCTTCTTGAAAGAAATGTCTGAGCTGCTTGAGCTCAAAATTGAAAAGTTTCTATTGAAAATCAAAATAAAAATTTTTGATTCGGGGGTTAAAATTGATGCACATGGTGCCTGAGAACCATACTTTTATTTTTGTGGCCTTACAGAGACTTTTTAAAAGTTTTAGAGTCACTTTTCTAAACTATTCTATATGTTTAGCCCATGCATAGTACAGTAACAAAAGTTATAACAACATACTGACAGAAATCTAACACTGTGCATGCTCCACAGAAATGAAAGCTGCGTACATATAGAAAAAATAATTACAGCAGGGATTGACCTTAGACCTATACTTCTTAAATCTTGCACATAGTTACCTGGTGACCATAGTAACCAGTCAGGTTGTCATTTTTGTCAGTGTGTGTAATTTTGTGATGGTTGTCATTTATTGTTGACCACATCTTTTTCTAACCTTTTTTTTCACATACCTTGGTGGAAGCAGGATGAGACTGA
Source organism: Sipunculus nudus (assembly GCA_026874595.1). NCBI lineage: Eukaryota > Metazoa > Annelida > Sipuncula > Golfingiida > Sipunculidae > Sipunculus > Sipunculus nudus. The sequence goes on along the minus strand of CM049311.1, from coordinate 80,014,033 downwards.
CATTGTCAGTGATGTCACTATAATCACGCTCCCTATACCTTTCTTTTACCTCACCTTCTGATATGGCCTACTTCCCCATGAAAGTTGGTGGTTAAATAAATCTTTGCCACAATTTTCATCTTGAAAAGGGCATTTCTTACTTGATACACACAATTTTAAGTCAACTGAGGTATAGGTATGGTGCTTAGTCCGTCGGCCGTCCCGTCGTCTGGCCGTCTGGTCATCAGTTAGCTGGGCACAAATCGTAACCGCTGAACCTAGGAGCTTGTAACTAAAAATCTAGGGAGGTCCATAAAAAAATCTTGTAAACCTGAAGTTAGGTCACTGCAACCTACACCTCCGAGCTGTGGGGCTTGTAAAAGGAATGTGTATGCATTTCAAGCCAAACTTTTCATCACGAACCATCCATCATCAAGATATTACTCGCTTGCCTTTAGGGGAAGATTCTTTTTGATTTTGGGGTCATAGGGTCAAAGGTCAAGGTCACAGGGCCCATCCATTCACAAATTAGGTTATGGATGATAATTCTGCTTTGGATAGATAGATTGGCTTCAAACTTGATTTATTAATGTCCCACAAATAAGAAACATTTTGATATTTAGGGTCCTGAGATCAAAGGTGAAGGTCACAGGAGCCACATCATTAAACAGATTGTGGATGCACTGTAAATCAAACTTTTAATCCCAAACTTTCCATCTTTCATACACGGCTTAATTGCCAAAAGTGAGGAAATCTGCAGATTTTGCAGGTTACCTGGTCAGAGGTCAAGGTCACTTTTTAAAAGGTTATTACAATAATCTATATACTGCAAGTTCAAGGATAACAAGTTCTAAGATTTTTTGGTCACCGAGTCATTGGTTAAGGTCACAGGACTATAATTCTAAAAATTTCTCTAAAAATCTCCTAGTTGTTTTTATTCAGACAGCACTCATTGGTCTTTTTGAAATTGATGAATTAATTGGTGCTTAACATAAGGTATTGGTGGTGGTCAACAACAGGAGGTTTGTGTATGTTATGGGTAGGGGCATAATGGAAGACATTTTAACCCTTCTGTGTAGCAAGAATTTTGGCAAACCCATGGTAATTTATTCCCTGCATTTCCTAAATACATTTATATATAAAGATATATATATATATATATATATATATGTATATATATATATATATATATATATATATATATATATTATATATATACTCTTTTGATTTGAAAAAAAAAAATCATGAGAAAACCTAAATTTGTTTAAGGAGAGCTGTCTTAGATTGTTTTTGTAATTGAATTTCAGGAAACAGGGAACTTTAGTCAGACTGGTTCATTTTCATAGATCTGTGCTCTGCTCTGAGATGGTGATATGCTGCAGAGAAGCTGTTACAGACCAAGAAGCAGTGCAGTAACAGAGAGTTGGAAAATGGCCAGTATGACCCCCCTGAAGTGCATCAATAAGGCTATTACCCTCAGTCAACTGCTCATGTTGCTTTGGATGACAAAGTGAGGTTCTTATGCAGAGCTGTTCCAGAACTAAGACCAAAACCTTACCACCCCAAAATTGTGGCATGAAGAAAATATAATTATTTTCAAATTCCATTTGTCTTTCCCTAATTCAGTGAAGGCTGTGGTTTTGGTTATTTTCATGCGATGCCGAAGTTTTATGGAACGTTTTCAGAGATGGATGTGGGTGGCCCCATTTCAAAATCTTCTGAAGATCAAGGTTTCATTTGTCTTCATCGCAGTCATGTCAGTTTCCCCCTCTGAGGCATTATTTTTGTATCCATCGATTTCCTGTGGTTTTCTCACTCTTGTGTTCAGGAAATGCTAAATGATCTCACCGTATGCTGCAGAAATACTTCTTTAATCATGATGAACATGCATTGGAACCTCACAGTTAGTACACCCTTCATTATCTAGCTTTATTAATGGATGGAGTCTTGTACCCTCCACAGTGTTAATTAAGCAGATTACGGGGATTTTCAAATAGAAGATGCTCGTTGATGTGTGGCAATCAATGGTATCCACACCATGTGAGTCGTAGTGCAAGTCCATTCAAGTCCAAAAGTATAGTTTAAATTTACCTTTGAGCCTTTTAGAATTTTAGTCAAAGTCATAGTCCAATCCAATAAAAATACTGTTATTAAAAGCACTAAAATGGTAATTTGAGACTGTTATGTGTAGTATTATTTTAGAATACACTAGCCTCAAGCTTAAATGCTTAATTAGTTCTTAATGCAGCGATAAACCTTTCAATATATATATATATATATATATATATATAGTTTTGAATCTTTGGTAATATCAGGTCAGTAGTTTACAGACATGTCTTGATAATGTGTTTTTCAATCTGAATATCAGACTTTACATGCCAAGGTTTTTCTGCTGGACTCCAGTTGGACTAATTACTGGAGTCCTGTCCTCCAAGTCTGAGAACAAATCAAGGACCTCAAGTCCAAGTCTGAGTACAAATCAAGGACCTCAAGTCCTAGTACAAGTCTGAAATGTCGAAAAAAAGGACTTGAGTCCAGACTGGACTAAAGGTGGCCTTCTATACATACATATATGCAGTACGTATGCGTTGTGTATGCATATATATGCAGCTGGGAATCAAGCCAAGCCAAAGAAAAATATACGCTCATCGAGCAGCTACAGGTTGCTGTGGTCAAGACCTCAGCCTTGTGCACTCCTTAAGCATGTTCTTTGAGCAACAGTCGCAGTGCCACGCCAAGCCAAGCAGGGAGCCGCAAAGGCCGCCACCGTCCATCCAGAGCCAGTGACCTTTTTAGAAAGCTACAGCATCCACAGCCACAAAGCTAGAAGCAACCAACATTCCCTCCACCGATCCCAGCAGCGGAGACCCAGCCATGCCATTTTAGAGCTGAACTCCATTTTGTAAACGACACTGTTTCGAGACCCATCGCCATTGTACGTAAACGACACTGTTTCGAGACCCATCGCCATTGTACTTGCAGTTTCAGCCATTTGGACCGTATTAACCGGGTTTCCCAGTTATGCAAGTTTTTAGCAAGTTTTTTTCGTCATCAGCAGCAGCTGGGAATCAGAAACATTATATTCTCTTGGAGTGATTCCATACATGCACTATGCATGAGTATATACTTAAACGTATGCAGCACGTTTCGATCACTTAAGGTAGTGATTGAAAACGCATATGCATGCTAACATACAGGGAAGTTCCACACTTTGACGTCAGTGTTAGGGAATTCCTCTGACAGGAGACTTCTCTACTTGTGGATCTGTATCCAAAAGCCAAATTTTGCTGCATACGTACTGCATATGCATTTGTATTCATGAATGGAATCACAGGCGTCCGTTTACTAGCTGCTTACGCATATGTACAGCATACACATACATACTGCATACGTATGTATGGAATGCTAGCTTTAGTCTGACATGAATCTGAACATGAGTCCAACAGCACTGCTGGCTCACTGTGTGGTCATGATGCCCGTCACATTAGTGTAAAAAATAAGAAAATAACGGATGTTGTCTATGTTAACAATTATATCCTCAAGTCTTTATGGGCCTATTACACTTAACATATATTCTTGTTGGCCTGAATTAAATTGTTGCATCACATGAAAATTTTTTAGATGAACCAACAAAACATAGTCATATAATTTTTACCAGTTTTCAATTTACTTAATTAAATGATTGTTCTCACATGAGGGACTGAGTAGAATTTCATGATATTAGAAAAGTCATGAAATACGTATATGCTTAATTACATTACCATAAAAATTGTATACAATATACCATACAAACACTGGAGTTGTTTTTAATGTTGTACTTTTATGGGGCCTGTCAGAATGTCATAAAATGAAAGCATATGGAAATTGTGATAAATATGTGTATGTGTGTTGTCATGATGAATTTAATGATCTGAATGTGCAAGGTTTCGTTGTGCATAGAAGGTTAAACTTTTTTCATCAGCCCGAAAGGGGGAGGGGAAGGTGTTACAATTGGATTTGTCTGTATTATTGTGTACATCTGTATGATTTGTCTGTCCTGGCCTTAAACTCAAACTACCACACATATCTATACCTGCAAATATTACATGAGGTAGGTCTCCACAACAATTTGATCCTTCTAAAAGATTATCCAGATTCATGTATTCACTGGGGAAAAATATTAAACTGTGGTTCACTCTTTACTCCCCAGATGGCAGTAAGGTGAGGATCTAGAGTCTATCATGTTCATTGAAAGAGAGGAGATTGAAATCCAGGCGGATTTTAAATTTGCGTAGATGAAAATTAATTAAACTCGCCTAGACGAGATCACAATTGCAATCACGCCTAGGCGATATTAAAATCCATCATGGAGCAGGCCAGGATTTTAAACTCACCTAGGCGAGTTTAAAATTCGCCTGGTATCATCCAGGTGAGTTTAAAATCCGCCTGATATCAATTAGGCGAGTTTAAAATCTGCCTAGGCGAGATTAAAATAGTGATCTGATTTAATTTCCTAATATATTATGCTTTTAATTGACATATGAAAGATTTTTTCAGTCATATTTTCAATATTTTAACACTGAATGGTTATATTTAGTTCACAGGTTATATATAAATTTATTAATATTTACAGAATATTATAATATTAATGTAATAATTAACATTAATTTTGGAAATGGAATTATTAAATAGGTATTTGATTATTACTTGCACCTCTGATGTGTTTCATCTGTCTACAGCATCCATATCATACAAATTATTTGCTAAAAATAATTAATCTTTATTTTCTTCCCAGTTTTCTTAACAACCTTGGAGTTGTAAAAATCACTAATAATTTATACCAAAAAAAAATTATTTGTAATTGTATTTAATTTATGGCAATTAGAGAGTAACAAGAGGTATATTGAAGCACATTTATGAGATATTATGAAGAGCAAATCTCGGGGGGAAAAAGGTCAACCACTTTCATACTGAATCAATCATAGATAGATAGATAGATAGATAGATAAGTCTAGATAGATATTATTTCATTATTTAAAGAGTATATTACACATTTACATTAACAATCATCCTATTTGATAATCCTTACAGGACAAACAGAACAAATAAGTTGGTTGATCTAGTTCAACGCTTATGGTACAAAATATGTAGGGTATCAGTATAAATGATGGACTTTGATACACTATTCTTTTTTTGGGTAATTAAACTTCATATATATTAATTAATGTTACTAAACATTATATTCAGTCTCCTTTTGTCTTTTTAAAATACTACATCACTAATATTACAAATACCAGTTTCACTTCAAACTAATTAATATTGACAACAAAATAATCATGTAAATAATCAGCAGGAGCCCACATCATATATAATTTAAATATGCCATAACAATAACCATGCAAGTTAAGTTTTTTTATTACTTAAATTATAAAAAAAAAATAAAAATATAAAATTAAAAAAAATGGTTAATTATTACATTTATAATATAATATTTTTTAAAAATTAATAAATGTATTACTTGTGAACTATACATAACCATATTTATAAAAATATAATAAAAAAATATTTCCAAAATTCTTGTTGATTATTACATTAATAATATAATATTCTGTAAATATTAATAAATATATTACTTGTGAACTATACATAACCATTCAGTGTTAACATATTTAATATCTGACTGAAAACATCTTTCATATGTCAATTACAATACATAATATATTAGGAAATTAGATCAGATCACTATTTTAATCTCCCCTAGGCAGATTTTAAACTCACCTAAGTGATATCACTGTGTTATCAGGCAGATTTTAAACTCACATGTATGATACCAGACGGATTTTAAACTCGCCTAGGTGAGATTAAAATCCTGGCCCGCTCCATGATGGATTTTAATATCGCCCAGGCCAGATTGCGATTGTGATCTCGTCTAGGCGATTTTAAAATCCGTCTAGGCGAGATCACAATCGCAATCTCGCCTAGGCGAGATCACAATCGCAATCTTGTCCAGGCGAATTTAAAATACGGCTGGATTTCAATCTCGTCTCTGACATTCATCATGCCTCCTGGGATTATGGTTTTACATTTATATGTTTCATTACCATGAAGTTTTGATGTTGTGTATCATGATTAAGTTATATACAGTATATTGACACCTGGTTTTGTAACCTGTACATTCTGAGGATAACCTGAGAATTATTTATTTTGAGCATCTCCTTTCAGAGGGAAAGTTCAAGTAAATGAACACAAGATGGCAGAAGCAATATTACAGTAATTTATAATTGATAATCAGGAGCTGTTCAAGTGTGATACTATACTGGTTCAGGTATGATACTAATATAACCTATGTTATATTTGATAAATATGATATAATTACAGAGTAACATTGGGGTGAGTGTATTACAAGAACATATAATGTTTGGCATTATGCTTTTATTACTAGATTTAATACTTGTTTTCTTTTTTTACAGGTAAGCCCAATTCTTTTTCACACTCTGGTACATGAAGGTAGGATACCTGTTTTTGTATTCTTATACATGTAATTGGCAATTAATTAAAATAGCCAGAAATGTTTTGCTTTCTTTGTGTGTGTGTGTATATACATTGAATATATGTAACATGTTGAAAAATACTTAATATATCTTAACATTAGCAGAACTGAACAAGAAAGCTCTGTTTGGCATGTAGTGATCCTTATTTTCATCAGAACGTCTAGTTTTGATATTGTTTCAAAGTATCTTAACCATGTTCCGTCACCCTGTCCACCTAATTTTTGGGTAAAGTTACTAACAGAGTCTGAATTTACCAAGGGTTTAACTTAATACCTTGGCACTTTGGCAGAGGTATAAAAACATAATTGGCTCTTAGTTAGACAAGTACTTAGTGATCTGCTGTGTATTATTAGTGTCAAATTTGTGTCATTAAGCATCATTGTGATGAATCAATCAGAAGAGAGGAAATTGTATTTTAAACTACATTTTCATTAATTGTAATTTTATATTTATTAAATAATTAGTCAGTCAGCTCAACAGGATCACAGCACAACATACAATTTTTTTTGCAGCTTCTGTATCAATTTCCAGTCTGGTTACATAAGTAAAGAACCAGTGTCATTTTTGGGTGTGATTAAGTCTTAGGCAAATGGTTTTCTGACTTACAAGCGAAAAGGTAGTTTTGGACGTTAATCATTACAGATCTTATTAAAGAGTTTCTGTTATCACTGGCACTTCATCTTGATAATAATGGCTATCAGATTCAGTGAGGCATGAGTTACATCAATGATTATTCATCATTGGTATGAGTTACAGTCAACAATTATTCATCATTGGCCATTAAGTGTTCATTAGCCCCCAGTGGCTCTTCCTAATCCATTATGCATTGTTCATCATTCATAACTGACTTTTCATAATTTATGTTAGATTGCTCATGTTATATCACAGTGTTCATCATTTACCACAGACTGTTAATCATGTATATCATTTACTTTCTTATTTTACAACTGACCATATATGTTTTGTCAGCATATCTCCAGTCCCTTTCAGCTTTCTACATTTACACAGATCTTCTGCACCCTTAAATATCATATAAAATTAATTTTAAATGTTTAGTTTAAAATCTAAAAAATTATAATGATTTTAAGAAAATATTTAAATAAAGTTCAGGGATATATGGTAAATTTGATTTTCAGATCATTTTGAAGAATACTTTAATCAGTTTTCTTATTAATCAAAGGTAAATTATGCACATGCACAAACACCTTGATGAAATTGATTTACCTGTAGAATGAATAGTATAGAACCTTGATGAAACTGTAAGCCCACCAGGAGATACATGTTTCTTGTCCTACTATTTATGATCCCTTATGTTTTAAAAGTTACTAAAACACCATGAAATTTTTAATTTTTTAAATGAAGCCTGCTACATCACTCAGCCAGGTTTAACATTATCCTATATATTTATGATTTCTAAGGCTCTCCGTAGTTTTCACCTTTATCAGACCTGTCTCTGGAGGCATATATTACATAACATAAAGAAGTATGAATTTTAGCATGGTACATATTTTAAAAGTCCTATTTGTTTAATATAGTCTGCTGTTAAACCTCTCTAGGAGAGAGTTATTTTTAGCAGACACACTGTCAACAGGCTCCAGGTATAGCAGTCTTAATGAAAAGAGTCTAAGCTCTGTCATATTCAGAGATCAAGCTGTTTAACAGTGACTTTTTTTTGGTTCTGTGTGGCCTACAACGGCATGTAGGTAGGATTCCAATGGTGTCACAGAATGTTGAATATTATCAGATGGATGGAGTGTGGGTCTATATGACATCATACAAGTGTGTACAAATGACTGCTTGTGTGTCTATAGTGCCTGTAGATGGCCTCATTTGGCTTTCATGTAACACTGGGGACGCACCCTGCAGCACCCTTTGAGCTGCTGAAAGAGCCTCCCATACCTGTAAATAGCCTGATTTCCAGTGACTTGGCTTTGATATGGTCATCACTGCACAGAGGTAGCTGCTGAAATTGTTGATTTTTGTTACCCTGCTGATAGTAGGAACTTCGTCAGGGCATAAATAAGTGCTCCACCGGCGCTGCTTTTGACTGTTGGCTGGGTCAAGGCAGATTTCTAAAAAATGATATTAAAAAGGGAGCTATTTCTTTAACAGTCCATGTGCATGAATATGCAAAGCCCATACTTTATAAAGAAAAAGGCTAGGTTTTTGCTTGGCTTCTGGCCTATAGATATAGTGGTATTTGTTTCTAACTTTTTGGATTTTTTTTTATTTTGAGTTTTGATGCACGCATGCTAAAAGTTAGATGTTCTTGCCATGTTCATAGAAGAGTGAGACTTGCAGATTTTTTTAGTTGCAGAGTTCCAGAATTTAATATTCTATAGATTTTGTGCAGGTAGTAATTATTCCTTCTTTTGAAGCACATGTATCTCATTGTAAACCTTTGTTTCCATTATCACACAAATCTGGAACTCTTCTTTATTAGTTTATAGTGTTGTAAGTTGCTTCCTTCTTTGTAAGTATGAATTATTGTCTCCCGCTTCCTTGGAACAGGGGACATTGATTTGGGTTAGTCTATCCATCCGTCAGGGTTTCATTTCCATGGATAACTTTCCTAAATGTTATCTGATTTCATTCAAATTTGGGTCATTGATTTTTCTTTAATGCATACCTTGGTTTTAATGGGCTTTGGAGTGTCTGTCTGAAAATTTATTTTCATCAGCTCAAAAGCAAAAAAATTAAATTTGTTCCCATTTCACAACCAAAAATTACGACATGTGGAGACATGCATCTTCAGGGGCAATGAAAACCAAAACACAGCCACTATGACATGTGGAGACAATTTCAGGCAAAAATAAAAACTAAAACATATTGATAGGGAAAGCATGAAGGACAATAAGAGGCAGAAGCAAAGGACATAAATTCCACAAATTTGCTTGTTTCCATTAATTTGTACAAACAGTGAAAACTGGTCTAATGGACACCTCACTAAGGCGGACAACTGGCTATAACTGACAAGATAGTTAAGTCCTTCCAAAATTCCCTATATGTTATGTATAAGCGGAACCTCTATAAGGCGGAAACCTCACTACTGTGGACAACGGACAGCAGATTTAAGAGTAAATGAACCTGAAGAATGCAGACACGATACGTCACCTTCGGTGGACACTGATCACTTGCCCAGGGCAACAACAAAGGCCACCGGTACTGTTGTTGTTCCTGGGACTGGAACACGAAGGATTATGCAGTCCCCAGTTGTTACCTTAATGTGTGGGCATGCTCATGTCAAGGTGTGATGTGCTCATAAGATAAACACAGCAAATATGAAGCAGTAAACAATGTGTCACTTTATTTCACGGTTGATCAATCACACGCTGCGAAGCTGCATCTTTTTCGCTCGACCATGGGGTCATTAAATTGATTAAACCGCTACCGAATACCCATGCATCCCTGATCTCACCACGCAATATCTAACTGTAAAATTAGCCACTTTGTAGTAGCAGGTTGTTTGATTTTAATTAATTGGCATTGTTCAATATATCTCAAACTGATCTGCTCAGTGTCAAACATCTGCTCGCTCCGTAGTTGTTTGTACCGTGCCGCCCGTGCAAAAGCTCCTCGGGGTTTGTTTAATCTCAGGTGCCTTCAACATTCAAGCAAATCAAACCAAACAACCATCATCAAAGAAAGTTTATTTTAGGCTAAAGCTACATTCACCTATAAAAACGAATGTTCCCAGGTTTTGCAGCCATATAAATCTTCACATTATTAACGTGGTTATTATCTTTGAGATTATCGCATTTGGACAGCTGAACAAGGATAGTTTTAGGCAGAGCTGCAAGATGGAACCACAAATTCTCCTAGGCGGGAGCTTACGCTATCTGAGAAAGTCAAGCTTATTCAACTCAGTGAATCAGGGAAAAAGGGCGTATGCGAGTAAATGAACATTGTTTTTACGGATGTCTTCAAAGACTTTTCTCCTCATATTGTTCACTACTTGGGATAAGTAAAAATAATCACAGTTTGTATATGAATATTGCATGCATGACATGTGCAAATATGTTTTACATATACATGACGTCTGATATAATACAATAAACAAGTTCTTTCAGCTGTTCGTTGTTTATAATCCCTCTTTTACCAACCAAGGTCAACCTGACTAATAAGAACAAGGACAAAATGATTGAGTCCCTTGACTGTCCACTTTAGACAGGTTTCACTGTATATCAACATTAACAAAAATGGTACATATATTACTGAATTCTGATTAATTCTTGCTAAGTCTTATAAAATTCCTTTGATGTATGCATAATTAGTAGACATGGTTTACATGCCCATGCTGACAGACAGAAAAACCATGTGACCAGAAGTTGTTTATGGAGTTCTGGTTGATGTTGCTGAGAGCATTTTGAGCATCACCATCTTTTGTCTTTTGGAAACCTCTGGTTTGTCTGAATTGACACTAGATATGCTTGTTAGATATGTTTGGATTATTACTGGTGCCCCCCAGGTCATAAACACAAGGATATAAAAAACACCCAGACAGCCTGTGCACATAGAAAAGGGAATTGAATATTACAAAATTGACTAGTTCAGAATGGAAATCTGATGTCAGCATTTGCTTTGGAATTCTCAACTCAACTAGTGTACAATAGAATATTCCATGTTGTCAGCAGCTGACAGGATTTATCATAATCTGAATACATTCAAATGGCCATCTGAGGGCCTTTAGAGCTGCTGTAGGCAGAATCTTCTATTCTGTATATATTGCTTAGCTTTGTTGGACAAAAGCCACTTATTTTCTGTATATTTCTGTACATAAAAAGTCAAGTGTGATGTCATCAATGGTTACAGGTGTCAGGATTTATCAGCGTGAAAGTCACAAAGAACTGTTTTTTTCTTGTGTGAGTGAGTAATTTTCCGTGATGACATTGGACATATTGCTGGCACTAGACTTATATAAGCTGTCTGCACAAGATCTGTGGTGAAAGCTACCGGGAGAAGAGGACATGCACTTTTACCTGTGGAAGTATTAGTGATTTGCCTTCCCTGCCTTTTTGGCACTGAAGAGTTAAGTCTCATCTACAGTGTAACAGAATAATTTATTTCACAATTTTGTGTTGACATATTCTGCTTTATTTTTAGCAGTTATTAAACAATAAATGAGTTGACCCCTCAGTAAATTTAGAAAAAATTTTTTATTTAACTCGTCAAATTTTTATATATTATGTCTTTAGGAGGCTATTTGGATTGTTATTTATTATATTTTCCTGTTCTCTAGAAGACTTTGATTCAGTTTTATTAGCTCAGCTGACTATAAGTCATCTGAGCTATAGTAATTGTCCTTTGTCCATCCGTTCTGCAATCCATTAACAAGGCATGTTTTCAAACCATATGACCAGTGATTCCAAAATTCTACATACAGTTAGATATCCAGAAGTTTCCTACCAAACTGAAAACTGGGTCATTGTGACATTGCCCCTTTGAGAAACTAAGGGAAACCTCCTTTTTCCAGTAGTAACCTATTGTTACACTTAAAAAACATCCACTATGAAACCACTGGTGTTAATGTATTCAGGTTTGATAAGGCCTTTCCTGTATATATTTCCTATTCACATGCCAGAAATTAGGTCAGTATTGCCTAAATTGTTGAAGTTATATGGGCTCAAACATAATGCACTTTGTCAAAAATTAGGAAATATATTTGCTCACCTAAAAAGATAATTGTTGAAGCTAGAGACTATATTCCCAAGAGTATAACTTTATTTTATCAAGTTTCAGTGGTATACCAAGAATCTGGTCAGAATTTTGTTATTTTTTTTTTTCAATATTAGCATAATAGTAAAAATCAGTACTTTAAATTGGCCCAGCTGTGACCATGGCACATTTTTTCCTATAAGCACTATTAATTTTCACAGTGTGTATAAATAAGGATTAAATCTTATATTATAATTTAATTTTTTATTTTTTTAATTTAATCTTATAATTTGAAAATAATTAGCTAAAAAATTGGGCTAGAAATTGAATTTTTATAAGGAGGCCCTATTGTAGTCACTTGATTTGTCAAGCCTGAGGCAGCTGACTTCTGGTCAATTCAGCCCTGCCTTGGTAACCTTATTAGTAAATGCAACACTGGTTCAGTGACTCCTGTCACTGATGTACAGTAATTCCCATATAACCCCCCCCCCCCAACAGAGAGCAGTATTCACCAAGTGTAATTGAATAATTGTTATTGTTTAAACTTTAAAGCTGTTTCCACTCTAATGTGCAAAACTTTACCTGAGATAGTAATTCCAGGGAGTATTTCAGGGTATAATGTAGCATGTTTAAAAAAACAATTTCCTTTAAATAATTCTAACAAATAAAAATCTTCCACTTTCTTCCTTTTTTAAAAATTACATGCATATAACAGTCACTTAGTTGACCTACCAATACATCTACAAATATGTAAACATGAGGGTCTCCTATCTTTTCATGTAGTCCATAAAAGTACACAGGCAACTCCAAATATGTGTATTGTGTGCTTTTCTCAAATAATGATATTAAAAAAAACTAACTGTTTCCACATTTCATGTAAGGTATCTATAAAAATATTCTCATAATAAATTATAGCTGAGCGCTGTGACCCACAGGTCCCTTGTAGAATATATGTCACAACAGAGACATCTAAAAAATAGTGCACTAGGTGATTTATTACAAGGCCTAAAAAGTCAAGTTATCTAAAATTTGAGCTACATCTAAACACAGGGAGAATTGTCCTTTTCACCTTTCATGAAGAAAAAGCAGAAAATTTTTGGATATAGTCCCAAAACATTTTGTGAATTCTCTTGACAATTCTAATGTGTCAGACCTGGGTAAGCCAAAATATTTTGAAAACAGCTCATGGGTTGGTCCCAAGATGTTTGGAACTTGATAAATAAAGTATTGCATTTGCTGGTATGAATGTGACAAAATGTTTTGCCATTCATCCAAAAGCACATTAGCATAGCCTGCCAGGCATCAGGTTGAACACATTTATATAATTAATTGTAAAATCATAAAACATTTTTGGAACTGTTTATCTGCATTGTCAAGTGTACAATATATTTTGAAACTACTTTTTAGGAGGTAGATGGATGCATATACATGTATTTATATCAGCATCTGCATGCTGTAATAAATAAAAATACTAAGAATAAGCATTTTAGTTGATTTTTATTTTTAACTTTTATCTGTGAGTGCACTGTAGTCTGTGTGCCAATAGCTCACTGAACAAGCCAGTTGCTTTAAAAATTTGTTACAATTATCCCCTGGCAAGGAAGTTGCAGGAGGGGATATTGTAACACCGCAATCCAAGGATTGCCTTGTGGATTGATTTTAAGCCAAACTGTTTCACATATCGATTTTGAGGTCACGGGATCAAAGGTCAAGGCCACAGGACCCACTTCTTGAAAAAGCTTGTGGACCCATTTTAAGCCAAATCGTTTGACCAGCACCTTTCATTTTGTACATGTGGCTCTAACACCCATGGATAAAGAACCTTATCAATTTAAGGTCAAGGGGACCTTCTCCTGAAAAAAATTGTGGACCCATTTTAAGCCAAACTGTGTGACCAAAGCCTTTCATGCTGCACATATGCCTCACCCATCCATGGATGAAGAACCCTATTGATTTTAAGGTCACTGGGTCAAAGTCAGAGGGTCTAAGGTCAAGGTTAAAGACCTACCATCATCATTTACACATTTATGTAATGAACCCCATATGATTATGCTTCTTTGCGAGGGGATGCTTCGCTGTGTGGTGCCCTTATTAACAAAATGAAACAACAGAAACTTGTTATGCAAACTAAAGGGTGTAACAATGGAGTGCTGATAATCTAAATGATATTGGTGTGAAAAGTTATTTATCTGAAATAAAATACTTGATTGATTCTGAAATTAAAAAACAGGATTTATTGACAAGACTTTAAGATAAGTAAAATTATCATCAACAATAATCTGTGATCTAGGTGTTGTCTGACACATCTCAGCTATTCTTGATCCATCAGTGGTCATTAAGCTTGTATTGACCAAGAATAATACAATAAAACCTCACATATGACCACCTCAGTCTAGCAACCACCTAAAAAGAACAACTACTTTTTCATGGTCCAAATTCTTTAAATCAGACCCTGTTTAGACCACTACCACTAAAATGCGACCACTCTATCATGGTCCCATTGATGGTTGTAATTTGGATGTTTCACTGTGTTTATTTAATAAAGCCAGTGCAGCAGAATTCATCGAGCTACTTATAACTGGCAGTTGTGCCACATTTCCACAAGAAAGTGAAAATCAACCATCAAAGACAGGTGTACCTGTTGAGTTAGATGACACTGTGGCATTTTACCCCCAACCATATATCAGAACAGGTATTTCAGGTATTTACCTGGACAAAGGAATTTTAAAAATTTAACAGTTTATAGATTGACAGTCTGCTTTATCAGTATCTAGTATCTCTCCTCCTCTTGTGTACCCTTGTGTTTCTTTTGTTAATTAGCCTAGCCAGCCAGCTGGCCATCATGACCCTTGGGTCAGTTGTTTCTGTTTCACACCAGAATATCTCTTACAGGTTTTCCCCATAAGCCCTGTGATGAAATATTTAGCACAGATAACCTGAGAATATACAAGCTTCACAAGCCCTGCTCCAGACTTGCCTGAAGCCTGACATTTGTTTCAGCGTCTGGTTTGGGTGGACAGTCACACAGTCTGGATCAGGATGATGTTCCAGTAGGTCTGATCGTGATGTAATGCTGCCCTGTGGCTTAAATTCCAGGTGGCTTGTTTCTGGAGCAGGTCTGTCCTGTTGAAACAAAGTCTGTTCAGATTAACAATCTACAAGCTGGACGACACCAGAGAAATGTAATGCTTCCAGTGCTGTTGACCTCTTGGTCTTCCATTTTTCCCCTCTCATCTTCTATATACAGAGATAGTTTGAAAAGGCAGAAAGGAGAAACATACACATAAATATACATCAGACATTGATTATCCAAATATCTCTGAGGACAATGTGTTTATCAGGATAAATGTAAGGTCATATTATAGTTCTGTGATATGCCTCAAGATGCATATATATCATAATTCATATCTTGGTTCAGCTGATATGAGATATATATCACAATGTTCAAAATTGTCCAAACAAATATTTATATGATTATTGCATGTCAGTTGCCTTTAATTGTGAGGGCTCCTTTTGTACATTCCTGTTAATAACATGACACCAAAACCACAAACCCTGTCCATCATGCTGAATTACTCATGGTGACTGCACTGTATCTAAAGTGCTATCTCTGAAGTCCCCCCCCCCCCCTTCCTTTAGAGCTAGAGTTAAAATGCTTGTTAACATCCAATAATCAATGAAACAAACATTTTCAAGGAATGAGGTGGAATACATTGATAACCCGAAGAGGAAATGGTATTCTGACATTTGCCTCATGTCAATTACTGCAAAGTAAGAATAACATTATTAGTAGTGTTGCCAAATTCTAGTTCACATGTAAGATCACATGAATTTTGACCACAGTTTCATCAAGTGAATGAGATTTATTTGTCAATCTTGGTTAACAGTCCCCAACTAAAATAATGTATGGCTTTATAATAGGATTTACAATGACACACACCTGCTTATTACTGTATATTTCTTTATCTCAATGTTCATTTAAATGATGAAAGTAAGAGCTGCAATTAAGAATTTTGCCATAATAGGCGTGAACCATTCACTCTGTGTGAACAATATTTATGTCTTATCTTTAAATAATAATTAAGATTTTGCTTGTATGACAAGTCTTTAGAAAACCTTCTCTGAACATCAGCACAAAAAAGTTTTCTGTTGATGTAATGACATGAAAAATGTAATGACATGCAAGTAGGTTTTTCAGAATGATTATGTGTATATTGGGTGGCACATATTATACACACAGGACACTCGTTATACAAATTTATAAAGACATGGAGACCTGACCAAAAAAAAGAGAACGTGAGAAGTGACATATGATTCATGTAAGGTTTCTGAATGGAAGGATCATTTCCAGAACCAATTTTTTTTTCGGAGGAACTGAGCTGGATGAAGTGAAAGTATGTTGATTAATACCAAGCTATTAGGAATTGAGTTAGCAGGCCCATATATCATATCAGGCTGGCAGGTTGACCTTTCCACGCTGCCTACAGGTATTGGCTATTGCTCTTGTCTGTTCCATTATAAGACCAGCGACCTGAGAGGATTAATGTACCGTGAGCTTAATGGATTACTAGTGACAAGACAATGCCTATACCTAAGGCATTACAATGCCCTTCAAAGGAATATTAATCCACTTTAGTGACTAACAGTTAAACCTCTCACACAGGACACCCTCCATCTGCAGACACTTTGCTCAGATCTTGTCACGTGGTGATCCTTTAATAGACATGTTATCTTTAAAAATCTAGATATCCTGTATTCTATAGATGTCCTGACTATAAACTTCATACATATGCTAGGAATTCCAGGATGCAGTGATTATATGGTGCCATTAATTGTATCCCCAGACAAAGTCGGGGGGATACTAGTTTTCATGATCGTCCTGCCGCCGCATATAAATCTTGTTGGCGCGATAACTCAAAAAATATTTCACAGATCTGTACTAAACTTGGTATATTTATAGATATGGGTGAGAGGACGATGTCTATTTAAAATGAGGTCATGACCTTTACTAGGAGAATGTCCTTGACCTTGAATATGTCAAATTTTGGGGATAATCACACAAATTCTTAAATATCTCAAGAAATCTTGCATGGATTGATCCCAAAATCAAGTTGATCAAAGATCATGGATAGGGTTGTCATGTTCAAGAAACTGGTGGCACCACCTATTATTATTATGATTTACTTGTTTTCGTGTCTTTTAATACCCCCATTATTGCCACTTGACAGAACTGTGAGCATTATAAGTCAAAAACTAGTGGACAGGTTTCTTTTATATTATGCATATACATAGATATGGGTTATGGGATGATGGTTATTTAAATTGGGGTCATGACCTTTCCTATGAGAGTGGCCTTGACCTTGAATATTCCCATATTTGGTGAAATTCACACAAACTCTTTAATATCTCAGTAAGGGATACATGGAATGATCCAAAAATCAAATTGACCGAATATCTTGGATAGCTTTGTCTTTTGCAGAAGACAGGTGGCGCCACCTTGTGTCGTTTTCTTGTTAAAATGATGTTAACGCAATAACTTTGCAAAAAGAATTTGAGGTACAGTCACCAAACCCACAGGTTTGATGCATCTTATCAACGGCTAGGTCAAGTTTGAACATGGATGACCTTGATGCATTTTTAGCTCAGCTGACTTTAAGTCATCTGAGCTATAGCTATCACCCTTTGTCTGTCGTCAGTTCGGCCGTCCGGCCATCTGTCCGTTAACAGGGCACAAATCATAACCACTGGACCTGGAATCTTCTAACTTAACATCCAGGGGGGCCCATGAAAAATCTCCTTGAAAACCTGGAATTAGGTCTCTGTTACCCATATTCTTCGAGCTATGGTGCTCTGAAGTAAAACAGGGCACCAATCTTAACTACTGGACTTCTTTCTTGATATGCAGGGAGGCCCATGAAAAGTCTCCGTGGAAACCTGAAATTAGGTCTCTGTTACCCATAAACTCTTGAGCTATTGGGCTCTGAAGTACCCCCCCTCCCCCCCCCCCAGAATAATGGAAAATTTGATACAAAAGATGAAGTATCTGAACAACTTATGCATTGATCACCATGATTCTTTGCATAGATATTGATCATGGAGTGTTTCATCAGTTTCTGCAGACTGGTGGGGCTACCTATATTATTTCGATTTTTTTCGATTTTTTTCCTCTATTTTTTTAGACCTTAAAAGATGAGGACATCAGTTAACAGGGCACAAATCATAACAACTGGACCTAGAATCTTCTCTCTTGATAGCAGAGAGGCCCGTGAAAAGTCTTCTTGGAAACCTGAAGTTAGGTCTCTGTTACCCATAAACTTTTGAGCTTTGGGGCTCTGAAGTACTCCCCAGAACAATGGAAAATTTGATACAAAACTCAAGTATCTGAACAACTATTGCATTGATCACCATGATTCTTTGCATGGATATTGATCATGGAATATTTAATCAGTTTCTGCAGTCTGGTGGTGCCACCTGTATTTTCTCAATTTTTATGATTTTTAGCTCAGCTGACTATAAGTCATCTGAGCTATAGTCGTGGTCCTTTGTCCTTTGTCTGTCCGTCTGGCCGTCCGTCCGTCCGTCCTTCCCTTAAAAGGGGAAAGTTTTAAAACAATTGGACCTACGAATCCAAAAGTTTGCAAACCATTAGATGTCCCCAAAGTCTCCTACCATACCGAAAATTGGGTCATTAGGACTTTGTTCCTTCGAGATATTAAGGAAAAACCTCCGTTTTCCATAAAAAAGCCATTGTTACACTTCAAGGCTGCCTTATATCAAAACCACTGATTTGTTTTTGATCATATTTAGTATTCATATTCCTCCATACATTTTCTATGAACTTAACAAAAATTAGGTTATTATTGGGTATTATTTTGAAGTTATGGGCCCAAACATAATGCATTTTGTAAAAAAACCAGGAAAGATATTTGATCACTTAACACAAAACATGTTAAAGCTATGTACTTTTTTCCAGTAATATAACTTTAATTAATCAAAATTAAATTGTATACCCAAAATTAGATCAAAATCTTTTAAATTTTTTAAAATATTACCAAAAATAAAAAAATGGTACCTTAAATTTTGCCCAACTTTGACCATGGCACTTTTTTTCCTGTAAGTACTGTGGATTTAATTTTCACAGCATGTTTTTGTTAGCATTTTGTCTGTTAACACAAAAAATTTGAAACCAGTTAATCAAAAACTGTAGATTTATTCAAGTTTTCAAGCACCATGTAACACATTGTTAACATAAAGCTAGTGTTATGCAGTTTGCAGGGGCTCAGCTCCCCAGCTTCAGCTCTCAGTTCCTAAAATTTGGCATACAATTAGATGTCTCAAAAATCCCCCACCATGCCAAGAATTTGGTCACTAGGACTTAATACCTTCGAGATATTAATGAAAAACTTCATTTTTCCATTAAAAACCCATTGTTACACTTAAAGACTGCCTAATATCAAAACCACTGATCTGACTATAATCATATATAATATACATGTTTTTCTATACATTCTCTATGCACATGCCAGAAATGATGTCAGTATTGTGTAATTGTTTTAAGTTATGGGCCCAAACATAATGCACTTTGTAAAAAATCAAGAAATATATTTACTCCCTTTACAAGAGGCTTGATGAAGCTAGAGATTTTTTGTCAGGGATAAAACATTATTTAATCAAGGTTCAATTGAATACCCAAAATTAGTTCTGAATTTTTCAAATTTTATAAGTTATTAGTATAAATATAAAATTAGTACCTTAAATTTTGCCCAACTTTGACCATGGCACGTTTGTTTCCTGTGAGCACTGTTGATATAATTTTCATATCATGCACACATAAGGATTTCAGCTTTTTAGTTTCGAAAGCTGAAAGAAATTGGCCAAAAATTGTAGCTTTTATTAATGTTTTTATGAGACCATGTCAGACCTTGGCTCACTCAAGCCCCTCTTGAGTCACCTGTATGTTGACCTTGTTGAAATTTCAGCAAATTATGCACGCTTAAGGCGAGGCATATACTGGGGCAGCCAGGCAGCTTATGGCCAGCCACAGTTGATTCAGGTGTCCCACCCAACTCATCTAGTAGTTTTAACCAACAACATAACAATAATCAATAGATTAATAAATTTTTATTGGTTTTTAATAACAAATTAAAGAAAAATAGAAAAGGAATTTGTTAGTTTATAATAATAGGGAATTAACTTGCAGTTACTAATGATATAAGAATCTTGTATAGATGGATAAAATGTCACATATTCCAAATAACACCATGCAGTCACCTATGGTATTTTTCAGTTCAATTTTAATAATAAGAAAGTAAATCATATTATTCATTACTTATCATTAGGGATCATATGAAGGAAATTAATGATAGACAAAGATGCAGTTGATAATATTAATCTAGATTCCTCCTGTGTCTTGTGTACATTGATGTGAAATTAGTCCAAAATGAATATATTACATTTTTTTTTATATAAATAAAAGCCATAAAACCAGGTACTTATGATCATTATTTAAATGTGTGAATTTTGTATATTCTGGATTCTCAACATCATTGTTTGGTGAAAACTGAATAAATACCAGACATGGTGGGAATACTTTGCAATTGTATTTAAATACGAATATGAATATGTACTCCATTATACAATTTCTTGCATAAAGAATGGGAATTCAGGTAAAAATGAAAGTATATGAATACAAGTGCAAATACTTTCAAAATGTATTCATGAATGCATTAATGAATATATTCTTTAATATTATTTTAATAATCATTTCAGTTATATTTCATTTTAAAAAATCATACGATTCTCTTATTATTTTTAATAAAACTTATATTTGGGACAATATTTGTAATTGTTTTTAATAAATAGTTAAACTCTTATATTATATGTTCTGCTTATAAGTTAAATGGCCAAGTCAAAATCTGTGTGACAATAGTACTCCATTTGTTAATAAAATAAATGAAATCAATCCTCTTCCCTGTCTCTAAAGGTACTATCAAAATCATACATAAGCTAAACAACAACAACTCATAATACAGCTTATATTTATTTCCACTCAAAACCAGCATGTGCCTTATTTCTAAATCATATTTTATTATCATATATAACAGCTGACCGCCGTGACCCATAGGTCCCTTGTTTTTTCTCCTGATGATAACTTCAAATTTGATTGACATATGGATTTCAAATTTGAATTGTATATGTCCACCCATAATGTGAGAACTCTGTTTATTTCGGGGTCATGTTGTCAAAGGTCAAAGTCACAGGACCCACTTGTTTAGAAAGATTGTGGATGCAATTTAAGCCAAACTTTTCATCCTAAACCTTCCTTCTTGCACATATAGCTGACCTGCTGAAAGATGAAGAAGCTGATTAATTTTGGGGTCACAGGGTCAAAGGTCAAGGTCACAGAGGTCATCAGTGTACATATTTGTTTCTGGATGAGAACTCCAGTTTGGATTGACATATTGGTTTAAATCTTGACTTTTATATGACCCACCCTTAATGTGAGAACCCTTTTGATTTTGGGGTCTTGAGGTCAAAGGTCAATGTGGCAGGACCCACTTCTTTAAAAAGACTGTGGATTCCAGTTTGGGTTGACAGGTTGGCTTCAAACTGATCACAGGACCCATATTTTTTTTTAAAAATCCTAAACATATCCTTATAGACAAATTCAGCTGAAGGTCATGACCCATGGGTTCCTAGTTTCATTGAATTTTCTCTGTTCAGTCAGTATTATTAATTTGATGTGATAGGGTATTAATATATGTTAGGAGGGTGAAATAAAATATGTAACTTTAAAAGTTCAAGTAAATTTTACATGTAATCATTGCAAAGGGACTAATATGTAGACTGAGATTTACATTAGGACGATTAGAGCAAAAAGTTTGTCATGTTAATCATTTTCATAATGATATATGGATGTGAGTTTATGGTGTATAGTGGTAGAAGTATATGAAAGAACATCATTCATCAAGTAGTCTTATATATATAGCCTTGATAGCCTATGACTGACTATATCTAAAATAGTCTTTAAGATACTTTGTATAGGGGCATTATTGATTAGGATTCCCCTCCATAGTAAGTATATTAAAATTTATTGCAGTGTCTTATTACTTCAGTAGCTGTAACACCAGGTAATGCCACACCCTCCTCAGAGTGCAATCAGTAACTGTAATATCAGGCTATGTCACCCTCCACAGAGTGCAATCAGTGCCTGTAACAACAGGCTATGTAACACCCACAACAGAGTACAGTCAGTACTTGTAACACCAGGCTGTCACACCCTCCACAGAGTGTAATCAGTGCCTGTAACAACAGGCTATGTAACACCCTCAACAGAGTACAGTCAGTGCTTGTAACACCAGGCTGTCACACCCTCCACAGAGTGTAATCAGTGCCTGTAACAACAGGCTATGTAACACCCTCCACAAAGAGCAAACAGCACCTGTAATATCAGGCAGTGCCACACCGTCCACAGAGTGCAAACAGCACCTGTAATATCAGGCAGTGCCTGTTGCCAGGCTGTAATATTAGGCAGTACCACACCCTTAACAGAGTACAATCAGTTCATGTAACACCAGGGTATAGCACACCCTCCATAGAAGGCAATCAGTGCTTGTAACACCAGGCTATGTCACACCCTCAACAGAGTACAATCAATGCTTGTAACACCAGGCTGTCACTTCCTCCACAGAGTGCAATCAGTGCTTGAAACACCAGGCTATGTCACACCCTCAACAGAGTGTTATCAGTGCTTGTAACACCAGGCTATGTCACATCCTCAACAGTGTAATCAGTGCTTGTAACACCAGGCTATGTCACACCCTTCACATAGTGTAATCAGTGCCTTTACACAAGGCTATGTCTCACCCTCCACAGAGTGCAATCAGTGCTTGAAACACCAGGCTATGTCACACCCTCAACACAGTGTAATTAGTGCTTGTAACACCAGGCTGTCACATACTCCACAGAATACAATCATTGCTTGTAACACCAGGCTATGTCACACCCTCCACAGAGTGTAACCAGTGCTTGTAACACCAGGCTGTCACACCCTCCACAAAGTGTAATCAGTGCCTGTAACAACAGGCTATGTCACACCCTCCACAGAGTGCAAACAGCGCCTGCTATATAAGATGGTACCACACCCTTAACAGAGCACAATCAGTTCCTGTAACTCCAGGTTATACCACAGCCTCCACAGAGTGCAATCACTGCTTGTAACACCTGGCTGTCACATCCTCCACAGAGTACACTTAGTGCTTGTAACACCAGGCTGTGTAACACCCGACAACAGAGTGCAATCAGTAACAGACATGGGGTCTATTACAGTTGTTTTATTACTATTTCTATTACTATTACTTACAATTTCTGATATTACTATTACTATTACTTTTACCACATTTTATCTTCTATCACTATTACTTTTACTATTTCTGGGGTATCTATTACTATTACTGTTACTATTACATGTACCTAAACCGATTGGAGGATTCTAGACCTTGCGCAGCAGTGAGTGCTGTAAACTAGCACTTCAATCACATGTTTAAATAATATTAAAAGCAACTATATCATCCAGTTACCTACACAATTTTCTTATACTGTGTCTGTCATTTACAAGAAGCCTTATTACACTGGAGATCTTAATTATTTCAGCTTCTTTAATTCTGTTTTTTTTTTTATATTTTGAAACCTCAGTGATCGTTATTGGGGTGTTTCAAGTCGAGATTATAAGATAATTGTATGAACTCTTGAATACATGTAATTTAAAAGCAAGCCATTTTAGTAAAGGCCCTGGCTTATGTAAAATATTGATTTATAATTATATGCATACTTGTACATTTTATATTATTTTCATATATATTTCACATAAATTTATTTTATAGTACATACTTCCGTTTAGATTTAATCTTCGTTCTCATAGTCAATAAATAAAGATTTTCAGATTAACTTAAATTTGTCTTGAGAGGAATTATCCATGATTATTGCAAATTAGTATTAAGTATCAAAGCTGACAATTTGGTCCTTTATGTATGTATTAGGAGAGGAATTTATGTAGAGCTGTGTCCTGCTCCCCAATCCTTATAAATATATCCAATAAAAATACTGTTTGTGTCAAGATTCTGGACAGAACCAAACTTGAGACAAAAGTATCCCATCTTCTCGGGTGTATAAGTTCATTTGGATGTGATGCCATGTTTTATTCCATCACATAGTACATCTTGAGAGTGAACAGAGAGGTGGTAAACTTTACAATAATGGTAGCATGCATGGCTTTATTCTTCAGGCATGCTCTTCTTCACTGCAGCAAAACAAGCATAGGATAATTTAGGAATATGGAGAGTGATTTAAACTTACATCAATTTTACAAAACAAATAAAATATTATTTAAATCATTTTGACAATAAATTTGATATTAAACAGTCTTTCACTTTAAATTTTGTACATAACAGGATCTAATTATTTGATATCAAAATTTCAGATATTAAATTATAAAATATTAACATTTACTTATATTCTCATATTATATAATCAAATAAATCAATATCATGAAAAAAATGGTTCATTTAATTTTCAAAATATAAATTAACATAATTTTAGATACTAAATGAAGGTCTGCAAAATAGGTACTATGAAATAACAGACAAGTATTAATTTATATACATATTCTTTTAAAACTATTCTTTTAATAGATAATACATGTGCCTGCAGTATGACTTTATCCAAGTGATTGTAGTACTGGTCTGAGTTTATAGCATTGTGCTTCAGTACATTATGGGTAGTGAAAACACCATAAGCTTATCATGAACATTTTGGGTCTGCACTGTATCTGGTTCCATAATATATTTGTCTTGAATGTGTGTCATTGCAATCTGTAAGATTAAAATGCAAACTGGCTTGTGAAAACAAATCTAGGTACATTTCAGAATATGCATATGGATTGATGGATCTGAGATAAGATGTACATGTCACAATAAAAATACACTATTTATCTGTCTCTTAACATCAAACATGCCTCTGTTTATCCATGGTTTACTAATCAAAGGTCAGATTGTGCCAGGTAACTTATTTGGCTGTGACCTACTCTGTCCAGTACTCTTATATAATTAGCACCAGTGGTCACCAGCAATGTGGCAGCTGGCCCATGCTTGCCTCATCAATAGGCACATCCTGGGCAGTTACTGGACAAGAACTGAGTCTGTTCAGCATTATTTGCTGATATGCTTCATGATCAAGGGGCTCACATGAAGTAATAGAAAGTAATATGTATTACTCTATTACTTTGCCTTCTGTTTCTATTACTATTACTATTACAGCTCAAATTTTTGAGTCTATTACTATTACTATTACATGGAAAAATCTGTAATAGTCTATTACTATTACTTATTACTATTACCCCATGTCTGATCAGCAACTGTAATACCAGGCAGTGCCACACCCTCCCCAGAGTGCAAACAGCATCTGTAATATCAGGCAGTACCACACCCTCCACAGAGTGCAGTCAGTGCCTGTAATATCAGGCTATGTCAAAACCTCCACAGAGTGCAAACAGTGCTCTTAATATTAGGCAGTACCACACGCTTAACAGAGTACAACTAGAATACAGGTAGTCGACAAGCGACTACTTGTATCCGCCTAAATCAGAGTGGAACGGGTGAAGTGTTGCATATTAGCATGGATGTCTGCAGCCAAATTGTGTATGTAGGTTGCGCTACCTACCAAAAAATCCAGAAAGCCGTCCAAGTTGTATACATATGCAAAATTTTAGGCAGATAAGTCAAACCACTATATTGTATATGAGTGATTTTTGCCCTTGGCAGACAAACAGATGGACGCTGTGCAAAAAAGGGTTGCAGGTTGCGCCACCAGTTTAGCGTATGATAAAGAGCTTTGTGAGAACTATACACATGCAAAACTTTGGCCCAATCGGTCAAACGGTTCCCAAGATATGAGCTTGGATATCTGCTGCATAAACTAGAATGCAGGTGGCGCCACCTGTCATAAAATCAAGAGAGCTGTCGGGGATGTATAAACTTGCAAAATTTTAGGCAGATATGTCAAACCACTGCCGAGATATGAGTGATTTTATCCCATGGCAGACAAACAGACGGGAGCTGTGCAAACATGGCTGCAGGTGGTGCCACCAGTTTTGCGTATGATAAAGAGCTATATGAGATTTATAAACATGCAAAATTTTGGCCCAATCGGTCAAACGGTTCCCTAGATATGAGCTTGGATGTCTGTCAGAAAAGCTATCCAGGATGTATACGCATGCCAAATTTCAGGTTAATAAGTCAAGTCACTGCAGAGATATGAATGATTTTTAACCCAAGGCAGACGAACAGATGGACACTGTGCAAACATGGTTGCAGGTGGCGCCACCATTTTTGGTGTATGTTATAAAGCTCTCCAAGGGCTACATTTGTGCAAAAGAATTTTCCTGATCGGTCAAACGGTTCCCGAGATATGAGCTTGCATGTCTGCAGCGTAAACGTGAATGTAGGTGGCGCCACCTGTCATAAAATCAGAAAAGCTATCCAGGATGTTTACGCATGCCGAATTTTAGGTGAATTAGTCAAGTCACTGCAGAGATATGAGTGATTTTAACCCAAGGCAGACAAACAGATGGACACTGTGCAAACATGGTTGCAGGTGGCGCCACCATTTTTGGTGTATGTTATAAAGCTCTCCGAGGGCTACATTTGTGCAAAAAAATTTTCCTGATCGATCAAACGTTTCCCGAGATATGTGGGTTTATGTGTGGAAACAGACGCACAAACGGGCGCAGAGGAAAGGTCAGAGGTCAAAACAAAATCGGGGCGCAGCAGTTCACATGTGACCCCAACATAATCCCGGAAAATTCCACCCAGCGGTTACGGAGGAGTTTTCCGGAAACCTACGCCGCAGCGGCGGCGGCGGCGGCGTGCAGCTGAAAACATAGTATCCGCAAAACTCTGTTTTGGCGGATACAATCAGTTCATGTAACACCAGGTTATACCACACCCTCCACAGAGTGCAATCAGTGCTTGTAACATCTGGATATGTCACAACCTCAACAAAGTACAATCAATGCTTGTAACACCAGGCTGTCACATCCTGCACAGAGTACAATTAGTGCTTGTAACACCAGGCTATGTAACACCCTCCACAGAGTGCAATCAGTAACTGTAATACCAGGCAGTTCCACACCCTCCACAGAGTGCAAACAGCACCTGTAATATCAGGCAGTGCCACACCCTTCACAGAGTACAATCAATGCCTGTTATATCAGGCTATATCACATGCTCCACAGAGTGCAATCAGTGCCTGTAACACCAGGCTGTCACATCCTCCACAGAGTGCAGTTAGTGCCTGTAACACCAGGCTGTGTCACACCCTTCACAGAGTGCAATCAGTACCTGTAACACCAGGCTATGTCACACCCTTCACAGAGTGTAATCAGTGCCTTCACACCAGGCTATGTCACACCCTCCACAGAGTGCAATCAGTGCTTGTACCACCAGGCTATGTCACACCCTCCACAGAGTGCAATCAGTTCCTGTAACACCAGGCTATGTCACACCCTTCACAGAGTGTAATTAGTGCTTGTAACTCCAGGCTATGTCACACCCTTCACAGAGTGTAATTAGTGCTTGTAACTCCAGGCTATGTCACACCCTGAGCAGAGTGCAATCATTGCCTGTAATACCAGGCTATGTCACACCCTTCACAGAGTGTAATCAGTGCCTTAACACCAGGCTATGTCACACCCTTCACAGAGTGCAATCAGTACCTGTAACACCAGGCTATGTCACACCCTTCACAGAGTGTAATCAGTGCCTTCACACCAGGCTATGTCACACCCTCCACAGAGTGCAATCAGTGCTTGTAACACCAGGCTACATCACACCCTCCACAGAGTGCAATCAGTTCCTGTAACACCAGGCTATGTCACACCCTTCACAGAGTGTAATTAGTGCTTGTAACTCCAGGCTATGTCACACCCTTCACAGAGTGTAATTAGTGCTTGTAACACCAGGCTATGTCACACCCTTCACAGAGTGTAATTAGTGCTTGTAACTCCAGGCTATGTCACACCCTGAGCAGAGTGCAATCATTGCCTGTAATACCAGGCTATGTCACACCCTTCACAGAGTGTAATCAGTGCCTTAACACCAGGCTATGTCACACCCTCCACAGAGTGCAATCAGTTCCTGTAACACCAGGCTATGTCACATCCTCCACAGAGTGCAATCAGTTCCTGTAACACCAGGCTGTCACATCCTGAGCAGAGTGCAATCATTGCCTGTAATACCAGCCTATGTCACACCCTTCACAGAGTACTATCAGTGCTTGTAACAAGAGGCTATGTCACAATCTCTACAGAATGTAATCAGTGCTTGAAACACCAGGCTTTGTCACACCCTCCACAGGGGGCAATCAATGCCTGTAACACCAGGCTGTCACATCCTCCTCAGATTGTAATCAGTGCCTGTAACATCAGGCTGTCATACCCTCCACAGAGTGCAATCAGTGCCTGTAATATCAGGCTATGTCACACCTTCTACAAAGTGCAATCAGTGCTTGTAACACCAGGCTGTGTAACACCCTCACAGAGTACAATCAGTGCCTGTAACACCAGGCTGTCACGCCCTCCACATTGTACAATCAGTGCCTGTAGCACTGGTCTCCAGATTATCTTTTGTGTTTAATAATACCAAGAAAACTGGAGATTCTCTTCATTGACAACTCTGAAATTTAAAAATATGCATTAAAAACAGTCCATGAACAACTATCCAATAACATTAATGTCAGTTTTAAATCAATCTGAGACCCAATAATGTCTTGAATATTCAGAGTATGAGCATGAATTATTCAAATTGTGACATATAAATTTGATTATACAGTATGCTGCAGTTGTTTAATCTATCACAGCCCCTGCATCAACCATTCAGTGCGACAGATTCTTTTTTCTCAGATCATTTTCCCTTGTATTGAGCCTTTAATGGTGATTTGCGTCAGTTGTGGGTGCTGCAGCTGTCCAGGTGATGTCACTTCCAGTGATGGAGTGACTGGGACTATCTGGTCTACACCTGTGAACTGAGGAGTACGTATTAGTGAAGACTTAAATAATCATTTGTAGGAGATTTGAAGGTAGATAAACTGTTTTGAGCCAGCTGATGCCCGTAAACACTGGACCTGATGCTGACACCTGTGTAGTCTCTCTGTGTGTAATTGATACCAGATTAGAATAAAAACATGCATGGCTTTACCAATAGAATTAGCTACAAAATTTATCAGTTCTGTTGATTAATTTGGAATAAATTATATAATATATACATCATTTCTCTGCATAACCAAAGCATGAGTAGATAAAAATTGTCCACATTTAAGAGGTATTTTATGCATTCAATAAATTAAAAAATGCCAGTACTGTCAGCACTTAAAATATTTCAGATAGGCTCCTAGAATTTTCTTAGAATATTTTTTTAACATGTCTGAACTGTAATTTTTTCTCTCAAGATATTATGTTTTCACTGTCAGTGTTTTGCTATCATTTGGTTAGTGTATTTGCAGAATTGTTTTCTGTTGGGGTTTCAGTTTGTTATGATTGCTTTAATTTAACAAAGCAATCCTGTTGTTATCCTGGTTTCCCTGGATAATTTGAAATTGTTATCGAAAATATATAATAAAAAAAACTATATTGCCCTCTCCCCTGCCTCACTGATTTATGAAAGGAAAGTGTCTTAGGAACGAAGCCTTTTTTGTCTGATACTTACTGGTAGGTTATGTGATCCTGCAGAGTGTTCAGCATATATTAAAGAGATGACCGAGGGATCTCAGAAGCTGATTTTCATGGGACTGTCTGTTGTGGTCATAATAGAGAGGTGTCCATGAAGAGAGGTTTCATTGTGTGTTGTTTCTTTTCTCATTTTTATCACTGCATCAGGTGCTATCTTAAGAAATTCATGCTGCCAGTAATAAGTCCAGTGCATCATCCAACTGGGCCTTTCAAAAGTGTTGTCTTCTCTGCTTATTAATAGACATCATGCTCAGGCTTTGATTTTCTGTTTAATGGAGAACTTTTGAAGTTTTAAGCCATAGTCAAGTGAATCATGATATTGATTCTGGAGAGGAAATTGAAGCTTCATCTCCTAGCTCATAAGTTACCAGTTTAATTAATCATGGATTTTGTGTTGATGGGCAGAATGTGACATCATGATCCCTTTCATTGATACCCTTAAGTTCAATACATCTGGGTTGTTATAATTTAACAGTGCCAAGGAACTGATGTGTGATAAGGAAATATAAGACCAAACAGTAATGCTATTGATGATGTATATAATGTCATCTTATTTATCATAAAATAAACAGAATAACAGAAAAAAATGATGTACAAGCAAGATTAACAATGTAATTAGAAATCTGATTTCTAAGGAATGCAAGCTTCTGCCATGTTTGCATTCACTTACTTGGCCAATATTCCAGTGTTCATTTGAGATTAAGTGACTGCACTTTGTAAAAATTCTTTTATGATGTTTCTGATCATGTACTGGATCACATCAAATCTTATCAGTTCATCATTGGCTCTTCCCAAAAATGCCCAGAAATTGTCATGAGATTCTGTGCTAGATTGTGTGAGTTATGTTGTGAACAAATACATAAAACAGGGATGAATGCATACCCTCCTGACAGAGGCAGTTATCTAGCTATATGTGGCAGAACGACTTTGGTTATACATACAGCTTATGACTGTGACATGATTAAAGTTTAACTGTATATGTATCCAGAAGCACATTCATGAAAGAAATGCAAAAAAAACCCGGCAAAGTTGGAACATTCAGGCATACGTGCAAAGAAATGAAATTATCATATATATACTTTAAGTTTCTGCCTTTCCATGCATTTGCCACTCCAATATTTAACTAGTCCTCAATGGACCTTCATGTCCTTTGATGTTTCTCTGCTAGATGGACATAACGGTCAATTGGCTGAATGTAAATTCATTGTAAAACCTTGCAGAATTCATTGTAGAACAAAGCCCAATTGAAATCCAACCAGATCCTGATCAGGCTATGGTCCATCCTAAATCCGGATTGGGATATGACCAATGGCAATTAGTCCAGATAACTGGTGGTTTTGAATTACAAATAGTCTGTCAAATTCTTCAGTAATCGGTCCATCATTAATAATCATAATAATGATCATGATAATCATCATAATAATCATAATAAATAGTAAATATATATTCCAAAACTCACAATGCTGTTATCCATACACACACGCTCACATACACAACATTGCTCTCAAAGACTAAACCTGCAACATATCCAAAGCCCCATTCTTTCATCTTTATCTCTCATACTCTCATAAGCATTTCTCTGTTGATTATACTTCTTGGTAGTGCTTAATCATTTTTCAGTTGGACCATCTGCCAGACCTATCATGTCATTATGATCAATTTGTATCATTCTGCTCTGACATTCCTTTTTTGTGTTTTTTTACAGGTAAGCTGGATTATTTTTTTACAAGTGTGAAACCAGGAGGTAGGAAACAAGGCTTTTACATGTCATCCTAGTAGTTGGTCTTTAAAAGCAGTATAGGCCAAGTATAAGGGATTATTTTCTTTGTGTTTGTGTTTGTGTTTGGCTGAAATAAATCCGGGATCTTTTGTCTGTTGTTAGCACTTATTACCAGGACCTGGCCTCACTTCTGCATTTATAAATACGGTATCATGATCAAAATTTAAGACAAAATATAAGATCTTCTGTTTACTGAGTATTGCTTTATTCTTTGAAGGACATGCTATAAAATAAACAATATCCTGAAAACCATTACTTTAATATGCTTGGTTTTGTTGACCAGTCACATTAAATAGTTGATTATACCAAATCTCTGATGACCAGATGTAATGACTCAACATTTTAGAACTACATTCAAAGACAGTTTTAAAATAAACTTGCCATTTTAATGAGGGGGCATTCATTTGATTAATTTCAGATGAGGGATCATTCACAAATTTTATTATGAAAATTAAATTTTAACTCAGATCCACCACCATAACAAAAATTTGTATGCAGGTCAAATATGGCAAGCTTACAAGTGCCCAAAAGAAAGAGTCTTCATTTGGGGGTTTCTCAAATGAATTCTAGTCTTAATCTTCTGTCAGTGCAGTAGATCTGCATTGAATGTAGAGTTGGTGTAAAAGATCAAAAGGGACGCAGTGAAGATTAGATCATTTGTAGGGGGTTTTTGAAGAATGGCAAAGGTCTGTAATAAGTGAAAATTCTAGGTTTCAGTGTTTATGACGGAAATGAGATACTCTGGTATCTAGTATCTAAATACCAACAAGTATCTTTAAGCAACCCCCAGAAGCATCCATAACAGACCAAATGTTAAGAGAAAGAAATAAAACAAGTGTCCATAAAAGAGTCAGTGTTAACATTTTACTGCCACGGCCATTTTCCCGCTGTGTGATTCTGGTTCTGGAAATGCCTCATTTTCTTGAACACAAACTCATAAATATGGCTGTAACTGAGCTGTTGTTTCAATGTTGCCAGGAATTTTTGCGTGGTTTTATGGAGGGCCCATTAAGAAGCTATGTAAAACACAGGGGAAGACGGTGAGAAGACTATGCAGTTTCTAGTCCGTGGAGGAAATAGCGGCAGCGCCCTGACAACCTTGTGCCCAACTACTTAACTACTCAGCAATTCATTCTGTCCAAGGACAGGCTTCTTCTGTAATGTTTCAAGGCAAGCCTTCAGGGAAATATGGCCTCATTCACGCCATAGGCATGTCAGCGTATTTGTTACCTTTCAATGGTTTTATAGAAATTCCTTTAATGATTTTTCAGATTTTTATCTTTTTTTTATCTTTATCTATTTTTTATGTATGATATGGCTTGTTCACATTATTTTCAGTGAAACAGGACACATTATCTTGCATATGAACAGACATTTATGATGTAAATGATTTATATTTAGAATAGTAATAAGAAGTTTTTATCAGATGATTAAGTTTTTTGTTATAGTGGGTAGCACTCTCACCTACTGATAACTGTTAACTGTTAACCTTGAATTCATGAGCATTTGATACCAGCTGGTGTTGAAGCAATCACAGACAAGGTATCATGATTTAAAAAAAATTCTTAAAGTGTACAATTCAATTAATGAAAAAAAAATGATAGCAGTAAAGAGCTATAAAAAAAAGGCTTGAAGATGTAATGATAAAAGATTGTCTAACAGTTGGAAGAAATGTCATCAATGTTTTCATTTCATTTCAGCATTAGAAATTCACCAATATGTCATTGTGATAAAATATAAATCCTTCAGAATGTTTGTAATTTGGCATGTTAACTAAAGATTGATGTAGAGTCCCACTGAGGCCATCATAAAAAAAATTGTTTCCTTTTGCCTGGGTGAGAAAAAAAAAATTCCAGGGAGGGATTTTTTTTCATTTTTTAGCTCAGCTGACTGTAAGTCAACTGATGTATAGGAATGGCGCTTTGTCCTTCATCTGTCCGGGGGTCCTGCTGTCTGACCTTCCTTTAGCAGGGCACAAAACCGTAACTGCTGGTCCTAGAAAATTCTACTTAAACATCCAGGGTGGCCAATAACAAATCTCCTTGGACACCGGAAACTAGGTCACTGCAACCTGTATTCTCTGAGGTTTGGGGCTTGAAAGTACCTCCCAGAATAATAAAAAATTCATACAAAACCTCCATTATCATGATAATTAATGCATGGATTGTAATGAATCTTGCCATGAATAATGACCATGACTAGTTTTGTCAGTTCCCTATAAGTGGTGGCGCCACCTGTATTTTTTGTTATTTTAACGAATATTTTTCTATTTTTTTACTAAAATGACAACAGTCATGGTGGCGCCACCTGTATTTTTTGTTATTTTAACGAATATTTTTCTATTTTTTTACTAAAATGACAACAGTCATGTCAGTTTAACAGCTGTGATTACATCTAGTGTCCCAAAACCTGGTGTGTTTACTGATCACAAGTGGATGCCCTATTGTAATCACCCTGTCTGTCTGTGTCTTTGTCTGTCCATCCGTCCATTCACACAAAATTGTTTCCAGATGATAACTCTAGGTTGTATTGACACATGGATTTTAAACTTATGTTTATTTTAGACTTACGTATGGCCCACCACTAAAGCAAGAATCTATATGATTTTTGGGTCATGAGGTCAAAGGTTAAGGTCACAGGACTTATGGCTACATTTGAAGCCAAGCTTTTCATCTCAAACTTTCCATTTTGCACATTTAGCTGACTTGCCAGTATGTAGAGAGCATATATTAATTTGGGGTCACATGGTCAAAGGTCAAGGTCACAGGGGCCACCTGTTCACAAATTAGTTTCCAGATGATAACTTCAGTTTAGTTAGACATATTGGCTTTCAAATTTATCTTATATATGACTCACCACTAAAGTAAGAACTGTGGATTTTGGGGTCCAACAGTCAAAGGTCAAGGTCACAGGACTCATTTCTTTAAAAAGAATGCATATGCATTTGAAGCCAAACTTTTCATCCCAAACCTTCCATTTTCAAGATTTTCCTCACCTGCCAATAGTGGGAGAAACTGATTGATTTGGGGGTCACAAGGTCAAGGGTCATGGTCACAGGGGCCCATCTGTGCACATATTTGTTTCCAGATGATAACACCAGTTTGGTTTGAAATATTGGTTTCAAACTTGACTTATATATGGCCCACCACTAAAGTAAGAACTGTTGATTCTGGGGTCATGAGATCAAAGGTAAAGGTCACAGGACCCACTACTTTAGAGAGATTGTGCATTTTAAGCCAAATTTTTCATCTCAATCCTTCCATCATCAACATGTGGTGCACCTGCCAATAGGGGAAGTTTCCTTTTGATTTTGTGGTCACAAGGTCAAAGGTTAAGGTCACTGGGCCCATCCATTCACAAATTAGTTTATGGTGTCAAACTGATCACAGGACCAGTATTTTGGAAAACCTCATAAACATATATCCTTATAGTCAAATGCAGCTGAGCTTCGAGACCAATGGGTCCCTAGTTTAAGAAAAAGAGATATATATATATATATATATATATATATATATATATATGTATTTATATTATAAGCATGTAGTAAATGCCAACTGGTTGT
Organism: Sipunculus nudus; assembly: GCA_026874595.1. Taxonomy (NCBI): domain Eukaryota; kingdom Metazoa; phylum Annelida; class Sipuncula; order Golfingiida; family Sipunculidae; genus Sipunculus; species Sipunculus nudus. Next base: position 79,978,748 of record CM049311.1, on the reverse strand, counting down.
CGAATGTATTTTTGATATAATTATAAAAAATAAGACATTTGTGCATTCTTGTAACTTTGTCATATGGTCTGTGCTTTGATGGACACCAAAGTGTGCAAGTGAATTTAAGAACATGAGAATGTGACTTGAAAATAACGGCAAAAACAAGTTGGATGAAAACGTATGATATAAAATTATAAATTCAGTACAAATTCCGTAAAGTGTTATCTTCCCAGTTATTGCGGTATTTTCCTCATATTGATGTTCATTGCTGGATCATTTGCAAAGAATATATCTTAATAACCTCCATGGGCATCATATTAATCAACAAAAAGTTCCTGAAGTTGTTCCTGAAAATATTGTCAGCTGTGTTGACATCACCGCTTCCATGGGGGCTTGCCTCCCACATGCTTATTTCCTTGTTCCCGCCAAAACAGGATTGCTACAGCCCACCAAGCAAACGTGTGCAATACTTGTGCAGGGAAAGCACCATCAACACAGATTTTTATGCAGTCCCTTTGGTATTTCTGCAATATTTCTATTGTTGCAACCCACAATACAACTGCCTGCATGGTTTGTGCACCTGAGTTATTTGTTGTGTGTGGACATTTTCATGTATGAAAATGTCCACACATGCAGGTGTCCCCTGAGAGATTGAAAGCCAAATTTTTTTGCGAAATAGATCATTAATCAGCACACTCCTGGGTTAGCTCTGAACACAAACCCCTGACCTCCTGGAGACCTTCCACTCACACACTGTGAGAAATAGCAGGATTCTTCAGGTTGGCAACACCCAGTCAGTTTGTGCTTGATAAAGTAAAATCTGATTGGCTCTGTGTGTAAACAAATCTGCAGAACTGGTAGAAGAAATATGATTGACTTAGCGTGTAAACAAACACAGCTGCACACAAGCTACCAAGCGCTTTCCACCGCAGAGCACGCAGCGCAAAGTGACTGATACCTCGAAGAACATCCGATTGAGCTGGTGATATCTGCAATGTGATTAGTTAAATATTATGTTGGGGGAATACCACAGAGACAGCACTGCCTGGTGGCCCAACCTGAATGGCAACCACGGTTTAATGCAGCGGGTAGTGCAGCGAATAATTTAGCATAGAGTAACTGCTGCTTATGGAGCGTAACCCCTGGGCATAAGATTACAAATACAGGGTAGCAAAATTAATCACGAGTAGACAAATTTCTGTGCAGATTTCTTTGCATATTTTGCTTAAATGCCTATCCTTTGACAAATGGAAAATGAAAATATTTTTCTTGAAAAACAAATCCCATCACCCCGAAAAAAAATGTTGTGCCCCACCTGGTCTCAACAGAACTTTCGTGTTATAATGTATTCTCTATTGGATGCCGATTTAATTTTTTAAGATGCACATTTTAATGCAGTTATAGCCTGCAGTTTAACTGTGACTGTTGATTTTTCACCCGGGTGCTCAACTGGAACAAAAATAGTTTTTATGTCATTAGTATAGGGCATCAAAGCTACAGAAAAGGAAACCCTTCCCTTTTATATCATACATCTGTGTGTCTGTCTCTGTTATCTGACCAGCTAGATGTCAGTTAACAGCTCAACTGGCACATTTTACACCCATAACAATTACAGATCTAAAATTATGCATACATTACCTATTCTTTTAACATTGTGGAAAGTAGGTCAGTGTAACCTCATTTCTTTGAGCTATGCAGTTTAGACCCTTAAAACATATTGCAACTCCTTTAAGCAGATATTATGAAACCTACTTTAGCTTACTTAATCTTTTGGTTTCTTTATACCAAAAAAATATGTCCAAGGTGGTAACGAAAAAGTCTCAGTTACCCTGGATGTGAGAGAGAAAGATTCTGCAGTGTACCATGCACATATAAGTATACAGTTCATGTAAAATTTATATGGTCTGAAGTCTCATCATTCCTCATTTAACTGAACAAATTAATTGAATTCCATTGGGTGATTACATTTCTTATTGTTATAAATCTCAGAATAGTATCCTGTGCCTCTCCACTATCTGCAGGAAAGCTAAGCTAACACCACAGCGACATCTGATTCATAGGTTACGTGACTAAACAAGGTAGGGCTCGGAGCCAGTGGAGTCGTGTTCCCCTGATGACGTAGATCTGTGTTTCCTCTTGGTGTGATGTGACAATGAATGTAATCAGGTAACATATGAAGCGACCACATTAAGTCTTCATGTTTGCTTCTTTTTACTTCCTGCCGACATGCCATGGTGTGGATCAATGATGCCCGTGGAGCTGTTTCGTCAGGGTGTTGATGCTGCCTGCCGTGTAGCACACAAGAACTAATCAATGAGAGCCATTGATCCAGGATCTGCACGGAAAGTATTGTGGAGCAGGCATGTAAAGGGCTGTGCCAACATGGTTTATCCCGTGGTTGTCATCAGCTAAACCATCCCTGAAACCAGTCGCATCAAGAGGGCTAGGCCATTGTCCTTGACTGGAAGGTCAGATGGGTGTTGATGATGCTCTGACTGTCAAAGCCAGCATCTCTGTTTGAACCTTTAATTGATATTAAAGTGGTGCTCATTTGGTCTGTTAACAGAATATACATAGAAAATTGAACATAAACATGTAGAAATATAATGAAGACCATCAGTATCTTGTTATTTTGCTATTTATTTGATGGGAAAATTACCACCAACACCTAATTATAAACACTAAGGGGCATACTTTTATGATTAATCTGATATCTTTCCATGCCTATAACATTACTTTCATTTTCATTATCCCTGTAAATTTTGTTTGGGGGTAGGAGACAAGAATAATTTTCCAACTTTAATGCTAAGTCCCGATCTATATATATTATTTAAAATACCAGACTATGAAGTCACAATTACATCTGTCACATATTCCGTGGCAGATATGATGAATGTCGCCTGACATGGCAGCATGGATAGGGGATGTAATCTTATCATTTCTGTCTGTCCATCCATCCATCCACCTATCTGTCCATCCATCAGTGTGTGAATATTTCATTTGAGACTGTTTTTACTCTGATGCACATTTAATTGTGATGGCATATTATCATATGAGTCTGTTCACCTGATAAGCTTCTGGTCATACTTGTTTGGTTTATATATTTTTTTTTTTTTTACAATTTTGTGATTCTCAATGATTTTTGTTTTATTTTTGCTTTACATTATGTTTACCAAATTATAAAAAAATTATTGCCAGGAAATATAATTTTTCACTTCCAACTAAGTAGGGGTTTTGGTCATCTGGACAACATTTTTCATGTTTGAGATCTTATATCTTTGATTTAATTTTACAAAGGGAATTTACTTAATAAGAAAGGGGTCATTGTACTAACAACACAGACAATTATATGAAAAAGCTAATGGTTGGCTCTGACATCAGACAGACAACATATTTATCCCCAGCAAACCAGGTCAACTAAGACTGTCAGAGCTTTATGTAATCTTATTTTGTAGAATCACAAGCCAGTACATTGAGATCAAGTTTGTTTACTCAAAATATATGCAAAGTACTTGAGGCATTATCATGCCAAAACATACCATTACCTATTAAGCAGTATAAGAATTTTTTGAACTACATAATTCCAGTAATTATTTTTTTTGTGACATTTTGAACAGTTGCATGCGTTGGGGAAAATAAGTCTCTAATGAAAAAGCTTAAATAACAAATTTGCAGTTTCGAGATATATGAAACATCAGGACTTTGATGAAAATATGTGAAAGGCTATAAGACAGACAGCCAACAAACATGCCAAGATCCCTTTCATGAGAGACAAATGCTATAATAATCCAAGGAGAGTCTTGTTATTTTATTATACTATATTACTCCATGGAATAAGACATAAAATAAGCAAAGAAAACACTGGTGTGATTATGTGAGCGAATGTCTGCTGGTGTCCAAACAAAACAGATCAAGTCAGGGAGGGCACGTGGTGGTTTTATGAGACAACAATCTGGATGTGAGTGATTAAAGAGAAGGCACAGTGGATGTACAGGTGGTCCGTCATTACAGCTAGATGATAGAGCAGCATTTAAAATGCTTGAGCAGTACTGTTGACAGAGTCTGATTGAAATCCCTCAATGCCTAGAATCAGAAGTTGATAGCAGACCCCACTTAATTATCTGCTGAATTATGATGAAAGATTGTCAATCTTTTTATTTGTTATGTTTAATTTTACCCATTAAAAGAACCCATGATTTGAACTCGCTATGGATTTACTGATGCAGGGCTATATGATTGCTGTCTCAGTAAGGCCTGTCACTGTTATTTACCTGCACTGAGTTCAAATTTTTCCTCAGTCCACTTCTCCACAGGTCATCTGTGCTATAACAACCCCCTTTTGTCCATCATGGGGGCATCTTTCTGTCCATCAATTAACAGGACAAAAATCATAACCGTTTGACCTAGGCACTTCTAATGAAACATCTAGGTATATCCTAGGTCCATCTCCTTACATACCTAAAATTAGGTCTGTGTGACCTATATCCTACAATATACCAACATTTTTGTGTTTTTTTAGCACTTTGAAGATCAAACTTGTGTTTGTTTCCTTGCTGAAAACAAATATTTAATGTATGAAATTCATACTTTCGATAAAATAACTCAGTAATGCTTGCTCTGATCTTTCTGAAATTAAATGAGCTTACTGAGCTTTCAGCTGTGAAAGACTGGTGGTGCCATTTACATTTTCTTTATTTCAACACATTTTTTCAGACTTAGAAAGTAGGGTGCATGGACATGTCACAAAATCATTTAATGCACAGGATGAAAGAGCATGCATCATTTACACATATGTATCTACTTGTATTACCATTGAAAAATTGAAGATAATCCTATTGATAAATTCTTCAAAACTGTCACAGACACAGTTTAAAAAATACCAAAATTATAGCAATCTTAGTTAATAAAATTCTCAGTTTCAGAGATCAGCTGAGCATAGGTCACCTGTTCATCCCAGAGTGATCAAAATTTTCTTCAACCATATAGATTTCATACCAGATCAGGTAACCATTGATAGTGCAAATAAGAAAATTTACCATTCACAGGGTCCTAATCTGTAAATAGTAAAGGTTTCCAACATTCAGTAATGTAAAATTATTTTCACCTTATTTGTGCCCGTGTGTTATAGCTTTTAAAAATATAATTTGTAATATCAAAATATACTTTTTATCAGATGGTGCACTGTCAAATTTTAAAATAAATTTTAGAGGAAAGAATTTTAGTATAGATTTTTTAATATTTCCTTGGTTGCTGTCTCACTGTGATTAATCAAAATCTACTGACCTTGCTGATGTAACTAATTATTGTTTCATACCTAATTGGAATATTTACTAGGAACACAGAAAACTGGTCTTATATATATTTCTCAACCCTTCATAATAGCTAATATATATATATATATGTGTGCATACACTATATGCCTACACTACAAGTCTGCATTACAAGCCTACACTGAAGGTTACATGGTTCTGTAGTTATTTCATATATAAGACCCATGAGAAAACTTATAGTTTGGTCCCTTTTGGAGCATGGCATTCATATATAATACTTTTATTTGTCTGATATTTTGTCAGTAAGAAGCATAAGTAAATGAGTCCTGTTATAATATAGATCTATTCTTTGCAGCTCTGGCTAAGTAGAATTGCCAGCTATTTACTCTGAAACAAAGTGCTGCCATAACTCTTGATTTTTTCCAGGCCAAAGAATAACTTATCCACTGTTGTCAATTTGTTTCTATGAGAATATGGCAAAATGTATAAAAATAAAACACAACAGTTGTTTTTTTGGCCATGCAAGCTTTTAAAGCTTATAAATTTAAGGGACCATCATCCAGCCAGGCACATCATTTGCTGCATTGCAATGTATGAATGACCTTCATGTATATTAAAAAGATCATGTGACCAGATGGTGGTATCTCTCATGAAAATAGATCCAAAGCTGCCAGAGGAGTTGCTCCTAGGTCATACTCGTTTTGGTCTAAAGAATTTCTTGCAAAAAGAAAAAAATTCTTAAGCAACAGGAAACAATAGCATATCTAGTTGCACCCAAGAACTGATTTCCACAAATTTGGACAAACCAGTCTCACACAAAGGTAGAAGTGAGACAGAGTTCAAAATGTGAGCTTAGAACATTATCATAGGCCAACTTGCAGTATTTAAAAAAACATATGAGGTCCATTTACACAGCCAAAACAGAGGCCAGCTTGCATGTTTTGAAACATAGAGACATCAGTTTACCCAGCTTAAACACAGGCCATCTTGCAGTGGTAATTATAAGAGGTTCGTTTACACTGCCAAAGCACAGGCCATCTTGCAGTGGTAATAATAAGAGGTCTGTTTACACTGCCAAAACACAAGCCATTTTGCAGTGGTGAACATATTAAGAGGTCAGTTTTAACAGCCAGAACACAGGTCAGTTTGCAGTGGTAGACATAATAGGTCAGTTTACACAGCCAAAAACAGGCCATCTTGCAGTGGTAGACATATCAGGTCAGTTTACACTACCAGAACACAGGCCATCTTGCAGTGCAGTGGTAAACAGAGGTCAGTTTACACAGCCCAAACACAGGCCATCTTGCAGTGGTAAACATAAGAGGTCAGTTTACTCTACCAGAACACAGGTCATCTTACAGTGGTAAACATAAGAGATCAGTTTACTAAGCAAAAAAACAGGTCAGCTTGCAGTTTAAACTTAAACATCCAGGTAACACTGTAAATGGACTTTTTAATTTCAGTAATACTTTGTGATAATGGGATTTTGCTAACAGGACTTTAATTAGGGCATAGTATGTAAAGGAATGTGAAACCAGTGATGTATACTTTACTGAAAGCATATTGGTACAAAAAGTTGAACAGTCTGCCAACTCAGTATACACTGAATTGTATCCCCAGACAAAGTCGGGGGATACTTTGTTTTCATACTGGTCCCGCCGCCGCCGCATATGAATCTTGTTGGCGTGATAACCCAAAAAATATTTCACAGAACTTTACCAAACTTGGTATATGTATAGATATGGGTAAGAGGACGACGCCTATTTAAAATGAGGTCATGACCTTTACAAGGAGAGTGTCCTTGACCTTGAATAGGTCCAATTTTTGGGAAAATCACACAAATTCTTTAATATCTCAAGAAATCTTGCATGGATTTATCCCAAAATCAAGTTGATGGAATCTCATGGATAGGGTTGTCATGGTCCAGAAACTGATGGCGCCACCTATTATTCTTTACTTGTTTTCGTGCCGTTTAATACCCCCAAAATTGCCACCTTACAGTACTGTGAGCATTATAAGTCAAAAACTAATGGACAGATTTTCTTTTATTTTATGCATATACATAGATATGGGTCATGGGATGATGTTTATTTAAATTGGGGTCATGACCTTTCCTATGAGAGTGGCCTTGAACTTGAATATTGCCATATATGGTGAAAATCACAAAAAATCATGGATATCTCAATAAGGGATGCATGGATTGATCCAAAAATCAACTTGACTAAAGATCTTGGATGGTGTTGTCATGTACCGGAAACTGGTGGCGCCACCTGTTATTCTTTTACTTGTTTTCATGCCATTTAATACCCCCATCATTGCCACTTGACAGTACTGTGAGCATTATAAGTCAAAAACTAATGGACAGATTTCTTTCATATTATGCATATATATATAGACATGGGTTATGGGATGATGTATATATAAATTGGGGTCATGACCTTTCCTGTGAGAGTGGCCTTGACCTTGAATATTGCAATATATGGTGAAAATCAGACACAAAATCATTTATATCTTGATAAGGGTTGCATGGATTGGTCCAAAAATTAACTTTACCTTAGATCTTGGATATTGTTGTCATGTACCGGAAACTGGTAGCACCACCTGGTATTCTTTTACTTGTTTTTGTGCTGTATAATACCCCATCATTGCCACTTTACAGTACTGTGAGCATTATAAGTAAAAAACTAATGGACAGAATTCTTTCATATTATGCAAATACATAGACATGGGTTAGGGGATGATGTATATTGAAATTAGGGTCATGACTTTTTCTATGAGAGTGACCTTTTCTATGAGAGTGGTCTGATATTAATTGTTGCTGAAGATAGGGGGCCTATTATAAAAGGGGTTTGGGGATTAATTGTCTGGGGATACTATGGCACCTGTGGTGCCAAGAAATATCTAGTTAATCTTTTATTATCGTAGAGTGTTGCTACTCATAGATTTATCTTGGTTGTAACTTATTTTACCAAAACAAATACTACCTGTAACAGTTGTCCACCTATTTCCTCAATATATGTAAATATCCCCAACGAAAAGGGTATTTTATTAACATTACCTTCAAGAATTGTCTGTAATTAGGGTTGAAGACTTGAGGTTGGTATAATATAATCTTATATTCATATCTCTGGGAATTTTTTCAGATTTTCGTTCCAGTATCAAGCACTTAGTTGTATTGTATGATTGTTTTGTGTATCCTGTTTGAGTGTTTCCTTTTTAAGTTTCACAGTATTATAACACATTTGAAATGCTTAGTAAATCTATTTACATGATATAGGTACATACAACACATATTGAGTGCTGAGTCAGTCAGGGTATGATATTCTAAATGTCATTAACGATGAAAACATTATGTGTATCTTGGATTAAAGCATGGTCACTGGGAAGTTTAACACTCCTTTACAGAACCATAGATGGTTACCTAGCAACAAGATCCATCAGCTCTTGGTTTCTTTCAAAAGGACCAATGCCGCAGAGATGACATGCATACATAGCCAAACCAAAGAAACGGGACTGTAAATGCCACAATGAAAGGAATGAATGAGGTAGACTCTGTTTTAGTAAGAAGAGCATTAGGAGGCCATGCACAGATCACCAGTATCTGTCAATCACTGATCAGACAAGGATGAGAAACATTGTATATGTTTAATTAACTACGGCTCCGATTCCCACAGAGGCAGATTCACAGAGATTACTGTTACCTTGTTCACTGTAGCTTTTACAATGATAGATTAAGTTCCTGGTGTTGCTGTAGGCCTAGCTTACGTGATCTGAACATCTCTCATACCATCGTGCTGTCAGATGATCTTCGGTTGCCTCCTTAATTACATTTCTCTTCCAGCATAGATGGTGTCTTAATTACAATCACAGCTATTGCAATTACAATCATTTTTATCCTGCAGTTGTATTAGTATGTTTCTCATTGTTATCATTTCTGCTTACTTATATAATTATCTTGTAATTTAATTTGTATTCATATCTTGTATCCTACTTTTATCACAAAGCAAGTATGCAGGCTGTAATGATTCACCAGTACACAAACACATTGCGATACAAAGTCAGATATTGTCAGTATCACCAGATGACCATACTGTCAAAATGTTGTGGATAAAAACCATCCAACACTCCGACATTTAACTTGCAACATCTTAATTCAAGTCAGTGGCCCAGAGAATGTCAGGCAAAACATCATTGGCCAAATAACAGTTAATCCGGATCTGATTGGCTAACCACCTCACAGTCAAATCAGTTGAAAGAGCTCTTTCATAATTCATTATGCCAGACTTTGTATACAGCATAGTTGTCTCTCTTTTTTTAACTCATGGTGAAATATATAATTAAGCCACATAATGCCACCACTGGAAATTAAGTATGAACAATATACGTTATACAAACACCAAGACTGCCAGGCGTAAAGCCATCTCCAGGCTCTTGAGTATAATGCATAAGGAACTGGACTCATTGCGGTTTTAGTTCAGCTGACTGGAAGTTAACTGAGGTACATATAGTGATGGTCCCTTGTCTGATGTCCGCAGCATTCTTAGAATTTCTGAAAAGATCTCCTTGGAAACTTGAAAAAAGTCACTGTGACCTATCCTCTGTGAGTTATGGGGTATGTTTGAGTACCTCAGACAACGTAAAATACATACAAATGGCCAGATAAATTAGGCTGGATGGATTGTTCTTAAAATCAGGTTGCCAGAAGATCTTGGATGTCTTTTCTTGAAGACTGGTGGTGCCACAAGTTTTAATTTTTAGCTCAGCTGACTATAAATCATCTAAGCTATCGTTTTGGTCCATTGTCCATCATCTGTCTGTCATTTGTAAATTTAGAAACTGTTAGACTTGTGAATCCAAAATTTAACATACTGTTGGATTTACCCAAGATCTCCCTCCAACCTGAAAACTTGGTCACTGCAACTTCATTTCTTCGAAAAAATTAAGGAGAAACCTCAATTTTCCTTTAAAAACCTATTATCACACTTCAGGACTGCCTAATATCAAAACCACTCATCTGTTTTTCTTAATATACCATTAATATTGTCCTATATATTTCATATATACATGCCATTGATTAAGACTGTATTGTGTAATTTCTTGAAGTTATGGGTCCAAAAATAATGCACTTTATAAAAACTTTGGAAAATATTTACACCCTTAACATGATAATTTATGTATTAGAGACTTTTATTATTTCAGTTATATATAACTTTTTAATCAAGATTCAATGTATACCCAAAATTAGATCTGAATTTTGTAATTTTATTGGCACTAAAAGATATCAGAATCTTAAATTTTGCCCCATTTTAATTATGGCTGTTTTTCCTTTAAGTAATGTTTATTTAGTTTTCACAGCATGTAAACGTAAGTATTAAATCTGTTAAAATATGAAATTTGAAAATAAAAGCTAAAAATTAGGCTCGATTGTATTCACTTGCATTGTCCAGCGGCAAGCAGGCCATTTCCGCTCGCTGGAGGTCAGTTATGCCAGGGTACCAGATTTGTAACAGATCACTGGTGGAGTTCCCCTGCTGTGACAGGTGTACAGTTACCGTATTTATTCTAATTTGGCTACCACTTAAAAATAATTAATTTTCTCAGAGGTCGAGATAATGGAGGATATTTGAAAATTATCTTTCTGCAGAATTTGCGGTGGTCGAGATTTTAGAGGCACGCGGTTTGATAACCTTCCCTAGAGCCGCAGAGCCGCTCTGACACTCGAGCGGTCATATGAATTGACTGATAATTTGGTCGTTTATGAGTTTGTTTTGTTAGCTAAACAGTATTTCCTACAAACAGGCTTCCAACCGTCACATGAATTACACGGAGTCCACAAATGATTAATAAAACTGAGCTCAATCACTTTACAAAATGATCACTACTTCGCGTATAGGTACGATGACATAGACGGCAACTCATGCAACTACCAGTTGTTTCAAGTTAACCCACCAGGCGGCGATATCGGCGGACCGAAAAAGGGATAAGCAGCTGCACCAAGTTTGAAGAAGACTTTATAAAAAAATAACTGCCAATTATCAGATAAATTTTATTAGCATAATACGTTATAAATATAGAAAAGTAAAGGCGCGTTAAAATATGTACGACCGGACATGGTCCTAGCTGGCGTGCCCTCGATCAGGCTCTGTTTTGTATATGCGGTCACCCATCCAAAAATTAACTGGGGTCATTTAAACTTAACTAAGATGGTTGGTCTAACTATGCCACAGTTGTTCCACCACGCATGCTTACCCGTACTTGATAAATATTATTGCTAATTATCCCACGTGAATTGCACATGCGACACGTGCGTACCAGGAATAGTACACGAGTTTGCTTCGTCATGGACACCCATTTGGAACTTGAACGCTTTATCATGTTTATATATTATGTAAAACACGTCTTTGTATCTTCAAAAATTTTATTGCAAACAAGTTTGATGTGGATGCTCCGTGTAATAAGAATCTAGTCTGATACAAACTGCGGTGCCCGTGAGAGACGAAGGCATTACACCTTAACATCGTCGACAGAAAGCATCGTCGGCAGTTGCGAAATTAGAGTCATTTTAGAAATTATGCTTTCAAAATATTTTTTTGGGTCAAGAAATAAGAGGGATCGCCAAATTGGAATAAATACGGTATTCTCATATCAACCCCCCCCAAGTGTTATGAAGTAATTGTTATTGTTTGCACCACTATTTCCTTAAATGTAATGCTGTTTCCTCTCCAATATACATTATTGTTTTAAAGAGTAATCCAGAAGATGCAATGTTGTGGTAATGTAGCTTTTTAAAACAAATTAAATTTTCTTTTAGATAATTTTAATAAATACAAACATGATTATATCCACCAGTATGCATGAATTGATAATATATGAGCCAAATTATGTATAAATAAAGGCACAATTTAAAATTGTAAATTCTGAATCAAGTATAATTTCCAGATATCTGTTGTTTTGCAAATTAAAATATATTTTTTTGATAAAAATATAAATACATTTGTATGCGTAATGTGGTGTTATCTGACAAAATTGAGATATATTATGATGCAGTTTAGAATTTTGAATCAACTTTTATATTCAGGTATATATGTTCTATTTGGAATGTACACAAATTATAAACTTTAAAAACAAATGATGATATAAAAAAATGAGAATCTAATGCAAACACTTGTTCATTATTTTTCTGCCTCAGCAGAATGGGACATAAAGTGACCAGCTGTGTTTGTCTACCAGTCTGTCTGTCCATTTTTGAATATTCAGTAATTTGGAATGAACTTATTTTTATCTTGTAAGCACTGTTGAAGTAAGTGAATATCCTGTATGTATATACAGAGATTTTGTAACTCCAAACATTCAGCCCCCACCCACCCCACACTCACACACACACTGACACAACACCACTACCAAGTCCTTGCACCTGTGGACATTAGATATATTGCAACTATACATTTTATAAAAATAAAAAAAATATATTTAATAATATATTTATAAAAATAGATCTAATTAAACAAATGTGTAAACTGCTGAACTGTCCACAGTTTATCAAAAGAACAACCAATGATCATGGTAATAGTAGAGATCTTATGTTCACAAACTGCTCACATGCTTCAGATTCAACATTAGGAAACACATGGTCAGGTCACAAAATATTATTTGCAACAATTTCTTACTCATCAATATCGACCAACCACAGCCATATTACCTCTTCCTCTTTAGACCTTGTCTCCATTTGATATTAATTTAGATTTTTACCTTCAAGGTCAACTTCAGCTAAGCACAGTGACCCATGGGTCCCTTGTTTGTATTTGCGCTGTTTAATTTTCCCATCACTGTCTCTTTAGAAAAGTGTGAGAATATAATTAGAAAACTAACAGACAGGTTTCCTTCATATTATGCACATACCTTGATATGGATCAAAGGATAAAGCTCATTCAAATTGGGTTCATGACCCTAAATATGAGTGGCCTTCACCTTTAATAATATACAATCAGATATTCTACAGTAGGAAAAATATGATAAAATTTCATTTCTCAAGAGTTTGTGGATGGATTGTTATGAAAATGTGAAAGTTCATGGATAGTAAGTTCCAATATCTGAAAATTAGTGACCTTGAACTTAATTGTATCCGCCAAAACGAAGTTTTGCGGATACTATGTTTTTGACCGGGTTCCGCCGCCGCCGCCGCCGCGTTCGTTTCCGGAGAACTCCTCTGAGACTACTGGACAGATTTTTCCGAAACTTACACAAATTATCGGGTCACATGTGAACTGGTGCCTAACCAAGTGACCTTGACCTCTGACCTTTCGTCTCTGCCCAGCGTCCGTTTGTGCGTCTGTTTCCACACATAAACCCATATATCTCGGGAACCGTTTGACCGATCCGGAAAAAAATTTTACACAAATGTAGCCCTGGGATAGCTTTATAACATACACAACAAAAGGTGGCGCCACCTGCAACCATGTTTGCACAGTGTCCATCTGTTCATCTGCCTGAGGTTAAAATCACACATCTCTGCAGTGGTTTGACAAATTCACCTAAAATTCGACATGCGAATACATCCTAGATAGCTTTCTCGATTTTATGACAGGTGGCGCCACCTACATTCACGTTAACGCTCCACACATAAACCCATATATCTCTGGAACCGTTCGACCGATCCGGAAAATTTTTTTACACAAATGTAGCCCTGGGATAGCTTTATAACATACACAACAAAAGGTGGCGCCACCAGCAACCATGTTTGCACTGTGTCCATCTGTTCATCTGCCTGGGGTTAAAATCACTCATATCTCTGCAGTGGTTTGACTAATTCACCTAAAAGTTGGCATGCGTATACATCCTAGATAGCTTTCTCGATTTTATGACAGGTGGCGCCACCTACATTCACGTTAACGCTCCACACATAAACCCTTATATCTCGGGAACCGTTTGACCGATCTGGAAAAATATTTTACACAAATGTAGCCCTGGGAATGCTTTATAACATACACAACAAAAGATGGCGCCACCTGCAACCATGTTTGCACAGTGTCCATTTGTTCATCTGCCTGGGGTTAAAATCACTCATATCTCTGCAGTGGTTTGACTAATTCACCTAAAAATCGGCATGCATATACATCCTAGATAGCTTTCTTGATTTTATGACAGGTGGCACCCCCCTTCATTCACGTTAGCGCTCCACACATAAACCCATATATCTCTGGAACTGTTTGACTGATCCGGAAAAAAATGTTACACAAATGTAGCCCTGGGATAGCTTTATAACATACACAACAAAAGGTGGCGCCACCTGCAACCATGTTTGCACAGTGTCCATTTGTTCATCTGCCTGGGGTTAAAATCACTCATATCTCTGCAGTGGTTTGACTAATTCACCTAAAATTCGGCATGTGTGTACATCCTAGATAGCTTTCTTGATTTCATGACAGGTGGTGCCACCTACATTCAAGTTAACGCTGCAGACGTCCAAGCTCATATCTCGGGAACCATTTGACCAATCAGGAAAAAAATGTTACACAAATGTAGCCCTTGGATAGCTTTATGACATACACAAAAATGGTGGCTCCACCTGCAGCCATTTTTGCACAGCGTCCATCTGTTTGTCTGCCTTTGGTTAAAATCACTCATATCTCTGCAGTGGTTTGACCAAATTACCTGAAATTCAGCATGCTTATACATCCCACATAGCTTTCTTGATTTTATGACAGGTGGTGCCACCTACATTCACATTCACGCTGTAGACATCCATGCTTTTATCTCCGGACTCATTCAACCAATCAGGAAAATTTTTTAACACAAATGTAGCACTTGGATAGCTTTATAACATACACAAAAATGGTGGCGCCACCTGCAGCCATTTTTGCACAGGGTCCATCTGTTTGTCTGCTGTGGGATAAAATCACTCATATCTCTGCTGTGGTTTGACTTTTCCACATGAAATTTTGCTTGTGTATAAATCTTGGATAGTTTCAAATAACAGGTGGGGCCACCTACAATCATGTTTATGTGGCAGAGATCCATTCTAATATTTAACACATGTAACTCTATATCCCCTTGCCACTCAATCCATGCCTTACTTCACCCGTCCTTCTCTGATTTTGGCGGATACACGTAGTCGCTTGTCGACTACCCGTATTCTAGTTTAAAAAAGTTATGGGCCCAAACATAATGGACTTTGTAAAAAAATCAGGAAGATATTTGGCCACTTAAGACCAAAAGTGTTAAAAGTAGGGAATTTTTTCCAGTAATACAAATTTAATTAATCAAAACAATTGTATACCAAAAATTAGATCAAAATCTGTTAAATTTTTTTAAATTTTGGCAAAAATATAAAATTGGTACCTTAATTTTGCCCAACTTTGGCCACAGCATGTTTTTTTCCTGTAAGTACTGTGGATTTAATTTTCACAGCATGTATACATAAGGATTTAATCTGTTTAAATCTGAAATTTGAAAATAAAAGCTGCAAAATTAGGCTAGTTATACGAAGTTTTGCGGATACTATGTTTTTGACCGGGTTCCGCCGCCGTCGCCGCCGCCGCCGCCGCCGCGTTCGTTTCCGGAGAACTCCTCTGAGACTACTGGACAGATTTTTCCGAAACTTGCACAAATTATCGGGTCACATGTGAACTGGTGCCTAACCAAGTGACCTTGACCTCTGACCTTTCGTCTCTGCCCAGCGTCCGTTTGTGCGTCTGTTTCCACACATAAACCCATACATCTCGGGAACCGTTTGACCGATTCAGAAAAAAATTTTACACAAATGTAGCCCTGGGATAGCTTTATAAAATACACAACAAAAGGTGGCGCCACCTGCAACCATGTTTGCACAGTGTCCATCTGTTCATCTGCCTGGGGTTAAAGTCACTCATATCTCTGCAGTGGATTGACTAATTCACCTAAAATTCGGCATGCATATACATCCTAGATAGCTTTCTTGATTTTATGACAGGTGGCGCCACCTACATTCACGTTACCGCTCCACACATAAACCCATATATCTCGGGAACCGTTTGACCGATCCGGAAAAATATTTTACACAAATGTAGCCCCGGGATAGCTTTATAACATACACATCAAAAGGTGGCGCCACCTGCAACCATGTTTGCACAGTGTCCATCTGTTCATCTGCCTGGGGTTAAAATCACTCATATCTCTGCAGTGGTTTGACTAATTCACCTAAAATTCGGCATGCATATACATCCTAGATAGCTTTCTTGATTTTATGACAGGTGGCGCCACCTACATTCACGTTACCGCTCCACACATAAACCCATATATCTCGGGAACCATTTGACCGATCAGGAAAAAATTTTTACACAAATGTAGCCCTGGGATAGCTTTATAACATACACAACAAAAGGTGGCGCCACCTGCAACCATGTTTGCACAGTGTCCATTTGTTCATCTGCCTGGGGTTAAAATCACTCATATCTCTGCAGTGGTTTGACTAATTCACCTAAAAGTTGGCATGCATATACATCCTAGATAGCTTTCTTGATTTTATGACAGGTGGCGCCACCTTCATTCACATTAACGCTCCACACATAAACCCATATATCTCGGGAACCGTTTGACCGATCCGGAAAAAAATTTTACACAAATGTAGCCCTGGGATAGCTTTATAACATACACAACAAAAGGATGCGCCACCTGCAAACATGTTTGCACAGTGTCCATTTGTTAATCTGCCTTTGGTTAAAATCAATCATATCTCTGCAGTGGTTTGACCAAATTACCTGAAATTCAGCATGCTTATACATCCCGCATAGCTTTCTTGATTTTATGACAGGTGGCGCCACCTACGTTCACGTTCATGCTGTAGACATCCATGCTTATATCTCCGGACTCATTCAACCAATCAGGAAAATTTTTTTACACAAATGTAGCCCTTGGATAGCTTTATAACATGAACAAAAATGGTGGCACCACCTGCAGCCATTTTAGCACAGCGTCCATCTGTTTGTCTGCTGTGGGATAAAATTACTCATCTCTGCAGTGGTTTGACTTTTCCACATGAAAATT
Organism: Sipunculus nudus; assembly: GCA_026874595.1. NCBI lineage: Eukaryota > Metazoa > Annelida > Sipuncula > Golfingiida > Sipunculidae > Sipunculus > Sipunculus nudus. The sequence goes on along the minus strand of CM049311.1, from coordinate 79,961,475 downwards.
TGCATGTGTATATATCTTGGATAGTTTCTCATTCAAATAACAGGTGGCGCCACCTACAATCATGTTTATGTGGCAGAGATCCATTCTAATATTTAACACATGTAACTCTATATCCCCTTGCCACTCAATCCATGCCTCACTTCACCCGTCCATCTCTGATTTTGGCGGATACACGTAGTCGCTTGTCGACTACCAGTATTCTAGTTGTCAATGTCATATTGGCCACAGTTGAGGATTTTTGTGAACTGCATAGTGCTGTATATTTTGTCCCGAATTTGGTACACCTATTGTTTTGACCAAGTTCTTGGAGAAGTTCAGAATTGGTGAAACAGAACTTAAATTTCAAGTTCAAATCTGGGGAAATATAGGATATTTGTGAACCCCATAACTTTAATGTACTGCTCAACAAATAATAGAGGAAAACCCCTGTCTATTTTGAGTTCACAAGGTCAAAGATCAAGGTAAAATGGCACACTTGATTAAAAAGTTTGTTTAAAAGTGTATTTAAAGCCAAACTTTTCATCCCAAACTTCCATCTTTTAAATATGGCTTCCCTTTTAAGAACCAAAGAACTTTATTGTTTCAAAGGTCACCAAATCAATGTCACAGGACCCACTTCTTTTTAAATCTTTTTAAATGCATTTAAAGCCAAACTTATCTTCCCAAACCTTTCATATTTTAAAAATTGATCAGCTATCATTAGGTTAGTCATAAGGTCAAAAGTCAAGGTCACAGGACCCACTTATTTAAAAAGCATGTAGAATGACATATCCATGCTGAATGGCAGTAGGCCTCACCCAAACATTTTCAGACATTGTAATACCAGAAAAAAAAAACATATTGCTATATGATATAACAGAAATATCCTTAAAGACAAATTCAGCTGAGAATCATGATCCATTGATCCCTAGTTAGATCCCTAGCATAGGAAATCTTTATTTAAAGGGGGGATGTTTTCACCCAAAAGATGCACGTTTGTGGATTGATCTGCTTTGTATTTTTTTTATCCCTTGTTTGTGTTGGTGGAATTGGGTGGTAAAGGTCAATCTGTAACTAACCAATAGTCATAAAAACCTGCTCACCTAGAATTGTATTAAGAGTTTTTCTTATAATTGCTATCATATCAGGTCTATACTTTTGTATGTGAAGGGACATGGGTTAAATCTGTATAATATCTTTAAGTCCTAACCTAAAAGGCCTTATATAAACTTGAGGAATTTATGGGTTTCTTTAAATCTAAGTGTCCCATTCTCTCAAACAAACAGTAAAGCAGTACATCTAGTAAACACTGTTGGGTGATTGACACTTAAATTTCAGCTCTAATACTTATATTAATGCACTGTGTTTGTTGATTTCATAAGAATATGTAGGTGGAATAGGTTTTAAGATGTGTCAAAGAAATTGTGCACCCAGCAAATCTGACCAGTGTTGGCTTAAAAGCACATTCAGTGCACGATAAATATCACTCTTGGCACATGCACAGAAGATGAGAAATTTATCTGGATCAGAAATTTATCTGACCGTCTGTCTGCCACACAGAGGAGCTGGGAAGATCCACAGTTAGTGGGTTATCTACATCACGCCTTCCTCTGACTGGTGCAGACCTATTCTAGTCAGACACTCTTAACAACTTTTAATCAGCCAGATGCGTTCAGGATGAGGTATAGATGTCATGTGATGGCCAGTGTCCATCATCCAGTCTGCAGTTGCTCTCCCTTGCTTATTATACAGAAGGTCTGTTTCACTCCTTTACCACTCTGGACTGGTCTGGTATTTGTTTAGACAAGACTGCTGTATTTTGTATATCATTAGTAAATTAAATTTAACGATATTGTCATGATTTTAGCATACAGAAAGTTTTACTGTAGGAAAAGTTGCAAAAAATTGCAACTGGGACAAATTCTGCTAAAGAAAATTCAAAATGAATATAAACAAATTTTTACAAAATTTAAATACAAAATTTAAGAAAAATTTATATATGATTTTAAACACAGTTGAGATTGAATTCCAAATAGATTTTAAATTCACCTATACAAACTAAATTGAGATTGTGATATCGCCAAAGCATAATAATCTGGACTGTGACATATATTTAATACATATAGATTCAGAAATAAATAGATAAAGATTGCAGAAAATGTAAGAATGTGGTTTTACTTTCAAAGAGAAATTCGCACACCTGAAACCTACAGTGAGTCCTGCTAGGCATTATTTACTTTGTCATGTGAATAAAAAAACTTGTAATACAGCACTGGTTTCATACGATGAGAATAGTTGTACAGTCCAAGTTGTGATGCATCTGTTTAACATGTAATCATAAACTGAATAAATAACATACCAACAGACTTGGTTCTGAGTGTTCAGTTTCTGTAATGCAGTGATCAAAAAGAGGCCATTGACGTAAACGGGCAGGCAGGCATACACATGCTTTTCGAGTAATTAGAGAACTGCCATTTTATCTATCAATAGATGTGTTTGAAAAAGTCTAGCAAAGAAGGAGAGGCTCCGAAATGTCAAACGTAAATGGAAAGCATTGAGTTGTGTTAAAGTTTTCATGAGGAGTTCATTTGCACTTCATATTTGTGATTAAGTTATTTAAAACATGCATTTGTGGAACATGAAACATTCAGTAACTTTACAATGCTCCCATCGCCTTTAATAAACACGATGTGAAAAGTAATGGACTTCAGTTTTAGTTATTAATGTAACAAGATTGAAATTTGTTATTATTTTTTTGTTCTTTTTTTTAAAGCAAACATAAAACAAAATAATAATTCCAGAAGCAGTCAATTTATATTCATTATGAAAATTATTTCCATCTGTTTGGTAGATGATAATAATTATAATTATTAGAGTCATTTGACTGTTTCACACAACAATAATGAGCCACTTAGTATGATTACATGACTTCACAACTATATTTTTAGGATAAAGATCACTCATTCAGATGTCAATTTTGTTGAAGAATACCTTAAAACTAGAAGGCTGCAGTCACCAAGACAATTGAAAATTAGGTCAAAGTGAAAATTATCTAGTGCAAATCTGTCAGCTGTGTTGGCAAAAAAAAGCTGTAATGGCGACACATGTTCAAAAATGTAATTGCTTATTATATAATTATGATATTAACTAAATGTATTATTAAGGTGAAATAGTTATGCAGTTCTGTAAACTTTGGATGCTTCAATACATATTCAATATCTTTAAAAATGAAAATGTAGGGTCAATACATTATAATGGTGAGCAAAATTTTGACACAGTAAATCATTGGAAAAAATGAAGTTATGCCTACGCAGAAATTAGATAACACTTGAACGATAAGCACAGTGATTGCAGGAAAGCAGTTATCACTAATTGGTAGAAAAAAATCTATTACCTGGTATAATTTAAGTTTTCTTCCAGCAACATTTGTGTAGAGTAATTACACATTTAGTATTCCAGAATCAAAAGCCTCTGTATATTTACAGTCGTAATCATTGCTCTGGTAAGTACAAATGTAATTGATTTTACTGTGACCTTTTTACACCAACCCCTTTTTTACTGGGACCCATCTAAAGATGCAGATATATATAGTAACTGTAGTGTAGAAAGTTACAGATATAGTAAATAAAGCAGAACTTTCCAAAATGTCAACCTCCCATAAGATGACCACCATGTTAAAAAAATATGTCATATACAGAACGTGTTAATCAATCCAAAATGTCATTTATCATTTGATGATTTCACCAAATTAAGTTATATAGCATTAGAGGCTCCTGTTTACCATATATGTTATTCAATTAAATGTGACCCCCCATGAGGGTTCCCCTGCAGGTGATTAGTGAATGGGAGGCCTGTCAGTCATGGTACAGGTCCCTCATTTTGCATGATATTTACAAACTTAGATAGGACTTGGAGTTTCCAGGATACGGGGACAGTGTTATGTAATATGCTGGTACTCAAACCTACCCACATGACAGACACCTGTAAGTTGTCTGGGGAGTCACTGGAGAGCATAGTCAACAGATATGGAAAAACACAATAATTATACTAATACCATTAAGTCCGCCTGATTAAAATACATTATAAATGTGTAAATGCCCTGATATGCCCAGTTGATAATACTGGCGGGATGCTTCTGTAGACGTGCTAATATTTCTGTTCAGGATCGGCTCAGATTCACACAAATGTAGCTTCATGTCGTCTTTGAGCAACTACTAGGTCAACACTGCATCACCTGCTAATATACAAAGTCCATGTGTGTAACATAGTGATTTGACATCTTAACCACTTCATATTCATATTTGACAGTCTGTGGTTTGCTCAATATATCAGACTGGCAGTTTGTATCATTTAACTGGTTGGGCCTTGCATGTTTTTGGTTGTTTATTTAGTTGATAAAATGCTTCTATAGTCCATTTCACTACCTGCTGTCCACCTGTTTTTTGTAGATGATTTACTTAAAAGTTTATATTTTTCAATATTTTCCAAGTAAACAACATATGGAAGTGACAACCTAATATGGCAGTTAAGAATTTTACAATAAATCCCTCGTTCATGTTTCACAACATTTTAGTCTCTTTATCATGATCTGGCAGATATTGTGTGTCCCTCCATAAGTAGCCATCTTTGTTTTAGCTGTTTATATTTTTTAGAGTGTTAACATGAGATCATCCAATCAGCAGCTATCAGTTGAGGCTGTTTTTGCATGTGACCAATGACCTTGACCGCCATAAGTGGGTCTGATATGTTGTAAAATATAGACTGATTTCTCATATTTTCAGAAAATTCTGTTACTCAAATATAGAATAAGGTAGGAATTTAGTTACCCAGTTGAAAATTAGGTTCTGTAATCCTCTCCTCTACACTATAATTGTTTCCTTTGAAATATACCTAATAAAAATTTTCATAGCAAAAAACAGGTGGACATGAGGGGATGAAACAGACTATAGTCTGATCAGTTTTAATCCACCAGTATAGAGCAGCACTTACTGCTTCAGTCAGGCCTGAGGAGCTGCGTTTGGTGTGAGGTAAAATGACAGTCAGAATAGCGCCATCTATCTTTGCATTACTAAACTTGTATAAAGTGAGTTCATACTTGGGTGTAAGCCTTATGACCAATTAAGTTGAGCTACGTTTAGTTGCTATTTGGTATGCAGTTTGTAAAAGCACACTAAGAAAAGATTGACTTGCATACTGCGCATGGTATAGTGACCATGTTACCTGGTTACAATATGTACTAGTATATCACAAATAGATACAGTGAGATTGAATCAGCATGTTGTCTAGGTAGCCAGTGTTTCATCACCCTACAAATAAATACCCCATATGGATTTATTCTCCAATCCACATATCAAGTGCCTACTTAACTTAGCTGTAGTCATGTGTTGCTTTTAATGCAGCAGTTGGTGATTTACATCTTTCAACTATCACTAGATGTTCTTGTATGCAAATTTTAGTGTTGCATCAGATCTGTCTGCTGCACATGACACTCTGTCACATTATTCAAATATCAGAGAATTAGCCTTTTCATTGTGTAGGTTGTTACGGAACCTAATATCAGCAGATATTACGTATCAATGTAGTCGTGCTGAACATAAATTTTGTAATGGAGATAAAAAAAATCAGATTCTGTAAAACTAGGCAGCGTGAAATGTCTTGGGGAATGGATAAAGAATTCAGTGTTTTTTTGTTAACAAATAATTATAGTTTTATTCTTAAAACATTCCTAACATTACAATACACATAATCAATACAATTTCACAGTATAACAACAGTACAACAGCAAATCAATACAAGTATATAAATAAAGTGTACAGTACTAGGATAAGTCCTTTATAACGTACATCCCAGATGAACATTTCACATAAATCTTCTCAGAGAATAACAGTCAAGTTCATATACAAAATCAATATGTTGTAATCCCAAAGTGAAGTTCTTGTTATAATCCCAAAAGCATCATCAGTGTGAAGACTATATAAGATCCTTCACAAATTTAGAAGAAAATCTATAATTGCCCCACTTATCGGAAAAGGTCCACAACTGACTTACACGCTTCTGTGTCCGCTGGAATATTTCTCTCCTCTCTCTTTGGCTCTAAAACACAGCCCCTTATTTATAACTATCTCCTCAAGCCAAGAACTTCCCTTTTCTCGAACAATCCAAAGAATCTAACATGTTACACAGTACACACGCATTACTGGAAACATCTAGAACAACATCGCTGTGTTTCTACATATCAGGGTTCACACGTGGGCTGGCCAGGCGAGGCACCCCAGACTAGCATGATCGCTGTTTACACGTAAGACCCCACGCGTGGGCCAAGCTATGCCGTCATAGCAACAGACAACTCTAGCGCTGAACAAACACACTGCTGCATACAATAAAAGAGAATTCTATAACAAGGTCATTGTCCTGAAAATATAATAACCCAAAATTCTTGTTTAGCCCTAAATGGAAAAGGCTGGTAGGACAGGAATAATACCTTCATTAACAAAATATATGAGCAGTAGATTATACATATTTAATTTATTTCTTGAGAAACTCAGACCATAAAATGGTTTGCTGTCTACATACAAATACTGTATGTAGCATAAAATAAAAGCATATCATGTTAATGGTCAGAATGGTTATTAAATCATGTTTGATAAATTAAATAAAAAAACAACCAATGATAGATTAATTTGTGTATCTGCTGTTTAACCTTGAAACCTACAGGGTAGAATAATTCGTTATATACTGTGGAAGTGGTTTTGTTAGGGGGGCTTTAATTTTCGTGCTTTTGGCAGGGACTGAATATGCGCTTAATTTAATAACTCGCGTAATTTTGATAATCACACGGGTCTAGTAATCCCTCTGTGTGGGATCGCTTGAGTTTAGGCTTTTCAACAGGATTTTTAGAGTTTTCATGTTGTCATATAAGAGTTCATAACAAGTGGTATCTCAGCTGAAATCCCCTCAGTTTTATAGGGATTTGTGCAAAAAAGGGTGAAACAGGTAACCTTTGAAGACCTTTGAAACCCCCCCCCCCCCCCCCCCCCCCACCAAAGATTTGAAGTACCATGGAGGTGAGAACCAGCTGCGATTGAGTGACTGTTGTCACCTCTGTTTGTTGTTCATACCTGCTTCCTAGTAATCACATTTGTTGTTGTTGGGCAATTCTACCACTCCTAGAGATGTCAAACTATGTGGCTGTGTGCTGTACCATTGCATCATCAAAAGTAATTAGTCCCAGTTAATTATGTTTTGTTTATACCTTGCTGTCACAATACTCAGTTGCCCGTAGCATTTGTGCATTTAGCGGAGATTGTAAGGTGTGAGATAGGTTGCGCTACAAACCTGTCTTTTATATATTCATTTAAATATTTTAATAATTTGAAACAAAATGAATTACCTATACATATTGATTTGCGTGAAAATTTGAACTGAGCTAATGCTGTAAAATGAGAAAAGCGCCAAAATTCAGTCATGCCAAATTATCCTCTTTTACAGTATCGACCAGGGTAAACTCAGTCTGACTTTTGTGTTATGCGGAAAGGTCACGATAACATGCGGGTTGATGACACTTTTCCTTTGCACGAGGTTTACCTTAAATGCTGTCTTATATCTTGGACAATATTGGAATATTTTTTTCTATTGAATACCACCTGCTCCACTGGCGCCCACTTTTGTCAGATTGTCACAGCTTGTTTCAGTGCCACATCAAAAAGCCCTCTGAAGGTCATTTTACATACCTTTAATAAGCATATGTTTAGGGGTTGAAATATTTACTCTATCCCATCATGTCTGTGCCTGCATGAAAGAGGCACAGTTATTTTACATTTATAATCATTTTGGATTGATTATGAAAAAATATAACCAATTAATCAATTATGAAAGAAAACAACCAATCTTTGATTATATTAATTAATTGGCACACTACCATATTATGTTATGGTAAGATAAGCTCAAGAAGACAATAAAAATAATGGAGGGTACACGGTGGGAGGCTGAAGAAGACAATAAAAATAATGGAGGGTACACGGTGGGAGGCTCAAGAAGACAATATAAATAATGGAGGGTACACGGTGGGAGGCTCAAGAAGACAATATAAATAATGGAGGGTACACTGTGGGAGGTCTTTGTGTTTTGCATGACCATATGACCGGCCATAATTAATTTGATTCTTGGAGGAATGTGCACACAATTGTTTTGTTGAGTTTGTGTACATGTGATGTAACATTAACACGAGATGCTTGGGAGTACAAGGAGAGGTGTGGATGGCAACATATGATCTGCCAGCCAGGTGTGCTGGTGAACCTGAGTGAAGGATGTGCTGTGATGCTGGGGTACAGGTTAAGTTTATCAACCCTTGGGAGTCCAGAGATGCTGAGATGCTACTCCAAAGCAGCCTCACAGTGCTGGAAGTACCGCAGGAACATACGTCAGCACTGCTGGCCAGTCCCACAGCCATGGCTGTTCTTGGATAAGTCATATTGCTGTATATCATCATAGCCCAGGGCTGGAATTTAGGGTGTAGTAAAATCCACCCAAGTAACATAACCCCCCCCCCCCCTTCCACCCCGACAGCTCTTCCCCCCCCTCCCCCCCAAAAAAAAAGACAAAAGAAAAAAACCCCATACCAACACCTTTAAAAACACTGTTTAAACACTAAATATAAGGGAATTAATCAAGCCTTTATTAATTAGATGAATACCTGCTTTAGAAAAAAAAAGTTTCATTTTTTTTCTCTGTTTGTCAGTCTCTGTTTAACTCATTTTCCTTTGGGTGGATGTACACAGTTTTCAGCTCTGTATGAAAGTTCAGTGATTGTTCAAATAATGGGTAATGTCGAAATTGTGTGTAAGATTAATTCATTAAATGCTGATTAATATTAAAAGATTAAGTGGTAACCTTTAATCTATGGATATTTACATAATAAAATTATGTTATTTAATGCCAAAACTTAATTAATTCCATAATATCTAGCGAAAGGAATATTAATTACCTTTGGTTTTAAGGGAGAGTACAGATTACACTTGAATGAAATGGTTATGAAATGAATATGTATAGGCTGGGGGGGGGGGGGGGGGGAGGGAGGGACACTTGGATTTGTGACTAATGGTGACCAGACATGTGTTAATTCAATTGTAATGATGTAACCCTTTAAAATGATTTTATAGAATGCCTGTACTTCTATAGCATTTTCATAAAACAATATTGGAGGTACGCTCTTTACACAGCGCTTTACCTATAGGACCACTACCTATATCGTAAGGCGCTGTTTGTTATGACCTCGTATCCTGAATTGCTACACCAGAGAGGAGCACTGTATTTTTGTCCAATCAGATGAGACCTTGTGCTGGAAGACAAAGCCAAGCCAGGAATAGTAGTGTGCCAAACGGAGCCAATCATGTTTATTTCGTTTTGAGTAACAGTCTGAACAGGCCACAGGCTCAGAGAGAATTGCCCCTGACCTGGTTTGCTTAGGGGATTGGGCACATAGGATGCTCGGCCGGTGAGATGTAATTCAAACGAAACATAACAACAAAGGCTGTGTGCACACCTCGCTGGCTTGTTTCAGTTCTGCAGACAACAGATACATGGCTCCGCTAACACAGTCATAATGTCATAATCCAATCGGTCGATGATGCGAGAACGCAGAGGGAGCTATTTAAATTCGACCGGAAACTCATCAAACAACGCTTGAAGCGCAGCAATGGGCGGAGCCAGGATGCCTGTCGAGTCTTTGTTTATAGGCATCTGATAGGCTGCTTGTCACATCATACGCACGTTTATTTCAGTGGACAATGAACCGCCATCTGGTGTCTAAATATATCATAAACGGTCAAAGCTGGCAGCATGAAAATCAGTTGCTTCTTTAGAAGCGCAAGTTTTCCGCTGCCTCGGGAGCATATATTGGAGGGATTAGGACTTTTTGATTGGGGGGGGGGGGGGGGGGGAGGGGAGAGTCTGGGGTAACACTGTTCTGGTACACCAGAATTCAACTGTGTATCCTTGATAGTACCTCTCCTGCCTGCTGTGTTTTGATTTGTGTCCAGGGCCTGCTGCAGCCTCCCCTCTGCTGGCTCAGCACGGAACTCAAGTGTTATAATACTGCTGATGATCGGCAGAAACCATCCTTTACTGCATTGACGTCATGGAGAAGCCTGTGATTATTTTACCTAGAATGACAGGAGAGGGGAGCTCCATGGCCCTTATTTCAAATTATTGCTGTCAGAGAAACCAGGAACGTTGGTCTTCAGCTGACAGATGATAGGTTCACACTAAGCATGTGTGATTATTGACTAGAACCACTGTGTTCTAATATGTTTGGAGATGAGATTATTGCCCTCCAGTCATCCATTGTTGGCTGGTTGTTCCACACTTTGCACAGAGAGCTGGGGTTAAATGGTATGACAGGGGTTGGGTGCGGTAATCACTGTGTGTCACTGCGGCCATGATAATTTTTGTATCATGCCACGGATCAGCAGCGGTAAAACCAGCAAAGAATGGATGAGTACTTTTATCACTTAATTAATATTAAACCATAGGTGAAATGTGATATAGGTGTTCTTTCATGAGCTTTAAGCATTAAACATAACATTGTAACTGTGCCATGTTGTAAAGCTTGGAAGATGAAATACTTGGAATATATCTAAAATTAAATATATGTGGGCATTTCATATTTGTGGAAGAGGAAATATTGAAAATTTAATCCTTTGGTTTGCATCATTTTGTTTGAGTTTCCAGCATGCAGTTGACCGGTCCTTTAAAAATACACAACAAAATAATATTAACCATTTGCATGAAAAAAAAAATTGAAAGATATGAGACAGCTAGATATTTAAAAACAAATAATAAAAATCAGTTTTGTAGAATATATTTTGATTGATAGTAACTATTTTAGATACCAGAATTAATGCTATATGAATCAAGGTGTATACTGCTCATATATTTTATGGAGCATATTGAAAAATGTATGTGAAAAACTAAAAAAAGAGCCAGTATCATTTGAAAATATATTATTATGTAATGTTAAAAGCATGAACTTGGCACAATCAGTACAGTAATAAATAAATGAGTGACAATCATTCCTTATTAGTATTTCTTGCTATTAGATTGAAGCTCAATTAAATCCATATTGGTTAAACATGAGGAATAACTGTCAATTTGAAAACTTTGTGTGACTGATCTGGAAGTTATTAAAATTATCTAGAGTCTTTAGGGGGTGGGAGTAATGTATTCAGGAGTTAAAGAAAAAAAAAGACAATTTTCTGGAAAATCCATGGATGCCTGAGGCTGTGGTGACAGTTAACCTCCAGGCAGATGCTCAATCAGTGCTTCTGTGCGAAACTATGGAGGCCATGTTAATTAGGTGAAATGAGTGTGTGTCAAACATGCAGTTGCCACCAGCTGTTTTAAAATAGATGAGCATTTAATACCGGCTAATGAGACTCCCTGTTGCAGGGCTTGTTCACTGCCCCTGCAGCACTTAGGTGGTGTTTTCCAGCACAGTCCTTGCACGTTAATGACCTTTCCTGAGCTATGTGTCAATCGAAAATAACACTATCCCAAAAGGAGTAGTAAATAAACAAAGATCACTAGTCCTTTTAACAAAAAAGTAGTCCTTTAAATGAATCTAAACTTCATTCAACTACATCTGTCAACTGGTTTTATTTTCATTAATTTTTTTATTGCACTTAACTTCTAAAGCTTATTTTATTTTGCACCAATCTAGGAAAAGGTGTGAAGTAATTCACTCACTTGTACAGTTTAGTAATATATATGACAATATAAATCATGTCATAATTTGAGATTCTGCTGGTATTTAGTTTATTCAACTGCAGTATGAATTAGCACAGAACCAAGGTAGCAGCATTTGCTGCTCAAACATCAACGTGTCTACTTGTCTCTGCTGTCACCTTCTGTCCTTACCATAAAAACTACCATCTTTATGTTATTTGTCTTGAAACAACTCTTATCCAACGTATTTGAATGGACCACTTTACCCTCTTCACGACATTCGTGCATAGGCCGCTGGTGTATTTAGAAGTACAGGTGCCTTGTGGGCTGTATATTTCAAATCCCACAATCCATCACCAGCAGAATACTGGATATTGCTAATGCAGCTTCTCAATGTAATTAAATATATCATCTCTATAAGGCAGTTGATACAAGATCAAATTCTAATACAAACTGTGCCGAATGCAGAATTTTCTTATGTCTTTTCATGTTCTGCATTATGGTTTAATAATAAATACGGCAAATAATAAATATGATGAATAAAAAGTATCAGGATGATCGGAAATTAAAAACACTATGTCCAGTGCCCACACTGCTGAGTTGAATGAATGGGCTGGACGCTAGGGGGCACAAGTCGTTTGCCTGCAGTTTTTCAAGCAGGCAGTCATTTACTGCCTCCACACATGAGAGTATCAGTATTAGCGATATCCTGTATTGTCAGTACTCATGTGAGTCTAATTATGTGACATGGGCAAGGTCCAATCATTCCACTCTCAGATCAAGTGTCACCATCTCATGGACATTTAGGTAAAACCATGAAATCTTTTGAGATAGTTTACTTGCTGTCTATTAAACCATCGTTATGTCGGTCCTTATAGATAAAATACATAGCAGTCTCACAGCACAAATAAGTCTCTTATACTGGGATTGCCAGGAATTTACTCTTCAACAATTTTATTAAGAGAACTGTACAATTGTTTAAATAGTGGTTGGACCGATGATCATTTATAATTGATGAACAGTCGCCTGATGCAGACAATCCGATGATTGTTCATGCTTCACCAAATCGATTCACAAAGGCTAGGCTTTATGAAGATGGAAGGAACATTTTTTAAAATAAAATTTATGCAAACAAACTTTAGAACAAAATCTGAATTTACTAATAGATTCACACCTATGTTTAATGTATACACATATAAGCTGTAGAGTTCTTAGACATATAATCCAATATGTAGGCCTACATATCAATTGAGACCATATATAGGTCTATATTTGATAGGAATTTCAGGCTTCAAGAGGTCAACCAATTTTACTGATGACTGATCATGAAATTACAACTAATTACAAACTGGTTTAAAAGGGAAATATTATTATTTGTTCTGATGTCATTTTAAAATTGCACGTTCACCTGGTGAGACAATGTGGCGGCATCTGGTGTGTATTTTGGTAACTAACAGACATGGGGGGAACTGTAAGACAGTATGTTTTTAATCAGCTTTACCATTTCCTTGGATTATTTCTAAAAGAAAAATACATCCTGAAAATGTATTGGTTGGACATAATTTGATGATACCAAGATATTGACCAAAGGTTTACTAAAAGAACTTGGAAAGAGAACTAAGATAGTTCAGACTTTTACCAAAAGATGGCAGAAGTGATCACTGACTTGCATGTTTCAAGATCCTATTTCTCTAGGGTAAAGGGCTGCAACACAACTTTTGAAATTGTATTATTCTATCCTTTTCAGGTGTTAATTCTTTTTTAAACTTTTTTTTATTAATTCTTCTTCTTCAAGACAAATTGTTTAGACTCCACACAGATGTATACTTCTTGCTGAAGAGATAGGGACATTTGAGAGATGGGGGGGGGGGGGGGGGGGGGGGGGGTGAAAGTAATAAGAGGAGTTGAGAAACAATCTGGCTTAACAATATATACAGACAACCCTTATAACTGTCAAAAATGGTCTGAATTGACAGTTGGTCTTCTTAGATAGGTCAGTTATTACTAATGTCAGTGCTTAAGGTTCATTCAAGGGTGGTCTTAATAGGGAGGTTGTCTTTCACACAGGTTCAACCGTATCTCTTCCACTGGCTGATTCTATTGTTAGAAATGGCTGGACACTGTGAGGCTGCACATACTGTCCACTGAATTGGTTCATGATTGTGCACTTGTATCAGGGAAGCACTGATCAATTATAAGTCATTGTAAAGAATAAATCTGTCGTCCTAGGGCTCCTTAATGTAAGAAATACATGGACACTACATCCAAATCTACCCAAGTCATATGTTTATATGACTAAAAGTGAGGAGAGAAATATTTTTATAGAAAAGACAGTTGATTTCATAAGTTAATTTTAATTTTGGATAATGGTGAAGTGATCACAAGAGATAGAGGCAACCTGCAAACCAGAAAATGATCTTGAAAGAAATTCGGAGACTTTTTCAAGAAGTCTCACTGTCAAAAAAAGAGGCAGATTGGAATGAACACAGTCTTCCACATCCATGGTAAGCTCTGATGGACAGGAAGTTCCAGTGTGGTAAATCCAATGCCACAAAGTTGGCTAAAACTTGTGGAAGTGATAATCCTTGACCAGCTATGGCTTTTATGGGTGCTAAATGTGTTGTCATGATTACAGACAAGACATGGTTTCTGTGGGTCTAAGTAGTACTGAGCTCATTGGACGAGGTAATATGGATATTTGTAGGGTTTAAGTCACATGAGGGATACCTTAAAAGTAGCTGGAAAGTCTGCAGACACAGGTTGATTCCTGAATATAGACTGGTTTCTGGCTGTGAATTTGCAGAAACAAGTGCAGTGAGTGCTAAAATGTGGAGGAGAATTCTTGTATCCATCAGATAGGTTGGATAGAAGTCGTATAATCAACCATGTCCATCTGTTGTACTCTGTGTATCTGTCTGTCTGCATATTATTGTGCTTACAACATACCTCCCCCCAGTAAATTATAGGCTGATTTTAAGTTGATCTGCCTCTATGTGGACACTAGAGGGAGTGTTTTTCTGGATTTTTTTTTAACATAAATTTGCTAGTGTCTGTACATTATGTGTTGACATCTGGTGGGATTATTAGGTACTTTTTATGAAGCATTCATGACAGGACAGAATGGGAAAAGATAAAAGATAAAATACATTCATTATTCCCATAAAATACAAAGAGATGTGTGAGCTGTTTACAAGACATTTTCCAATTAAACCAGAGATGAATGACAAAAAAATAGCAAACTAGTAAATCTAAATACTTAATATAAAATCAGGTTAAATCACTTCAATTGATACCAAAGAACGTTATACATAGAAGAGTGTTCCAAAAACAATAAAAAAATTATTTATCCAAAATTTAAACATTAAAACTGAAACCAAACAAAAAAAGTTGAAAAACTTGTTGTAGAAGCTATGTACACAAAACCCTATTTTTTGGAATAACAGAAATAAAAATTTTGATTGGAAAGGATTATTAAATGATTATTAACTTTTACTGGTTCTTTTGTAAATAAGTTATATGTTCATTTAATACCAAGTTCTCCTTATCCACTTAATATGTTACTATGTGTCATTTGAGTCACCTCCCCAGCTATGCATGACCTGAATAAGGCATGATGCAAACTGATTCTGTTTTCATCAGTACCATGTTGCAAATATCATTTAATACCAAGTTCTCCTTATCCACTTAATATGTTACTATATGTCATTTGAGTCACCTCCCCAGCTATGCATGACCTGAATAAGGCATGATGCAAACTGATTCTGTTTTCATCAGTACCATGTTGCAAATATTTTAATGTATGAAATATGGATTAACTATATGGAAAATGCAAATATTGTTGGGAACCTTTTATATGGACCAGCTTCATTATTTTTGTACTGCCAGTATCTGATAATGTTTGGAACTCTGTGGCAGGTTGCAATCATGGAGTAACTCATGCAGATCTTTTATCCGAATAATTGCTTTATCCAAACAAAAAAAAAACAAAAATTGAAATAAATTATAAATATTTTCCAATAGAGTTTCTTATCTATTTAATGAGGTCAGAGGTCATCAGGCTACTTTGTTTTGTTGCGTTCATTAACTTTTAGTGTCACCACGATACATTTCCAGGACTTTGATGGATTTTCATGAAACTCGTAAAAAATATTTTAAAATATAATCTCACCTGAATAAAAATTTTTGGTCAGATGTCACAAAACATATGACGGGTGTATTATTCAGCCTTGCAGTGCTCCTGTTCATGTATGTGTTTAAAATTTATGAAATATCAAAGTACATTAAATATTATACATTTACATTAAATACATTTTTTATGTGAATCCAAGCATAAATCACCCAAGGAAAACTTTTTTGTTATTTAATACTGTGCATTTGTCACAGTGAAACAAGGGTCTGGTTTACACTTGTCTATATCTGTGACGTACCATGGGAATAGTTGTTGGTGACATTATCATGTCAACATCCTGTTGCAATGGCAGTTATTTCAATGGTGTCAATCAGTACCAGGTAAATAATAAAAAAAAATCTTAATTCGCTGTGGTCTGTGTGTTCATTAGTGTGGTAATATTCAGAGAATTCATTGGATTTGGTTCAGATTTGGTGGAAAAGCAGTGACATATCAACAGATCTAAATGATTAACTTTTTGGTTACCTTGACCTTCAGTTGTGAATAAATAGGCACTTTTCCTTTTTGACCATTTTGTCTTGATTTAACTGAAATGCTAACATAGACATATCTCTGGATGCAAGTCAGTTGTTCTTGTGTATTTGTATTGTATTGCTGGTTAACACCCATTTTCTGAAAGTAGGTCAGTGTTTAACCCAGTGCAGATACGAAACATGGCCTGTGTGTATCGTTCTAAATGTCTGTATTCATGTTTTATCAGAATTATACCCAGCTATGCAGTCTTATATTTTTGGGTGCAAATGCAACTTCATCTAGTTTTTATAGCTTTGAAATCAATTTTATTCTACAGGAAGACTATGAAAGGTCGTGATTAAAATAAAAGATATCCTGTTGTGAGAAAATGTGTACTTGCACCAGTGACATTGGCCCATCCCCAGGCAGCATTTTAACACATTGTGATGTTAGATATAAAAAGTTACCATTGGGCACATATCATCATGTATTTGTGATACATACAAAAACAAGTTCATCTAGTTTTGTGTTGGTTATATATATATATATAATGAAATACTTTGAATGGTTTGTGTAAACAATATAATTATATTATATAAGATAATTATATGTTTCTCTTCCTTTTTTCAGGTAAGAAAACTTTTTGAGAACCTATTTGAGAAGAACAGAAGGTGGGATTTTCTGTTATATGATTATTTCATGTCTCTTAGATGTATATGTAGAGTTTAACAAATTTCCCTGCTATTGGGTCTCAGGTTATATTGAGATAAATAATTGTCATCATACAGATATCAGCTTATAGTACTCTTGAGCCACTGAAGTATTTCATTTAAATTATTTTATGAAATACTATTAAATATTATTATCCAGGGGTCATAATACTTTGATATTTTCACCTTTCCAACAGAAAGGCATTAATACAGGTTTGCCTTTCCAACGTAAAGGCATTAATATGGGTTTGCCTTTCTGCAGCTTTCAAGCTTTCAGTCACACTTTGCTCAGTGGAAACTCAATTCTTCTATCTTACATGCCATTTAACATACACATTTGCATGTAAAAAGAACTGAGTATTTTCAGTAGTACCACTGTTATATTAGAAACATGATCATGCAGTAAAACAACAAAGGAAAATATAGGAGATATGCCAGAACATATAAGGAATTATAGGGAAATACAGGGAGTCGGTTGAGCACCACATGTAAAATATTCCATTTTTATGTCATGTTTGTTACTACTAACCAGCTACTGATTTGGAAAACATCTTGTGTTCACCTTTCCAACAGATTGGTGGAAAATTATAAATGCCTTTCCATGTATGTTTGCCTGTCTCTGACAGGTGGAAAGGCTTTATTTAGACCCCTGTTATCTGTGAAATTTTTAACTTTAGCTGCCTCTTTCATATCTCTGATTAAGGGTTTTGTCCACTTTTTTAAAAGATAAATTACATGATTAAGAGGGGTGTTGTGATACAAATTTATGTATTTGTTTTTCTTTTGGCACTCTTCTGATTAAACTTTATGTTTTATGTTATATTTCACAACCAGAGTGATGTGACATTTTTAACTTTATTGAAACTTTGTCAAGGCCCATTTGTCATTGTAAAAATTTTTTTACATATCTGGCATTATAGGATGTACAGAGAGAATTTCACCCGAGCCAGAGGTAGTTGTATAGGATTGTTTTTAATGACATTGGCATTGTTGTTTCACATTGAATAAATATTTCATGGACCATACACATTAAATTGAAATATGGAAAGGCAGTGAGATACAGAGTAGTAGTTTTTTGCTTAAATGTTCCCTCAGCTGATTTGTTGTAAAAAAGATAAAGATTTACATGTGGTTGAAGATAAACAAATCCTTCATTTTAATTCCATTGGTATGTGCGTCTTTGTGACTTCATGAAATCATTGTTAAAACAGCACAAATAGTACAAGTTGTGTCTAGTGGATTTAATTTTGTGTCTGCTTGATAGTTCCAGGAGTGTTGTTTCAAAGATATCACTGAGTGTGATTAAATATTGCAAATGATCTCCTATAGATATCACTATGTGTATGTGATGTATATACAGTTCATGTCCTACAGATGTCACTGTGTGATCAGATAGTGCTAATGCTGTCCTGCAGATGTCACTGTTTGTCTGATTGATAGTACAGGTGATGTCCTGTAGATGTCACTGTGATCAGACAGTGCTAATGCTGTCCTACAGATGTCACTGTGTGTCTGATTGATAGTACAGGTGATGTCCTGTAGATGTCACTGTGTGATCAGATAGTGCTAATGTTGTCCTGCAGATGTCACTGTGTGTCTGATTGACAGTACAGGTGATGTCCTGTACATGTCACTGTATCTGATTACTGACCACAAACAAGGGAATACCTTTCACTGGAACTCAACTTTAGACAAAATTATCTATAGCTCTATGATATATTGATTGTTGTATATAAACACCAGTAAAATAATTGAGATCAGTGGCTGGTACCTCTGAACAAGATTGATAATAATAAACACCAGTGAAATCACACTGTGCAGAATCCGAGTCAAATTTTTATTTTAAAGTTTGACATGTTTGACAAGTACGGTAGTCCAAGCTGTCCCACGGTGGGAGAGGACCGTGGGAGAGGTTAGTCCTGAGTCACTAGATACAACATCTGGTGGAAGGGTGATCAAATACTGGTACCTCTGAAAAAGATTGATAATAAAACCAGTGAAATATCAGAGACCTGTTTAATGCTCAGAACCCAGAACTCATTCTTTTGGATAAAGCTTATATAGTTTGAAAATATTGGAGATCAGATGCTGGTACCTTAAGTCAAAGATGTTGTAATCCTAGTTATATTTAGTGTTGTTTACTGCAGATAGATGGCAGTACTGCTAAAGACTCCCATATATCTCCCTGTCAGCAGGACTGTCATGTACATGTACTTAAGCTTGTTGGTGGAAGTAAGGTGTTTAACATAAGTTCTGTGTTATATTACATAGCTGTTATAACATAAATAGTGAATGATTAAATTTAAAACATCATTCTTTTCTAGTTAATCTGATTGCCACCAGGTGGTATCATGGCTGATTTCAAGACTGCTTTGTCTTCTAGTCAAACAAATTTTCTTTCTTCTTCTGAGTCTTTTATTGATTTATACCTGAATCATATGTACATGAATCCTGCCATGTTTTCATAACAAAGCCCAGGTCCAAAAACATTTGTTACACTTGCACTACATATTGGTAACACAGACAAATCCACAAGTTTCTGCACTTTGCATGACTAGGAGGATTTACGTGAGCATACAAACTCCTTGAACAATGACAGATTTTAAATCAATATCGTTCCTGACCTTCATAGTAAACAAGTTCAGGTCAACAGTCAATGCAATCACAGGTATTATCAGGCGATCAGAGGCCAAGATTTATTTGGCGTGGAACTTGTATGCCACTGATTATAAATGGGCCACCATTGACATGATTTTCAATCTCTGTTTCCTCCCACGCTGCATTTATATAAGAATTATATTGCGGTTTTTGGCCCCACCTTGTTTTTAGGTGGCCATTATGGGGATTTCTTGTAAATGTGCAATATTAGATATTCATATTTATGGTATTTTGGCCCATATCACCAAACAGTAACTTGCTCTATTAATGAGAAAGTGTGTTGTGGGAAAGTGTGTATAAGCACAAATATAGTGTTTGCCTGCATTTTGCAGAGCAGCTGTAATCCCTGTTATAAGTTTATCATTGCAAAGTGAGTCATGTTTCCCCCTATTTTCTTTCATTTTAGTGTTTGTATATTAACTGAATTATTTTGAATTTTCAACAGTGGTCTCTTCGTATGATATGACATTTATCCATGACTTGTAGATATTTCAGGTAGAAACTTGTGAGTCTGCTTCATTTTATATAATTATAAGAATTATCCCCCCTTGGGACTCATTCGCCACTGTAGTATTGATAGAGAGATATAAATATTATTGAAATGCAATATAAGGTGTTGTTTTATCAAAAGGTGTCAGCACTTGATCTTTGCTGAAAGGAGTATTTCCCAGATGTTTACAATAGCGTTATCCCAGAATCCAGCTTCTTTTGCTATAAGGTGCTTTAAAGGGTGCTGTTAATAAAAATGGTTTCTGCATACTGATCTGTAGAGGTAATTTGCTTCATTAACAGTAATGAACCCCTGTGCAGTGATGAGAATGTGGAGGGAGACATAAGCAGGGTATTATAACCTTTATGAGGCCCTTGTTCTCTGGGTGATATCCGTGGAGGTCAAAGTAAAATATTTCTCCCTTTCCTTTGATTTGGACCATACTTTTGACTTTTGTAGCAGTGGAACAAGTTTGAATTAAATTTCTAAAAAGTATAATTTTAAACAAAGGGAGTTATATATTAACATAATCATGACCATATCAGATTTAATTTTTATTCTATGGGGAATTTAGTTAATATAACCATGGGATATATTTTATATTTATGTTAGTAAAAATCTCAGAGTTTCAAAGGGTTAAATGATTTTTTTTTTAATATTATGGCTACAAAGTTGTTGTTTCTTTCCTAAATTTTTACATATTTTATAGAATTTCTGATTCAGGATATTTTAGAACCTTGCTCAAGTGTTTCAATAAAGTTATATTTTTTAGCTCAGCTGACTATAAGTCATCTGAGCTATAGTGGTGGTCCTTTGTCCGTCGGCTGTCCGTCCGTCCGTCCATCCGTCCGTTAAACTGGCACGTTTTGAAACCATAAGACCTAGGAATCCAAAATTCAGCATAATGTTAGATGTCCCCAAGATCTACTTCCAAGCCAAAAACTGGGTCTTTGGGACTTCGATCCTTTGAGAAATTTAGGAAAACCTCAATTTTTACTTTTGACCGTTTTACGGCTCCTAAACTTAGAAAATTTCATGAAAAATAGAAATTTTCATGACAAATACACATGTACGGACTTTTTTTCCCAATGCCTGCAGATATTGGCCTGATTTTTTGTGTGTGGGCAGATAATGACCAGTTACAGATCGAGTTCGCGTTTCGTCCCGGTTGACCTACTTTTGACCGTTTTACGGCTCTTAAACTTAGAAAAATTCATAAAAAATAGAAATTTTCATGACAAATACACATGTACAGCCATTTTTAGCCCTCAGCTCACAGGCTGATGGGCTATTGTCGTCACCCAAGCTGTCCTTCTGTCCGTCCGTCCATTTGTCTGTCTGGTGTCTGTCCGTACGTCCGTTCTGCGTCTGTTAACTTTTACCTTGTGAGCGGGATATCTCTAAAAGGATTCACCATTGGAATTTTATTTTATCAGTGAAGATGTATATCAATAAAATCTCGGTCAAGTTCGAAGATGGGTGACCTTGACCCATTTTTAGCTCAGCTGACTATAAGTCATCTGAGCTATAGTCGTGGTCCATTGTCCGTCGTCCGTCCGTCTGTCCGTCCGTCCGTCCGTCCGTCCGTAGATGTGGCACGTTTTGAAACCGTAAGACCTAGGAATCCAAAATTCGGCATAATGTTAGATGTCCCCAAGATCTCCTACCAAGCCGAAAACTGGGTCTTTGCAACTTTGTTCCTTTGAGAAATTAAGGAAAAACCTCAATATTTTATTAAAAACCTATTTTCACACTTTAGGACTGCCTAATATCAAAACCACTCATCTGTTTTTTCCTCATATTTACCATAAATATTCCTCTATATAGTTCCTATGTACATGCCAGAAATTATGTCTGTATTATTTAATTTAAAAAAGTTCTGGGCCCAAACATAATGCATTTTGAAAAAAATAAGGAAAGATATTTGATCACTTAACACAAAAAATGTTAAAGCTGTGGATCTTTTTTCCAGTAATATAACTTTATTTAATCAAAATTAAATTGTATACCCAAAATTAGATGAAAATCTTTTAAATTTTTTAAAATATTAATAAAAATAAAAAATTGGTACCTTAAATTTGCCCAACTTTGACCATGGCATGTTTTTTTCCTGTAAGTACTGTGGATTTAATTTTCACAGCATGTTTTTGGCAGCATTTCAACTGTTAACACCAAAAATTTGAAACCAGTTGATCAAAAACTGTAGATTTTAATCAAGTTTTCAAGCACCTTGTAACATATTGTTTACATCAAGCTAGTGTTATGCAGTTTGCAAAAGCTCAGCTCCCCAGCTTCAGCTCTAAGTTCCTTAAATTCAGCATACAGTTAGATGTCTCCAAAATCCCCTACCATGCCAAGAATTTGGTCACTAGGACTTAATACCTTCGAGATATTAATGAAAAACTTCATTTTTCCATTAAAAACCCATTGTTACACTTCAAGACTGCCTAATATCAAAACCACTGATCTGACTTTAATCATAAACAATATACATATTTTTCATTCTCTATGCACATCCCAGAATGATGTGAGTATTGCGTAATTGTTTTAAGTTATGGGCCCAAACATAATGGACTTTGTAAAAAATCAAGAAATATATTTACTCCCTTAACAAGGGCATTGCTAGAGATTTTTTTGTCAGGGATGTAACATTATTTAATCAAGATTCAATTGAATACCCAAAATTAGTTCTGAATTTTTCAAATTTTATAAGTTATTAGTATAAATATAAAATTAGTAACTTAAATTTTGCCCAACTGTGACCATGGCACGTTTGTTTCCCGTGAGCACTGTTGATATAATTTTCATATCATGCACACATAAGGATTTCAGCTTTTTAGTTTAGAAAGCTGAAAGAAATTGGCCAAAAATTGTAGCTTTTATTAATGTTTTTTATGAGACCCTGTCAGACTTTGGCTCTCTTCAGCCCCTCTTGAGTCACCTGTATGTTGACCTTGTTGACCTTTCATCAAATTATGCACGCTTGAGGCGAGGCATACAGGAATCCAGGCAGCTTATGGCCAGCCACAGTTGATCCAGGTGTCCAACCCAACTCATCTAGTAGTTTTAACCAACAACATAACAATAAACAACAAATTAATAAATTTTTATTGGTTTTTAATAACAAATTAAAGAAAAATAGAAAAGGAATTTGTTAGTTTATAATAACAGGAAATTAACTTGCAGTTACTGATGATATAAGAATCTTGTGTCGATGGGTAGAATGTCACATATTCCAAATAACACCATGCAGTCACCTATGGCATTTTTCAGTTCAATTTTAATGATAAAGAAGTAAAACATATTATTCATTACTTATCATTAGGGATCATATGAAGGAAATTAATGATAGACCAAGATGCAGTTGATAATATTAATCTAGATTCCTACTGTGTCTAGTGTGTACATTGATGTGAAATTAGTCCAAAATGAATTTTTTACAGTTATTTTTTAATATAAATAAAAGCCATAAAACCAGGTACTTATGATCATTATTTAAATGTGTGAATTTTGTATATTCTGGATTTTCAACATCATTGTTTGGTGAAAATTGAATAAATACCAGACATAGAATGAATACTTTGTAATTGTATTTAAATACGAATATGATTATGTACTCCATTATAAAATTTCTTGCATAAAGAATGGGAATTCAGGTAAAAATGAAAGTATATGAATACTCGTGCAGATACTTTCAAAATGTATTCATGAATGCATTCATGAATATATTCTTTAATATTATTTTAATAATCATATCAGTTATATTTCATTTTAAAAAATTATATGATTCTCTTATTATTTTTAATAAAAATTATATTTGGGACAATATTTGTAATTTTTTTTAATAAATAGTTAAACTCTTATATTATATGTTCTGCTTATAAGTTATATGGCCAAGTCAAAATCTGTGTGACAATAGTACTCCAATTGTTAATAAAATAAATGAAATCAATCTTCTTCCCTGTCTCCAAAGGTACTATCAAAATCATACATAAGCTAAACAACAACAACTCATAATACAGCTTATATTTATTACCACACATAACCAGCATGTGCCTCATTTCTAAATAATATTTTTTTATCATATATAACAGCTGAGCGTCGTGACCCATAGGTCCCTTGTTCTACATTTTAGAGCTGATTATAGAAAAACACTTAGAAGTTTATATCTCAGGAACCATTGTGTGGATTTTCACAAAACTTACTATAATCATTGGGACTGATGGTCTGTATGTGCTGCACAATTTTGGTGGCGCCACCTGCAATTTCTGATTTTTTAATGAAATTTTATCAAATTTTTTTCAGTTTTGGCCTTTTGTGCAGGATATCTCCAAAGGTATTCAACACAGGAACTTCATTTCTTCAGTGCTATTGCATTATATTTACAAAATCTTGGTCAAATTCAAAGATGGGTGATCTTGACCTACTTTTCAAGGTCACAGAGCTTAGTATAGAAAAAAACTTAGGAGCTTTTTTCTCAGGAAGCATTTGGTGGATTGTTGTGAAACATGGTATATACCTCTCCAATTTAAAGTTATAAATGATTATCAACTTTTGCGAATATTCTAGTTTTGCAATGCAATGCTTACAGATACTGGCCTAATGTTTGGTCTGTGGGCGCATAATGACCACTTACAGATCGAGTTCGCGTTTTCGTCCCAGTTAACCTATTTTTCACCATATGACAGATCCTGAACATAGAAAATTTCATGAAAGACAGAAATTTTCATGAAAAATGCACATATATGGACTTTTTTTCACTATGCCTGCAGATACTGGCCTGATTTTTGGTGTGTTGCTTGATAATGACCCTTTACAGATCGAGTTTGCATTTTGCCCTTGTTGACCTACTTTTGACCATACAACACCTCCTGAACTTAAAAAATTTTACAAAATTTAACAAATGTTTCTAATTTGCCCCAGGCGGGGGCATTCGTGTTGTTCCGACACATCTAGTTTTCCTGTGGATTTAATTTTCACAGCATGTTTTTGTTAGCATTTCATCTGATAACATCAGAAATGTGAAACCAGTTGATCAAAAACTGTAGATTTTATTCAAGTTTTCAAGTACCATGTCACATATTATTTATATCAAGCTAGTGTTATGCAGTTTGCTAGAGCTCAGCTCCCCAGCTTCAGCTCTCAGTTCCTAAAATTTGGCATACAGTTAGATGTCTCCAAAATACCCTACCATGCCAAGAATTTGGTCACTAGGACTTAATTTCTTTAAGATATTAATGAAAAACTTCATTTTTCAATTAAAAACCCATTGTTACAATTTAAGACTGCCTAATATCAAAACCACTGATCTGACTTTGATCATATATAATATACATATTTTTCTATACATTCGCTATGCACATGCTAGAAATGATGTCAGTATTGTGTAATTGTTTAAAGTTATGGGCCCAAACATAATGCACTTTGTAAAAAATCAAGAAATATATTTACTCCCTTAACAAGAGGATTGCTGAAGCTAGAGATTTTTTGTAACATGTAACATTATTTAATCAAGATTCAGTTGAATGCCCAAAATTAGTTCTGAAGTTTTAAAATTTTATAAGTTATTAATATAAATATAAAATTAGAACCTTAAATTTTGCCCAACTGTGACCATGGCACGTTTGTTTCCCGTGAGCACTGTTGCATACAAAAGGATTTCAGCTTTTTAGTTTAGAAAGCTGAAAGAAAATGGCCAAAAATTGTAGCTTTTATTAATGTTTTTATGAGACCATGTCAAAACCAGGCTGTCCCAAGCCCCTCTTCAGTCACCTGTATGTTGACCTTATAGACCTTTCAGCAAATTATGCACGCTTGAGGGAGGCATACCCTGGGGCAGCCAGGCAGCTTATGGCCAGCCACAGTTGATCCAGGTGTCCAACCCAACTTAACTAGTAGTTGTTTTGACCAACAACATAACAAGAAACTATAAATTTATAAATTTTTATTGGTTTTTAATAACAAATTAAAGAAAAATTAATAGAAAAGGAATTTGTTAGTTGATGAGTAACAGAGAATTAACTTGCAGTTACTGATGATGAAAGATTCTTGTATGGATGGATAGAATGACAAGTATTCCAAATAACACCATGCAGTCACCTATGGTAATTTTTAGTTCTATTTTTTAATGATAACAAAAATAAATCATATTATTCATTACCAATCATTAGGGATCATATGAAGGAAATTAATGATAGACAAAGATGCAGTTGATAATATTAATCTAGATTCCTACTGTGTCTAGTGTGTACATTGATATGAAAGTAGTCCAAAGTGAATATATTACATTTATTTTTTTTAATATAAATAAAAGTCCTAAAACCAGGTACTTATGATCATTATTTAAATTTATGAATTTTAAATTATTCTGGATTCTCAACATCATTGATTGGCTAAAACTGAATAAATACCAGACATGGTGCAAATACTTTGCAAATGTATTTGAATACGAATATGAATCATTATAAAATTTCTCACATAAGAATGGGAATTCAGGTAAAAATGAAAGTTTTTGAATACCAGTGCAAATTCTTTTAAAATGTATTCATGAATGCAATATGAATATATTCTATAAAATTATTTTAATAATCTTATCAGTTATATTTAAAAAAAAAAAATCATGATTTTCTTATTATATTTAATAAAAATTATATTTGGCACAATATTTGTTATTAAATTTTAATAAATAGTTAAACTCTTATATTATATCAAAGTTATATGGCCAAGTCAGAATCTGTGTGACAGTAGCACTCCATTTGTCAATAAAATAAATGAAATCAATCCTCTTCCCTGTCTCCAAAGATACTATCAAAATCATACATAAGCTAAACACCAACAACTCATAATAAAGCTTTTATTTATTACCACACAAAACCAGCATGTGCCTCATTTCCAAATCATGTTTTTCTATCATATATAACAGCTGAGCGCCGTGACCCATGGGTCCCTTGTCTTTCATGTTTCTTTATGGACATTTTCTCCTGATGAAAGTCCATAAAATATTTAATGACTATTGGTGTATATATTGGTGAAAGGAAGTGCACTGTGCTAACAACTTTCAGAGTGATGAATAGTCCATTGCAATATGGCCATGAGATAGCAATTATGACATTCCTTTCACACATATTATCTCAAGAGCTCCTCATGTAATTGCTGTGAAATATTTGCTGAAATATCGGTATCTATGAGAGCATGTATAAATCACAGCCTAAAATCCAGCCACGGGCAGCCATCTTGGTATAATGATCACTCATTTATGATCCTAATTATTACTCTTTTTCCTGTGTCACTTTTGAAAAACTTACCCACACTGAAAGGCTGGTTGGCTCATTAGACACAACAGATGGTGTGAACATTTTATGTAATATTCAGTAGTGTTAATGGTTTTCTTATCATTGAATTCTCTTCATATAGAACAGAAATAACTGCTATATGGCCCCAGTCATGTAATATACTATTAAAGAAATGCAAGTAAGAATGTAGGGCTGAAACAGGTAAAAAATTTTGGACTCGAGTACCTGATAGCCATTACCTGACTCGGACTTGAGTACTTGTTCCCATGGCAACACTAAAGATAAAGCAGACATCCCAACAAAGAAATAAATATAAATGCTAGAATTAAAAAGAGTGGAAAAATCCTTTCGAAATCATTTAACTCATAAATGTTAGTCCATTCAAAATAAACTGTACGGTATGATAATAATACTGCCCGTAAAATTTGTAGTAATATTCAGATATGCATGTACATACACAAGTACTCGGTAAGTATTACCCGGAGTTGAGTACTCCTTCCAGCCTTAGTTGAATGTTAATATCTATGTGAAGCCAACCCTGCACACTCTGTATATATAATATTTATTGTCCATTGTTTATTACTGCTACTTGGCTCTTTTGCCATGCATGCCCTTTCTTCTTGTGAAGGGACATATGAATAAAATATTTGGCTAATCATCTGCAGCTTACCATAAAGAAGGGTGTAGCAGATTTAATATATTAGATCCTAGTAATAAGAGGCCAAGGATTTTCTATGTCATCCCCTCATTCATATTTCATATTGCTACTGATTTGTGGTCATCTAGTATGCTTCAGTGTTCTGCTGTGTTCATATATTATTTACTTCAGGTTTACTTTTAAAAATAATGGCTGGGATCTAAATAATTCTCATGAAAAAAAAGAATGACTCATCTTTTGCCTTAGCTGTATAAATATTTTTATTTTGAAATTCTGTACCATCAGTGAAAATTTTATCAATGAATAAGCTGTTGATAGTTTAAAAAATTTTGTTTTAACACAATATACTGAGTTTTTGTACAGCCACTGTAGCTGGGAAATTTACATGATATAAGATGTTCTCAATGGTAAATATTATAAGTTAAATATTGTGACTACATTGCGAATATATTTCTCATCTCTAGAAATAAAAATTCTCTAGCTTTGTGGCAAGATATGTTAAAATTTCACTGTAATTTTGAGTCTGTTAATATATAAAAATTAAAAGAGAGAGATTGCTGGTGCATGGCACCATAACAACCCTCCACTCTATTACACAGAGCATGCACATCTGGAAGTACTTATACAGCAATGTTCAAAAGAAAAAATCCAAGAATTGATACCTTTGATTTGGCAAATGTACCCAGCATATTTATACTTACATTGCAATAAACAGTGGTTTACCTGAAAAAAAAAATCATTTCAACCCAATTTTTCAATGTTTACTCCTCCACATGTCTCCTTGGTGTCTCCACCTGGGACATTAATAATAAGACATAAATCAGTTCAAGTAGCTGACCCTTCCCTATTGTGAGGTAAGTATATCTGTTAAGTGGCATCCCTTTGATGTTGGCTTTTTTCAGGTGTACCTGGCTCTGTATGTGACACCTGTGATCACTGATTAACAACAGGTGGCC
Source organism: Sipunculus nudus (assembly GCA_026874595.1). Taxonomy (NCBI): domain Eukaryota; kingdom Metazoa; phylum Annelida; class Sipuncula; order Golfingiida; family Sipunculidae; genus Sipunculus; species Sipunculus nudus. The sequence goes on along the minus strand of CM049311.1, from coordinate 79,932,369 downwards.
CTCATAGTGCTAGTGTAATATTAAGTGTAGTAACCTAAAAACTAATTGATCCATAATGGATTCACAAAAATATACTAAAATGAAATGTAAATATATATGTTCATGAGTATATATTTATAACTTTGACAGCTGTTCATTCAGTTCAAACAATCCGTAAATTGTGTCAGGATAAGGGCTGCCTTTTACCTTAGGTCAGCAAGTAGCATGGATTATGATCCTTTGTACTCACAAATGACTGCTTAACATTAACTAAGAATATCAATATTAATTGAACAAAGCTGTTGGTACTCAGTAGACCACTAACTAAGGCCCAACTTTAGGTGTATAAATTTTGTTGCAGACATCACAGTTATAAGGTTTCTACACATCTGAGGTTTGTAGTTCACAGTGGTATTTTCAAAGAGAAAAATTAGTGGGCCTATGATTTACGAAGGTCTGATCAGGAGTGATTTACAAATATGCATGCCTTATTGGCATGTGAGATGTTTTGGTTGTTTCATCCCCTGGATTTCCTTTAAAGGAGAGTCACACTCACATATCTGATAAAACACGCCAGTGAACAATGTAGCAGGTTCAGGATGATATTACCACAGTTAATTTTAAACCTTTTATTCCTATATATAGCCTGATTTCAATAATTCATAAGTGGAGCTTGCTTTTTAAACATGTAAAATACCATGATATCACTAGCTTACTCAGTCCCATATCAAGGTACCATTAAAAAATAAAAAAAAAAAATACCAACTTTAGCCACACCACCAATAAAATATTAGTCATGTTTTTATTACAGGCAGATCATTTTTTTTATGTGAATGAACAAATTAATATATTCAGTAATGTTCATACATGTATCATGGAAAATAGACTCACTTTGTTTCGTTAATATGTCCAGTTTCAAGAATTGAAGCCTGTCACTTTGAAGACTTCAGATATATTAATATATATTGAAATATATTTTCATGAAACATTAAATCAAATACAGAGATGTGAGAATCTATGTGCTCTAGCAAATACAATCCTGCCACAGAAATTCTGAATTAAAAACAAAAATAATCAAGTGGAGATAAAAAAATTCACATACTGAACTCTGAGATTATAAAAATCAAAGGCAACGGTTTTGAAAGATGTATTAAAAACCATTGGTAATTACGAAGCAGGCCTGGTATTGGCTGAGGTATCAGGTGTTTGACAAAGCTTGGATTATTGGTAATTGTAGACCTTGTTGTGAAGGCAAGAAAAATTTGTACAATACTAATGGCTCACATTGGCTTAAAGAAATCCGTTTGAGACAGTATGGAACAGATAATCCCTTCTGTGTAGAACTGAAAGAAATGTCTCATCATGATGAACATGAGATCCTGAGGTACTTCAAAGAATGTTTACTCAGTCTAGCTCATTCAACCAAGACATATAATCTCTGATTACGAAAAAATACATGAAATAAGGGCAACAAAATAGATTTTGTGCTTTAATTAGAATTGGTGTTTTCCCACAATAAAAATTCGGTATTAATCTGAGAATCTGTATCTTGTTTTTATCATAAGCAATCCTCTCTCCCAAGTCAGAAACATATCCAAAAGCTGGATGTCAGAAGCACCAGACTTCCTACATCAGAAGGCATTTAGCAGATCTCATGAAGTCTCTTGAAGTCACAAACACATTCAACAGTCTTCACTCACGCGTTGGTTACAACTACATATATGCAATAGTTTCCAAACTCTCTAGGTAGCAGAATGTGTAGCATGTTTCATACGCTCTGGCTTACAGGGTCACATTAAGGCAAAAAAAATTATTTCAGGCATCGCCCACGTGACTTTAGCCCCCCCCCCCCCCCCCCCCCCCGCGTCAGCTATTTTTATTGCCAAAGTGTCACAAGGTATTCTAGTGTGAGCTTGGCTGCTACTTAAAAAAAAAAAAAAACGGTGACCCCAGCATCATTCAGTTTCCCTACAAATGATAGTTGGGTCATTTTTACCAATGAATATACTAAACCTTTGACCAATAAGGCCCCATTACATCATTTATCTCATATTTCTGTCTATGACTATGGGGACTATTTTCTTTAATGGCCACTATGCAACGCCAGTGATCATAACTAATGATGTGTCAATACCATAATTTTCCGTATAATCAGACACTATTCTTTAAGTGAACACTTGGAATCGGTCTTATTTATGTGTGATAGAATTCACGTGTAAAGTTCCATCCTACAAAGAGAAATTATTTGCAGATTTTCCCCATGTTCCAGCTTTGTGACCGTTCGGCTGGAATAAACTTGTCTGCCATAGTGGCCGATCAGCAGAGATTGGTTTTCAAACCAGCTTTCATTATACATATATTTTTCAATTTAATTTAAATCAGAAATATCATCAAAGATTTTATAAGACTTCAAGAAAATTCTATTGTATTTCTTTATTTAACAGTCTTGGATCTTGTTCTAATAATGCATAACCATAATGCATTTAGATGGGGAATCCCCCAATGTCATGGCCATCAGCAGGCCCTGTGTTGCATGCAAGATTTTGACACGTATATTGATTTTACATGTAAAAGAAATAAAAATGTCACATTTTTCGAAGATTCTTTCAAACTATTGACAATTTGCCCTATACACTGTTTATTGTCTCATATTTTAATCATTACAGTGCCTTGGAAATAATTTAAATTTTACGCTATTTTCACAGTAAGAAAAAATCAAATGAAAAGCTGCCCACCTGCATAATTTTCAGAAAAGGGCCTGAGAAACATTATTTTTTATTTTTCTTGGGTTAATTGTAAAAAGTTAAATCATTTTTATGTACATCCAGAAGTCTTTAATTTCAAGGTGAAAGGCAAAACTTTGCTGATATGTCCTAGAATAAAAGCATTTATACTTTTGTTAATGTCTGATCCTTCATTAATATTTAATTGATTCACAGAACTATTCTTTATTTTACCATGAACATACAAACACTCACACATAAACTAGGCAGATCACAAACCCTCTCCCACCTTCATTAGCAAATGTAAGGAAATTATTATTAGGACACCATGTAAACTTGTGTGCTGAAGTGGTTTTCCCATCTGCCTGACCATTTTAGTGATTGTTGTGAATTTTTTTGCCTCAGTAAGAGGATATTCTGTTAATGGGAAAATGTTTATGACACATTTTTTAACAGCAGCATATCAATCATTATCTCTTGAAACCTGAGCATATTGTCCTATTCAGCGGGTGCAGAACATTAATATTATAATTTAATCAATGACGTATTGTCATTGTTCACACATTTCTGTGTAATCTTGATTTCATCAGATTGTTATTATTATTCTGGTCTGTAGGATATGGCCTTGAAACATTATGATGTGAGCTTATTATGCACAAACCATTTACAATTCACTTAATCGTGGCAAAATAATCACTACATTTCAAATAATTCTTATATGTAACAAGTATTTGGTATCTATAGGTAATTGAGGGACATGAATATCCCAACATTCAATCTGTTTAGATAATTGCTATTTCAATTTCATATATTAAATGTCAATGCTGAAAATGAACATTTCAATAAGATATACCTTTGACTGTCATTCACATTATGACAGATTACTGTGCATCAGATCTTTGTTACAATTCTATGTCTGTGATCTGGATGGTTTGATGACCATTTCTTTTATTCAGGACCTGGAGTATTTAAAAATTATTGCTGAACCAGAGCAGAAAACACAATAATGTCAACAAAAATCAGTTTGAGATAAAATAATGTATTTAATGAAGAGCAAAACTTCCACAACTCACACATTCTCAATTTTTAGCTCAGCTGACTGTAAGTCATCTGAGCTATAGTGATCATTCTTTGTCCGTCGTCCTTCCAGCCGTCCAGCCATCCTGCCGTCTGTCCGTTAACAAGGCACAAATCGTAACCACTGGACCTGGAATCTTTGAACTCAATATCCAGAGGGGTCCATGAAAAATCTCCTTGGAAACCTGGAATTAGGTCTTTGTTACCCATATTCTTCAAGCTATGGGTCTCCGCAGTACCCCACAGAATAATAAAAAAATTTGATACAAAAGCTCAAATATGTAAACAACTAATGCATTGATCACCATGATTCTTTGCATTGATATAGATCATGGAGTGTTTCATCAGTTTCTGCAGAATGGTGACTACACCTGTATTTTTACGATTTTTTTCTCTATTTTTGAGACCTCATAAGATGTGGTCAGCAGTTAACAGGGCACAAATCGTAAAAACTTGACCTAGAATCTTCTCTCTTGACATGCAGGTAGGCCCATGAAAAGTCTCCTTGGAAACCTAAAATTAGGTCTCTGTTACCCATTCACCTTGAGCTATGGGGCTCCCTAGAACCCCCCTCAGAATAATGGAAAATTTGATACAAATGGTCAAGTATCTGAACAACTATTGCATTGATCACCATGTTTCTTTGCATGGATATTAATCATGGAGTGTTTCATCAGTTTCTGCAGACTGGTGGCGCCACCTGTATTTTTTCGATTTTTTTACGATTTTTTTCCCTCTGTTTATGATACCTTAAAAGATGCAGTCATTTGATAACAGGGCACAAATCGTAACGACAGGACCTAGAATCTTCTATCTTGACATGCTGAGAGGCCAATGAAAAGTCTCCTTGGAAGCCGAAAATTAGGTCTCTGTTACCCAAAACATCAGAGCTATTGGGCTCTGAAGTATCCCCCAGAATAATGGAAAATTTGATACAAAAACTCAAGTATTTGAACAACTAATGCATTGATCACCATGATTCTTTACATGGATTTTGATCATGGAGTGTTTCATCAGTTTCTGCAGACTGGTGGCGCCACCTGTATTTTCTCAATTTTTTAACGATTTTTTTTCTCTATTTTTGATACCTTAATAGATGTGGTCAGCTGATAACAGGGCACAAATCATAATGACTTGACTTAGAATCTTCTTTCATGATATGCAGGGAGGCCCATGAAAAGTCTCCTTGGAGACCTAAAATTAGGTCACTGTTACCTAAAACCTCAGAGCTATGGGGCTCTGAAGTATCCTCCAGAATAATGAAAAATTTGACACAAAAGCTCAAGTATCTGAACAACTAATGCATTGGTCATCATGATTCTTTGCATGGATATTGGTCATGGAATGTTTCATCAGTTTCTGCAGACTGGTTGCGCCACCTGTTTTTTTTTATTTTTTGTGATTTTTTTTCTCTGTTATTGAGACCTTTAAAGATGTGGTCCCCTTTTACAGTGCGTCATTCTTAAACAGTGCACAAATCGTAACCATCGGTCCTAGATTCTTATTACTTGACATCCAGGGAGGTCCATGAAAAGTTTTCTTGGAAACTTGAAATTAGGTCTCTGTCACCCATATTATCCAAGCTATGGGGCTTATAAGTACCTCCCAGAATAATTGAAAATTTGATACCAAAGCAGGGCACAAATCATAACCATTGGACCTAGAATCTTCTATTTTGACAACCCAAGAGGTCCATGAAAAAGTGTTCTTGGAAACCTGAAATTAGGTCTCTGTTACCCATTTTCTCCAAGCAATGGGGCTGATAAGCACCCCCAGAATAATTGAAAATTTGATACCAAAGCTGGACACAAATCATAATCATTTGACCTTAATCTTCTTAATTAACATCCTGAGAGTTCCTCAAAAGTTGAAAAATTTAAGAAAAATTCATTAAAAATCAGAAATTGTAGGTGGCACCCCCAACTTGTGCAGTAGTTACAGACCATCAGTCCCTATGATCATAGTAGGTATTGTGAAAATCCACCCAATGGTTCCTGAGAAACAAGCTTCTAAATGTTATTTCTTTAATCAGCTCTAAAACATAGAAAAATAGGTCAAGGTCACCCATCTTCGAACTTGACCGAAATTTTGTCAATATACATCTTCACCAAAAAATAAAGTTCCTACGGTGAATCCTTTAAGAGATATCCCGCTCACAAGCCCAAAGTTGAAAAATCCGATAAAAATTCATTAAAAATAGGTGGCGCCACCAAACTTGTGTGGCAGGTACAGACTATCAGTCCCAATAATCATAGTAAGTTTTGTGAAAATCCACCATATGGTTGCTGAGTAATAAGTATCTAAGTGTTTTTCTATAATCAGCTCTAAAATGTAGAAAAATAGGTCAAGGTCACCCATCTTCGAACATTTTGGTGATATACATTTTGACGGACGGACGGACGGACAGCTAGGGTGACAACAATAGCCCATCAGCCTAAGGGCTGAGGGCTAAAAAGCAGTGTAGAAAATTGAAAAAGGCTTTCAGTATTTGAAAACAGATTTGACAACATGCCAAGTTTCAGCATGCCAAGTCAAGAAGTCACTCAGTTCAACCAGGTGAGGTTCAGACATCACCATGGCAACTGACCTGGCTCTGTCTGGTGTCTATACATCTAGACACATTGTCTAGATGCAGAATGCACAAATAAGAACTAATGGAACTATATCTTTCAACTGTTTGAACAAACCTGGTTTGCAATTTTTAGCGAATCTGTGAGCTTATGCGATAGTGTGGCGTTGTTGATTGTCTGTGGTGCGTCACAGCTATCTCAAAAAGGGCAGTAGCTAGCATCACAAAATTTTTTGCAAAAAAATTAGTCATTTAAAAAATTCGATTTTGCTTTTGCTTATTTCTTGGCTAACTGCATTTTCTTTGATTTTATAGGGAATAAGCTAAAAAACATTTTAAAATGATCTTCTCCAAATCATGCTGCCAAATTGTCCATTCATCTGTCCCAATAATCCTCCCTGGCAAAAAGAACATATACGAAATATCCTGACTGATACATCCTAGTTTTAAAATGTCCTAGTCTGAAACTTGCAGGTCCGAAAACGTCCATTTTGCTGAAATCATAATAAGGCCAGACTTTTTTAATTTTTTGGTTTACAAACCCGCCGACCTCCAATGTCCTCATTTCAGAAAAAAATAAAATTGGCATTTTGACTTTTTTTCCTTTTATATTGCGTCGCCGAATCCAACACGGTTGTTGAAAAATGAAATGTTTAGTGACCGTGTGTATTAGATCACCTCAAACGTTTATGATTGGCTAATAAGGTCACTTTCTTAATGACAGATGGAGGGTTTAAGCCAATCACAATAGGGTATCCTTGGGCCATAAATGCAGTTGATTGGCTATCAAGTAGTAAAAAGATTCAGCAGGGAAATTGAGAAATCTTGGAGAGTTTTTAAAGTTCGTTTTCTGCACTACAGTACATTTTCAAACCAGCGTTTAGGTCATATTAACCTCGTTAAATATATTTGTTTTAGATAGATGTGAATCAGAAAAGAAATAAGTTTGGTTGCATAGCGGCTTTACCAGTTTGCCACTGTTAGTAACTTGCTGGATATACAAACAATTTTACTTCTTAAGACTAATTTTTGCACTCAAAGTCAGACGCTATTTATTAATGCAAATTGGCTAAGTTTCACAAGTTTTACTCTTAAAAAATATTATATCTTGTCAAAACTTAAAAACATAGTCTTGTAACGCTTAAAAGAAAATTACTGAACAGATGAAATATATATATACTGCATGAGGTTGTCTTGTACTCTTTTAAAACTCCAGGAATTATCAGGGTTTCTGCAGTATTTCCGACTATCTGTAGTCTTAGTGGTGCGGGTTAATTTGAAGCGTTGGCCTTGCGGGTATTTTTATAGTCAAAACAAAAGCAAGCTAAAATGAAAGCCATTTAAAATGCAGAAACTTTTAAAGGATTCATTTAATTGTTCCAAACGGATGTGATGGAAGCTTTGATGTGTATGGATGCCGAAAAGCAATACTGGACTGACAGTGGCCAAGTGAAGGCTAATTAAACTGAGTACAGTACGTACTGTCACGGCCGTGGTAAGTATTGCGGATCTCTATTAATAAATAAAGCTTATTAATACTTTTTAAAATTTTAAAATAGTTGAATTATTCAATGTGATCTCCAATGGAAACCTTACTTTATTAGCAGTTGTTGTATATTCAAAGGACTATAAAACATGCGCAACACCAAAAAGGAAAGGTCATGGTCATGAATCAAACAACTCGAGTTCCATGTTGTTGACATTTGATAAACAATAGGCGAATAGCTGCAAGTATTGTCATTGTTATTGTCATTCACGAATGACTGAAAAATAAAAACTGCTGTCTATCATTCTAGCAGTGAATATTTAATTTTCTCCTTGCATATCTGACAAAAATATATTATTTTGTATTTGTATAAGTATTGACTGGTCTTTAATTTGTAATACTTTATAAAATAGGCAGTTCACTTGGCAGGGACAGTGACTGAAGTTTTATTTCAGGTGTGTATGAAATTATATATAAGTTTTACTGTTTAAACTTTTAATTGTCATTATTTAACCTTCGATGACATTTGAATGGCTTGAAATAACATGGCACAGGCATTTTTCATGTGGAAAACTCAAGAGGATGATGATAATATTTTAATTTTCATATATTATTTGTTTATTTTATACAGGTTTATATAGTGCCATTTAAATATGAATTTTATAACTCAACTGTACAATACAGGATTCACAAACACCAGTATCCAGGTTTGTTCCAATTTTTTTTCCCCCCCTGCCTCCTACCTATCACTTTTCTCAAACATGTTCGTAAACCAAAGAATTAAAAAAGTCTTGCCTAACTAAGGTAGATATGCAGGACATAAGAGGATCAATATTAAATTTTAAAAATAAACCTCCATTCATACTCCAAAACTTTGCACAGGTTTGCATTAGGCCTGTAGGCCTTGTTAAGTTATAACACCCTTTGATATACATTAAATCTCAGATTAAACTCTATGATGGTTGTGCATACAGCTTTTATTTGTTTATTGTATATTCTTGAGATTAGACACGCCAGTGGTAAGATGAAAGTGGATGCTGTAGATAATGTTTCTTATGCAAAGCGGCCATCTTTTTTTACCCAGATACCATGTCTTCAGTGGCCTTTCATCATGGTTTAGTCCATAAATGCATAGCAGGGGTGGCTCTTTAGAATCAGGCCATTAATATAGGATTCCATTTGTCTGGGCCATATCCACAGTTGATCCTTTAGCCTTGGATGGGTTGAGAAACTAGCAGTTACTAATGGTGCATCAACAAGTTAATAAGAAAAGTACTTCCTCAACATTAAATCTACTGTCCTCTGCATGAGGGAAACAATCAGGTGTGAAAATGACAACATTAAACAGCTTCTGAACAATTTTGTTATATAGGATTTTTAGGGCAATGTACTGCCAAAAATAATTTTCTTGGAAAGATAATTTTTTCTTGCCCCACTCTATTATTTCTTAATATAAGAAAAATATCTTGTAGCAAGAATTTTTTTCTTGGGAGTGGGGCAGGAAAAGTTTTCCGTTATGTAGAAGAAATTTTTCATATAAGATTTTTTTCTTCTGATAAGATTATTTTTCTTGCTATCAAAAAAAGATCTTATGGAAAAAAAATAACATTATGCATCCAGATAGTGCATATGCTTGCACATAACAAAATAAATTTCATTCTATAGGAAAAAAATCTCATGACAGAAAATAATTATTTTGGTAGTCAGTAAGAATTTTTGTCCTACACTGGTCAAGAAAATATTTCTTCTGACAAGATATTTTTCTTGTTTTAAGAAAATAAAGATAAATTTTCTTGAAGATTTTATTTTCAAAAGAATATTCTTTTTTATATCCATATCCTTTGTTATATATTTTATTGGTCAAACATAATTGTCTTTCATGGATAAGCATAACTTACTTAAGCCCTGCATATTTTGCCTTGTGCTTATTTTGTCACAAATTGTAACTTTAGTGCAGTCCTTTAGCTTTTCTTCTCTTTGCCATGTTTTCTACAATAGTGTGTGATATCCAAGCTAGGTTAAAAAATAATACTTCATAGCCTGCTAGGTATTGCTGTCTACTGAATGAGGATGATGATAAATGTATGACAGTTAATTATATGTAATTATGAATCCTTCTAGATTTACGTTTTCTATAATTGCAAGGGCAGGCTGTTCAGATTTTTAGAAAACCTAGTAGTCAGTTGTGCATCAGGAAAAATTCTATGCTCAGATAAAAATGTTACCATTCATGTTTTTTAAATTTATCTGGATTTTATACTACTGGTAGGTCCTGAAGTTGTAAAGCAAAAAAAAAAAGGAAAAGGGTGGTATCTCAGGCACCAGGAGGGCGTACTTATTAGTTTAAACTTTTCATTATAAAAATTAAGGAAACTTTCATTTATGATCAGGGGACATTAAGAAAATAATCAAATTGTTTTGCTTAACAGGTAAAATTACATCATGATAAAAAAAAAATTTCATCAGTATTTGATTACTTTATTTTCTAGAATAGCCAAGTGGCTGCAGATCATAAATTTGTTAGTTACTACTAAACATCTTTAAAAAAGTTTGATGCTTGTGTGTGTGTTTCAAAATTGATCCAGTGTCCCTGAGAAACCATCCTTGTTTTGCCTTAAAATGTAAAGCAGACCTGAGGCCGTGAGCTCTGCAGGTGTGGTGTTACAACAGTTGGTCTAGATCTGGAGAGTTATCCCTGCCCATTGTAACTTCAGTGCAAATTCCAGGCAATCTGTGTCAATCAGCGTCCTCATATGTAATGCAGATGAGGTCTCTGAGTTGCACTTTGGTTGGGATTTTGTTCATGAGGGTCTCAAATTCACAATATTGGTGAAAAGGAAATCACCACAAAAATAAAATCTTTGTGAATGAGAAACCTCCACTACACAGGCGAACATTGGTTAATACTGCAGCCACCTCATAAACTTTATTAACTTAATATTAACAGAAACTTAATGTTAAAGTAAATCACAGTTTGCTGTTGATTTACATCATCTGCCTATAATGAAGAAGAACTTCCACTTGTTTGATGTTCGAAAATTCCTCCTCAAATTGTAAAGATCTTTACAAGCATTTTGAATTATCCGTATAATAGAGGATATACTCTTGTGTTGTTTACAGTTAGATCACGATAATCAAACCCTCATGAAACCCTGAAAAAGTAGAAATCACAAAATTTTAACCCTGCGAATTTTAAGCCAATAACAGTTTACCCTAGGGCTTGTATGGTATATTGACCAGCTGCTCTGTGGAGTGATCTGCTAGGGCTGGTATGGTATATGGACCAGCTGCTTTGTGGATTGATCTGCTAGGGCTAGTATGGTATATGGACCAGCTGCTTTGTGGAGTGATCTGCTGGTATGGTATATGGACCAGCTGCTTTGTGGAGTGATCTGCTAGGGCTGGTATGGAATATGGACCAGCTGCTTTGTGGAGTGATCTGCTAGGGCTGGTATGGTATATGGACCAGCTGCTTTGTGGAGTGATCTGCTAGGGCTGGTATGGTATATGGACCAGCTGCTTTGTGGAGTGATCTGCTAGGGCTGGTATGGTATATGGACCAGCTGCTTTGCGGAGTGATCTGCTAGAGCTGGTATGGTATATGGACTAGCTGCTTTGTGGAGTGATCTGCAAGGGCTGGTATGGTATATTGACCAGCTGATTTGTGGAGTCATCTGCTAGGGCTGGAATGGTATATGGACCAGCTGATTTGTGGAGTCATCTGCTAGGGGTGGTATGGTATATGGACCAGCTGCTTTGTGGAGTGATCTGCTGGTATGGTATATGGACCAGCTGTTTTGTGGAGTGATCTGCTAGGCTGGTATGGTACATGGACCAGCTGCTTTGTGGAGTGATCTGCTAAGGCTGGTATGGTATATGGACCAGCTGCTTTGTGGAGTGATCTGCTAGGGCTGGTATGGTATATGGACCAGTTGGCTTTTTGGAGTGATCTGTTAGGGCTGGCATGGTATATGGATATGTTGATTGAAATGACAGTACCATTTATTGATGAGTCTGACAAGAATCAATACAATGATCATAAACTTTTTTTCTGCATAGCCTGCCCTATTTTAAAGATAACTGTTTGCAAATTATGGGCAAGAAATCAGAAATAGCTTTGGATCAAATAGGCAGTTTGCTTAAAATTCAACTGACATCAGGCAACATATATCAGCGTCTTTTTATGTATTTAACAAATAGTTGTAATTTTACTTCAAACTTTGCAAGTATGAATAGCCTTTTCTTGATTGGCTGTGGCAACTCAGACTCTCTTGTCAGACCTCATGCTATTGGTTCATTTCTTAGCGCATTATAGTATTGTATACCCATAACATCATGCGCAACACCAAAAAGGAAAGGTCATGGTCATGAATCAAACAACTCGAGTTCCATGTTGTTGACATTTGATAAACAATAGGCGAATAGCTGCAAGTATTGTCATTGTTATTGTCATTCACGAATGACTGAAAAATAAAAACTGCTGTCTATCATTCTAGCAGTGAATATTTAATTTTCTCCTTGCATATCTGACAAAAATATATTATTTTGTATTTGTATAAGTATTGACTGGTCTTTAATTTGTAATACTTTATAAAATAGGCAGTTCACTTGGCAGGGACAGTGACTGAAGTTTTATTTCAGGTGTGTATGAAATTATATATAAGTTTTACTGTTTAAACTTTTAATTGTCATTATTTAACCTTCGATGACATTTGAATGGCTTGAAATAACATGGCACAGGCATTTTTCATGTGGAAAACTCAAGAGGATGATGATAATATTTTAATTTTCATATATTATTTGTTTATTTTATACAGGTTTATATAGTGCCATTTAAATATGAATTTTATAACTCAACTGTACAATACAGGATTCACAAACACCAGTATCCAGGTTTGTTCCAATTTTTTTTCCCCCCCTGCCTCCTACCTATCACTTTTCTCAAACATGTTCGTAAACCAAAGAATTAAAAAAGTCTTGCCTAACTAAGGTAGATATGCAGGACATAAGAGGATCAATATTAAATTTTAAAAATAAACCTCCATTCATACTCCAAAACTTTGCACAGGTTTGCATTAGGCCTGTAGGCCTTGTTAAGTTATAACACCCTTTGATATACATTAAATCTCAGATTAAACTCTATGATGGTTGTGCATACAGCTTTTATTTGTTTATTGTATATTCTTGAGATTAGACACGCCAGTGGTAAGATGAAAGTGGATGCTGTAGATAATGTTTCTTATGCAAAGCGGCCATCTTTTTTTACCCAGATACCATGTCTTCAGTGGCCTTTCATCATGGTTTAGTCCATAAATGCATAGCAGGGGTGGCTCTTTAGAATCAGGCCATTAATATAGGATTCCATTTGTCTGGGCCATATCCACAGTTGATCCTTTAGCCTTGGATGGGTTGAGAAACTAGCAGTTACTAATGGTGCATCAACAAGTTAATAAGAAAAGTACTTCCTCAACATTAAATCTACTGTCCTCTGCATGAGGGAAACAATCAGGTGTGAAAATGACAACATTAAACAGCTTCTGAACAATTTTGTTATATAGGATTTTTAGGGCAATGTACTGCCAAAAATAATTTTCTTGGAAAGATAATTTTTTCTTGCCCCACTCTATTATTTCTTAATATAAGAAAAATATCTTGTAGCAAGAATTTTTTTCTTGGGAGTGGGGCAGGAAAAGTTTTCCGTTATGTAGAAGAAATTTTTCATATAAGATTTTTTTCTTCTGATAAGATTATTTTTCTTGCTATCAAAAAAAGATCTTATGGAAAAAAAATAACATTATGCATCCAGATAGTGCATATGCTTGCACATAACAAAATAAATTTCATTCTATAGGAAAAAAATCTCATGACAGAAAATAATTATTTTGGTAGTCAGTAAGAATTTTTGTCCTACACTGGTCAAGAAAATATTTCTTCTGACAAGATATTTTTCTTGTTTTAAGAAAATAAAGATAAATTTTCTTGAAGATTTTATTTTCAAAAGAATATTCTTTTTTATATCCATATCCTTTGTTATATATTTTATTGGTCAAACATAATTGTCTTTCATGGATAAGCATAACTTACTTAAGCCCTGCATATTTTGCCTTGTGCTTATTTTGTCACAAATTGTAACTTTAGTGCAGTCCTTTAGCTTTTCTTCTCTTTGCCATGTTTTCTACAATAGTGTGTGATATCCAAGCTAGGTTAAAAAATAATACTTCATAGCCTGCTAGGTATTGCTGTCTACTGAATGAGGATGATGATAAATGTATGACAGTTAATTATATGTAATTATGAATCCTTCTAGATTTACGTTTTCTATAATTGCAAGGGCAGGCTGTTCAGATTTTTAGAAAACCTAGTAGTCAGTTGTGCATCAGGAAAAATTCTATGCTCAGATAAAAATGTTACCATTCATGTTTTTTAAATTTATCTGGATTTTATACTACTGGTAGGTCCTGAAGTTGTAAAGCAAAAAAAAAAAGGAAAAGGGTGGTATCTCAGGCACCAGGAGGGCGTACTTATTAGTTTAAACTTTTCATTATAAAAATTAAGGAAACTTTCATTTATGATCAGGGGACATTAAGAAAATAATCAAATTGTTTTGCTTAACAGGTAAAATTACATCATGATAAAAAAAAAATTTCATCAGTATTTGATTACTTTATTTTCTAGAATAGCCAAGTGGCTGCAGATCATAAATTTGTTAGTTACTACTAAACATCTTTAAAAAAGTTTGATGCTTGTGTGTGTGTTTCAAAATTGATCCAGTGTCCCTGAGAAACCATCCTTGTTTTGCCTTAAAATGTAAAGCAGACCTGAGGCCGTGAGCTCTGCAGGTGTGGTGTTACAACAGTTGGTCTAGATCTGGAGAGTTATCCCTGCCCATTGTAACTTCAGTGCAAATTCCAGGCAATCTGTGTCAATCAGCGTCCTCATATGTAATGCAGATGAGGTCTCTGAGTTGCACTTTGGTTGGGATTTTGTTCATGAGGGTCTCAAATTCACAATATTGGTGAAAAGGAAATCACCACAAAAATAAAATCTTTGTGAATGAGAAACCTCCACTACACAGGCGAACATTGGTTAATACTGCAGCCACCTCATAAACTTTATTAACTTAATATTAACAGAAACTTAATGTTAAAGTAAATCACAGTTTGCTGTTGATTTACATCATCTGCCTATAATGAAGAAGAACTTCCACTTGTTTGATGTTCGAAAATTCCTCCTCAAATTGTAAAGATCTTTACAAGCATTTTGAATTATCCGTATAATAGAGGATATACTCTTGTGTTGTTTACAGTTAGATCACGATAATCAAACCCTCATGAAACCCTGAAAAAGTAGAAATCACAAAATTTTAACCCTGCGAATTTTAAGCCAATAACAGTTTACCCTAGGGCTTGTATGGTATATTGACCAGCTGCTCTGTGGAGTGATCTGCTAGGGCTGGTATGGTATATGGACCAGCTGCTTTGTGGATTGATCTGCTAGGGCTAGTATGGTATATGGACCAGCTGCTTTGTGGAGTGATCTGCTGGTATGGTATATGGACCAGCTGCTTTGTGGAGTGATCTGCTAGGGCTGGTATGGAATATGGACCAGCTGCTTTGTGGAGTGATCTGCTAGGGCTGGTATGGTATATGGACCAGCTGCTTTGTGGAGTGATCTGCTAGGGCTGGTATGGTATATGGACCAGCTGCTTTGTGGAGTGATCTGCTAGGGCTGGTATGGTATATGGACCAGCTGCTTTGCGGAGTGATCTGCTAGAGCTGGTATGGTATATGGACTAGCTGCTTTGTGGAGTGATCTGCAAGGGCTGGTATGGTATATTGACCAGCTGATTTGTGGAGTCATCTGCTAGGGCTGGAATGGTATATGGACCAGCTGATTTGTGGAGTCATCTGCTAGGGGTGGTATGGTATATGGACCAGCTGCTTTGTGGAGTGATCTGCTGGTATGGTATATGGACCAGCTGTTTTGTGGAGTGATCTGCTAGGCTGGTATGGTACATGGACCAGCTGCTTTGTGGAGTGATCTGCTAAGGCTGGTATGGTATATGGACCAGCTGCTTTGTGGAGTGATCTGCTAGGGCTGGTATGGTATATGGACCAGTTGGCTTTTTGGAGTGATCTGTTAGGGCTGGCATGGTATATGGATATGTTGATTGAAATGACAGTACCATTTATTGATGAGTCTGACAAGAATCAATACAATGATCATAAACTTTTTTTCTGCATAGCCTGCCCTATTTTAAAGATAACTGTTTGCAAATTATGGGCAAGAAATCAGAAATAGCTTTGGATCAAATAGGCAGTTTGCTTAAAATTCAACTGACATCAGGCAACATATATCAGCGTCTTTTTATGTATTTAACAAATAGTTGTAATTTTACTTCAAACTTTGCAAGTATGAATAGCCTTTTCTTGATTGGCTGTGGCAACTCAGACTCTCTTGTCAGACCTCATGCTATTGGTTCATTTCTTAGCGCATTATAGTATTGTATACCCATAACATCATGCGCAACACCAAAAAGGAAAGGTCATGGTCATGAATCAAACAACTCGAGTTCCATGTTGTTGACATTTGATAAACAATAGGCGAATAGCTGCAAGTATTGTCATTGTTATTGTCATTCACGAATGACTGAAAAATAAAAACTGCTGTCTATCATTCTAGCAGTGAATATTTAATTTTCTCCTTGCATATCTGACAAAAATATATTATTTTGTATTTGTATAAGTATTGACTGGTCTTTAATTTGTAATACTTTATAAAATAGGCAGTTCACTTGGCAGGGACAGTGACTGAAGTTTTATTTCAGGTGTGTATGAAATTATATATAAGTTTTACTGTTTAAACTTTTAATTGTCATTATTTAACCTTCGATGACATTTGAATGGCTTGAAATAACATGGCACAGGCATTTTTCATGTGGAAAACTCAAGAGGATGATGATAATATTTTAATTTTCATATATTATTTGTTTATTTTATACAGGTTTATATAGTGCCATTTAAATATGAATTTTATAACTCAACTGTACAATACAGGATTCACAAACACCAGTATCCAGGTTTGTTCCAATTTTTTTTCCCCCCCTGCCTCCTACCTATCACTTTTCTCAAACATGTTCGTAAACCAAAGAATTAAAAAAGTCTTGCCTAACTAAGGTAGATATGCAGGACATTGGTTAATACTGCAGCCACCTCATAAACTTTATTAACTTAATATTAACAGAAACTTAATGTTAAAGTAAATCACAGTTTGCTGTTGATTTACATCATCTGCCTATAATGAAGAAGAACTTCCACTTGTTTGATGTTCGAAAATTCCTCCTCAAATTGTAAAGATCTTTACAAGCATTTTGAATTATCCGTATAATAGAGGATATACTCTTGTGTTGTTTACAGTTAGATCACGATAATCAAACCCTCATGAAACCCTGAAAAAGTAGAAATCACAAAATTTTAACCCTGCGAATTTTGAGAGTTATCCCTGCCCATTGTAACTTCAGTGCAAATTCCAGGCAATCTGTGTCAATCAGCGTCCTCATATGTAATGCAGATGAGGTCTCTGAGTTGCACTTTGGTTGGGATTTTGTTCATGAGGGTCTCAAATTCACAATATTGGTGAAAAGGAAATCACCACAAAAATAAAATCTTTGTGAATGAGAAACCTCCACTACACAGGCGAACATTGGTTAATACTGCAGCCACCTCATAAACTTTATTAACTTAATATTAACAGAAACTTAATGTTAAAGTAAATCACAGTTTGCTGTTGATTTACATCATCTGCCTATAATGAAGAAGAACTTCCACTTGTTTGATGTTCGAAAATTCCTCCTCAAATTGTAAAGATCTTTACAAGCATTTTGAATTATCCGTATAATAGAGGATATACTCTTGTGTTGTTTACAGTTAGATCACGATAATCAAACCCTCATGAAACCCTGAAAAAGTAGAAATCACAAAATTTTAACCCTGCGAATTTTAAGCCAATAACAGTTTACCCTAGGGCTTGTATGGTATATTGACCAGCTGCTCTGTGGAGTGATCTGCTAGGGCTGGTATGGTATATGGACCAGCTGCTTTGTGGATTGATCTGCTAGGGCTAGTATGGTATATGGACCAGCTGCTTTGTGGAGTGATCTGCTGGTATGGTATATGGACCAGCTGCTTTGTAAAGTGATCTGCTAGGGCTGGTATGGAATATGGACCAGCTGCTTTGTGGAGTGATCTGCTAGGGCTGGTATGGTATATGGACCAGCTGCTTTGTGGAGTGATCTGCTAGGGCTGGTATGGTATATGGACCAGCTGCTTTGTGGAGTGATCTGCTAGGGCTGGTATGGTATATGGACCAGCTGCTTTGCGGAGTGATCTGCTAGAGCTGGTATGGTATATGGACTAGCTGCTTTGTGGAGTGATCTGCAAGGGCTGGTATGGTATATTGACCAGCTGATTTGTGGAGTCATCTGCTAGGGCTGGAATGGTATATGGACCAGCTGATTTGTGGAGTCATCTGCTAGGGGTGGTATGGTATATGGACCAGCTGCTTTGTGGAGTGATCTGCTGGTATGGTATATGGACCAGCTGTTTTGTGGAGTGATCTGCTAGGCTGGTATGGTACATGGACCAGCTGCTTTGTGGAGTGATCTGCTAAGGCTGGTATGGTATATGGACCAGCTGCTTTGTGGAGTGATCTGCTAGGGCTGGTATGGTATATGGACCAGTTGGCTTTTTGGAGTGATCTGTTAGGGCTGGCATGGTATATGGATATGTTGATTGAAATGACAGTACCATTTATTGATGAGTCTGACAAGAATCAATACAATGATCATAAACTTTTTTTCTGCATAGCCTGCCCTATTTTAAAGATAACTGTTTGCAAATTATGGGCAAGAAATCAGAAATAGCTTTGGATCAAATAGGCAGTTTGCTTAAAATTCAACTGACATCAGGCAACATATATCAGCGTCTTTTTATGTATTTAACAAATAGTTGTAATTTTACTTCAAACTTTGCAAGTATGAATAGCCTTTTCTTGATTGGCTGTGGCAACTCAGACTCTCTTGTCAGACCTCATGCTATTGGTTCATTTCTTAGCGCATTATAGTATTGTATACCCATAACATCTCAAAAATGCAACTTCTGACCAGTGCTCATTGAACCTAAGGAAATTTCCTTTAAATGTGCGGTCTATTCCTGACTTCCATTTTAGGTTGTCATATGTTTGTGTATGTGTTTGCAGTTGCTTGGTGCATGCTGAGTTGAGTATTCTTGTAATGTTTTCCAGGGTCTAGAGTGTTTTTGTCAAAAGGACGCTTAGTGTGTTTGATCAATAACTTTGTTCCTACAATAAACAAGGATAATTTGGTGCAAGAATGTCAAAATAGCTTTTGATCAATGTATATTGTTTTGTGGTTCGTAATGTGTTGATATTAGCTCAGTTATATGGTCTATTTATTATATACTAGCATTGCCTTATAAGTTGTAAGTAGGAAAATGTGTTCTCCTCAGGAGGGTGTGCAAATATCAATGTCTGTGGTGAGGTAGCAATAAAACCAGATTGTAGTGTTTTGTCAGGCTGTGCAGCGTGATCTAACTACCCTGGGAAATACCACTTATTCTAAGAGACAAGGTTATTTGATTTGCATACTCATTTGGAAGGCAAAAAAAAGGCAAGTCACATATAGTATGGGCAGTATCAACAGGGCTCGACATTAAAGGTTAACCACTTGCTCAAGGCAGGTAAAAGTTCCAGAAAATGGTGGCAGCCCATAAGTGGGCTCCTACATGGGCAAACCAGTCCAACATAAACCTTTACACAAAGGCCTGAATCTTACCTAACCTTTAGTGATCCTGTCCATGCATCTTTAATGGCTTTCTCATTCCCAAGACTGGTGGTGCTACCTATAATGACTTTTGCATAGTGTATGTTCCTGCTTATTTCTGGAAATGGGTTTTGATATGTCAGCCTGAAATTGCAAATATTTATAGATATCGTATAGCTTTGTCGTATACAAGAATGATGGTGCCACCTACAATAATTTTTGTGTTGTGTGCACCCATGCCAGTAATTCAGCAGTGACGTTTTTGTAGTTCTTGTACAAAATGTGTAATACTAGCATTGTACATATACATGTTACACATGTACTTGAAAAGTAATGGTCCAGCACAGAAACATTATATGAGATGTATAAACCATTGCACATGTTCGCATTTTGCCTGTAGGCCTAGTTATGTCTCTGTACAAATGACCTACCTACCTCTGGAAGATGCAATGGGATGTTCAAAATACCGTATTTATTCTAATTTGGCGACCACTTAAAAATAATTCATTTTCTCAGAGGTCGAGATAATGGAGGATATTTGAAAATTATCTTCATGCAGAATTTGCGGTGGTCGAGATATTAGAGGCATACGGTTTGATAACCTTCCGTAGAGACGCAGAGCCACTCTGACACTCTAGCGGTCATATGAATTGAGTGATAATTTGGTCGTATATAAGTTTGTTTTGTTAGCTTAACAGTATTTTCTACAAAAGGGCTTCCAACCGTCACATGGATTATACGCAGTCCGCAAATGATTAATCAAACTGAGCTCAATCACTTTACAAAATGATCACTACTTTGCGTATAGGTACGATCACTTGACATAGACGGCAACTCATGTAACCACCAGTTGTTTCAAGTTAACCCGCCAGGCGGCGATATCAGCGGGCCGAAAAGGGACAAGCAGCTGCATCAAGTTGGAAGAAGACTTTATAAAAAATAAATGCCTATTATCAGATAACTTTTATTTACATAATATGTAATAAATATAGGAAAGTAAAGGCGCGTTAAAATATATACGACCAGAAATGGTCCTAGCTCGCGTGCCCTCGATCGGGCCCCGTTTGGTATGGGCGGTCACCCATCCAAAAACTAACCGGGGTCGTTTAAACTTAACTAAGATGACTGTTCCACCTGTATCACAGTTGTTCCACCACGCGTGCTTTGCAGTATTTTGTAAATATTATTGCTGAAGATCCCACGTGAATTGCACACGTTGCATGTGCGTACCAGGAATGGTACACGAGTTTGCTTCGTAACAGACACCCATTTGGTTCTTGAACGCGTTATCATGTTTATATATTATGAAAAATGCATCTTTGTATCTTCATAAATTTTATTGGAAGCAAGTTTGATGTGGATGCCCAGTGTAATAAGAATCTAGTCAGATACAAACTGCGGTGCCCGTGAGAGACGGAGGCATTTCACCTTAACATCGTCGACAGAAAACATCGTCGGCAGTCGAGAAATTAGAGTCATTTTAGAAATTATGCTTTCAAAATATTTTTTGGGGTCGAGAAATAAGAGGGATCGCCAAACTGGAATAAATACGGTATAGAAAAAAAAATCACATTAAATAAGCTTTATTATCAACAATAATGATACAACAATAATGATAATGTAATGATATACATATTTATTAAACAAAAGTATCTTCTGTATTTGGCATAACAAGATATGATATTTGATTAATAAACTTTTGGTCTAACAAATGAATGTTATTTTGTACAGAAACAGTTTTTATATGTATTCAGTTATAATGCTACCTAATGTTTATTGATTTCTGTTGAATAATCTATAATTATGATGTAAGGAAGAAGGGTTTTTGGCTGTTTTAAAAACAATGGAAATTATTCTCATTGGAATAAATTGTGACATGGTTGCTGTATATATTAAAGTGTTTTTCTGCATCCTTTGAGATACAGGGCCCTCCATGTTCTACCTGGGTATCTGCATTAATATTAGATCAGCAGCTGCGGGCAGATGGAAAGAATTTGTAGCTTTATTGCTTGGTAAGTGCTTGTGAAACCAGAGCGAACAAACAGAAACAATTAAGGCGCATGTTAGCAACACAAGGGTCCGATTGAGTGGTGGCTTAGGGTCAGGGCATTCCAGTATCGGTAAATCTTGTGGTTCTTGTGCTACTTAAGATTAGGACTTGATTTCTAGGGGAAGGGAATATTGTGTCATACCTGTTTCCGTAGCAACCAGACTTGACTCGCAAAGAGGGGACCTATAAAAATATCTGGTCTCAAAGCATAACCAGTGTATAGTTTCTCACACAAATATGCTGTTTACTGTCTGTGCTTGGTTTCTTTTCAAAGCTAGAGCAGCCCTTCTCTAAACTGTTCAGTGGTTGCTTTTTCCTTCTGGTTTTTCCTGCACTTCATATTGGTTTGATTTGTCTGTTTCTTTGCGCATGTTTTATGATGACCAGCTTTCAAACCAAAATTTATTATTTTTTAATGTGTATAATAAGTCACCTGCAGGCAAACTTATTTTCTCTTTTCACCATTGTATTGTCATGTCCAGAAGCATCAGATATGGTTTGAAATATTTATAGCAAATTAATTGGTTGCCAGAAGCGCTGCTGAATTTTCAGTAGAAGGCTTTTTTAAATTTCTTAAAACACTTGTTTATTAGAAGTGACCTTTTTTAACAAGGAAGGGGATACTTTTATCGCTCCCTTACTTATTTGTCTAAAAAAATGAATACATATGACATGAATATCTGTCATGTCACAACCACTGATATTTATACATCTATAAATGACAACTAATGGGACTTTGATAAAGTGGTCACATTTCTGAGGTTGTCATCTAAGTAAGGTGTGATATAAAGAGCAAAATAGTATATAATTTAGTATATATTAGTATATAAAATAGTATATTAGTATATAATATGGTACATTAGTATATAATATAGTATATCAGTATATAATATAATATGTTAGGGTATAATATAATATGTTAGGATATAATACTGTAAATTATGTATATAATATAGTATATTAGTATAATATAATATATTATAATAGTATAAAATATAGTTTATTTATATATAAATTAATATATTAGTATATTTGCACAAGTCTTCCTTGAGATTTATGTATATTTTCATACAAGGTCATTAATAATTTATATGTTGAATGACAATATGAAGTTTTTACTGTTGTTATTCAAATGTACAGTGTATCACAGGAAAAAAAATTGCGGTCAAAGAAGAACAGATTTTCAGTGCTCTAATGAGCACCCTCTAGCTGAGAAGATGTGGTTGTCCTTGATCCTGTCAACGAAGGTTCAGGGGTCATGGTGTAAGCCACCCCTAGTGGCACCTTTGAAGTTTCATTTGGGTGTTATATGGCAACGTCAGACAGAGTTTATCCAGATATGATTGATGATACCATCCCAGTTGTAAACATGGTTAAATTCTAGATATTTCGATATCACAATTCTAAACAAAGCTGGCTCAAGCCCACATTGGATTGTTCATCTTTTTTTGCATCTTTTTCTTGTTGTTTTATCTCTTTGTGGAGAAAGATTATTAAAATGTAGCCAGTTTTCCTTGGTCAAGGTTGTTGAGTGACAACATGCTGAGATTGCACAAGCTATTGAGCCTTAACACTTAGTGGGGCTGATATTGTTTTCACTTCATTTATACTTACAGGATTAGCCTGCTGGCAAATGTCTTATTATGCAATACTCTTACCACTTAAAAAGATGTTTTTTTTTCAGTTTTACAGACTTTGATGATAATCAGAATTATCCCTGTACTTGGTATACTATGGTTATTGTTGTGTCCATCTGCCTTTTTCTTTAATTTAATAGTTATTTTTTTTTTCAGTTAATTTTCAAGTACCAAGTTTTCCATTTTGGGAACCTTTTAGTTTAAATAAGCACACTTACTTATAGCCTAGGCACAGTTAATTATGGGCAAGGTTCAATAAGTTATGCTCCAAATACCCTAATAAATGGCTTTGGCACATTTTATGAATGGGAATACTGGGAACATTTGGAATTAATTTAAGGTCTCTTGGATTATATATATATATATATATATATATATATATATATATATATATATATATATATATATATATATATATATATCAGATATCAAGGAAATCCTGTTAATTTTAACTCATTTCATTGTAATTTTTAGCGAATCTGTGAGCTTATGTGATGCTGCAGCTATGTCTATCATGAGTCGTCTGTATGTTAAAGGGAAGTGCCACCATTGCTACTGCACATCGCAGATGCGCAGCTACTGGTGCACTTGGTATTGGGACATACTGATCGAATGCTGGGCCAAGAATGAGAAACCCGGGCCTAATTAAACACATGAAAAAAGACCCTTACTTAATAGTATTGATCTTGCAACTGAGTTAATCATAAAGATTGGGTTTATCCCTTCCCTATGAAATAAAAATTAAGCTTATAATTTGTATTTTTAGTGGTATTTTTTACTCTTTATAATGGTTAAAATGCCTTTATTTGCGGCCGTCAGAAAACCAAGGCCAACAGAAAACAGCCGTATCATATTTATTATATGCGTATTTACACTTTCTCTAGTTGATTATTATAGAATAGACAATAATCTAACCATAGACATCAGATAGGAAACTAAAATTCGGAAAATCAAGCCCATACCTCACTAAAACATATGGTCTGACAATTTTCCCAACATAAGTCTCCCGGGCCCTAATCAAAATGCATTTACACTCCATTAAAAATTATATATTTCTCATTTTATGATTGGTTACATTAGATTAAATAATCATATGACTGTGTACAAGATTTAAAACGTAATATATTCCGATTTTCAAGTTTATATTACAGTTTGCGGGATGATCTCATAAAAGGCTAATGAACATATCGTATACGATGACCGGACCTAAATCGTCAGGCATTGTACAGGGTACAGAGGTCCAATTTACAACATGTTTCAATTTTAATAGCCTAATGGTTACTCCCGTTACTGTTCAAGTGTTTAACATTTATTTGAACTGGTTAAACCATAATCTTCAAATGAATTTAAATTTTATGTTTTCGGTGTTAGTTAGGACCACAAATTAATGTAGCACTATATCATAGAATCGCTACTTTACTCAGTGAAAAAATAGGAAATAATTGGAGGTGGAAGATCGATAATTAATTGCCTACTGCTGCTTAATTAATTGCCTTCCATACAACTATGTATACAACAACATTTCTGCTTAGTCACCTATCTCAGAATTTCATGTCATCATGCTAAGGATAACTACTTTTATATTTATATGCATCATTTTAATGCAGTTTTCTATATTCCTGAAATACAGAAACTACTGTTAGACTGGCTGGATCAGTGGTGACCGCATATTTTTTTGGGTGAAATTTATCATATAGTATGTAATTTATGGGCCAAAGTAAAATAAGAAATCAATTATAGTTTTTGTAAATTTTATTTTATTCCTGCAGAGGAGTGATGTATTCTGGTCATATCTACCTGGTATTTATTTATATTATATATGAAATTTGGCAATATATTTTTCTGTTTTTATAATAAAATGTCTTTATTTTATCAAAAACTGATGTTGTTCACTTCTTTTATTAAAAAAAGTTTTCAGATTACACTTAATTGCAGTTCTGTAGCTTATAATATTCTTAAACTGATTTTCCTTCATTCCATTAAAAAAGCCAGTTGACCACCGTCTTGTTTAATGGTCATATCTTACCAAAATGCATGGTGACCACCCTTGATCAGTTTGATTTCCAAAATGAATCAATCTTAAGCACAAAGTACAAAAGTTTCAGTTGATTATCAGTTCCAGAAATAATAGTGGCACTTCCCTTTAACCATAGCTATCTCAAAAATGGCAGGAGCTAGCATCACCATTTTTTGCAAATAATCAGTCATCTGAAAAACTCTATAAGATTATGTTTATTTTTTTCTAACTGCAAAAAAAGCTAAAAAAGCTTTATAAATCTTCTTCTCTGAAACTGTGTAGCCAAATTGTCCATTATTTCACAGAAATGATCCCTGGAACAATCTTACCCAAGTTTGTTCGAATGATTCCAGTTTGAAGGTTTTTGGCCAAGTTACAGGAGGTTGAACTTAGTCATTTGTCCGAAAAAGCACACTAAAATTAAAATCTGAGAAACGGCTAGCGCTATCATCACCAAATTTATGCCAATGTTTGTCACATATGTCATATCTGAAATTGTGGTATCGGTGGCGTTACCTACATTGATCTGTTTTTTACAAGCCGAAATGTAATTTTAGATTCTTCTAGCTTATACACTGTATATGATAAAACTGAAGCTGATTGGTTTAAACTTTACAATAATCCTATGGTAGGGTTCTGTCAGTTTTATAAGAATAGATTGGGTAAATGCTGCTTTAAAAAAGCAGTGTAGCCAATTGAAAAAGGCTTTATGACAACATGCCAAGTTTCAGCAGCCATGTCAAAAGGTCACTCAGTACAAGCAGGTAGGGTCCAGACATCAGTATGGCAACTGACCTGGCTCTGTCTGGTGTCTAGACAATGTGTCTAGATGTCTAGACACAGCTTCTAGACGTCATGACACATCGTCTAGATGCAGAATGCCCAGATTAGAACTATTGGAACTATGTCTTTCAACTGTTTGAAAAACTTGGTTTGCATTTTAGTGAATCTGTGAGCTTATGCAATGGCGTGGAGTCGTCTGTCTTCTGTCGTCCCTCGTGCTTCATGGCTATCTCAAAAAGGGCAGGAGCTAGCAATACTAAATTTTTATAAAAAATTGTCATCTAAAAAATTCTATTGGTTTTTGCTTATTTCTTGGCTAACTGCAGTTTCTTAGATTTTATAAGGAAAAGGCTAAAAAACATTAAAAGAATGTTTCTCTCCAAAACCATGCTGCCAAATTGTCCGTTCATCTGTCCCAATAATCCTCCCTGGCAAAAAGAACATATACAAAATATCCTGACTGATACATCCTAGTTTTAAAATGTCCTAGTCCGAAACTTGCAGGTCTGAAATCTCCATTCTGCTGAAATCGTAATGACTAAGGTAGATATGCGGGACATGAGAGGATCAATATTAAATTTAAAAAATAAACCTCATTCATACTCCCAAACTTTGCACATGTTCGCATTAGGCCTGTAGCCCTTGTTAATGTAAAAAAATTAAACATATAACATTATGACATTCTTCAGAATTTGTTACTCTTTTAACTATATGACATCCATCAATTTCTGTGAGATATTTTGGGTAAATAAAGTGAACAAAAGGATGCCTGCCAAAGACAGGGTCAGTGATCATAAAGTAAATACATGTTTATTAGTGTGAAATACAATGTGTTATAATAGTTGTCATCTGAGAAGTCACCAAACAGGAATAGTTTGCTGGGTAAAAGGAGCAACCATTATTCTGAAAAAGTATCTTATAGCATTTATGCTTTCATTGTTACAAGATAGTGCTGACACTTTCATGAAGCATATACTTTTCAGTTTCATAATATTTCTAAGTTCAAATTTATACTTGATTATATAAACCTTGTTTAGACAACTTTACACCTAAATTGTGATATTAATCCTTTTTTCCCTGAGGTGTGCCATTTAAAAACTATTTTATCTGAAACATGTTGTTTAAATAGAAAGCAAGTACTCCTTTGGAATATAATTTATAAATAAATCAGTCAGAAACTAACATTGAAGCAAGATTTTTTACATATTTTAACACTTTTAAATTTCTTGGTTCTTTAACATAAAGGTGTTGATACAAATTCATTCTTATTTATTCCTTTTTATTGTATAGATACAGTTTTACTACATGGTAACAGTGACATTCTGTGGAGGAGCTAAATAATTTCCCATGTATGGTATGCCCCTCATCTAGAATAGCAAGGGAGCTTGGACACCTTTAACCCCAAACTGCTAAGAAGAGCCATTGTAAGGACCTTTTTGTAAAAGGTTTTGATACCACAAAGAAGTGCATTAGTGTGGCACTCACTCTCCTGACAGAGTGGGCAGCAAGTTCAGTTTCATTCTCCAAGCAGAATACAAAGTGCCATTAAGACATTTCAGCTGAGAACAGCTGTCAGATTATTCCAGCACTTGTGCTCTGCATCCATTTAGATTTTTTTTTAAATATTTGGTCAGGATGACAAGAAACTGTTGATCTTGGACAAGTAAGCCAACGTCAGGGTTGTTTAATGGTGGTTTTCTTCCATGTTGTGTTTATACTGCCCAATAATGTTCCTAGTTTTGCTGTTCTTCTGGAAGTGCTGTGACCTTGTCGTTGCTTGGCCATCATCGTTTAATTGATCTTTAAGAGGGCATGGGGAACAGCGCAGACATGTTCCAGTTTCCTTGGTAATGTGCAGTTGTTTTTAATTTCATTCCAATATGCTGCATATTGGATGAGGACTCTCCTCTTATAGACAGAACTTCAAAATCAATCTGGCATTTTCGGAGGCCTCCAGTCCAATCAGCTGGTTCATTTAGCTTTCCCGTCCAGATTACAGTGGCATAAAACATATTTTCCGCCATCATCTCCGCCTTCAAATTTGATCATCCCATGGATGCTGGACCAATGCATGTTCTTGTTAGGAAGGTAATGGATTTTAGCCAATCAGAAAGAAGTGATAACCCTGAGTGAGAGGGTATTGTCAGCTCAGAACACCCAATTTGAAGTCAGAAAAAAGCTCTGACTTTGTCTTGTATTACTTGGTTTACTTTAAAGGTGTAACCCATATCCTGAGTCTCATTGAGCCACTAATGTTTGCTCTGGATTTATTTTATACCAGAGGTTGTTATTAGGGCTCCGCTTGAATAAGCGGGTGCCCTTTAGTAATCACCCTGTCCATCTGTCTGTCCATCTGTCTTTGTGTCTGTCAACCTAATTAATTTTGACATCGCAAGCTCTTTGTTGCATGGGACACTCCACTCCTACACCTTCATACCTAGCACTGATTCAAACCTTAACATCTTGGTTCATATGTCTAAAAACTGGTTTGGGTCTGTCTCTGCATGTAATCAGGTCCTATATTATATTGCATCTCTCAGTCCAAACTGTAAGTCTTTGGGCCTTTTTCTGGGCCCATCCTGACCTGTCAGTATGGTAGTTTATATGTTTCAGTTACCAGGTTAAAGTGAAAATGCTCATGTTGTTGCCTAGAAATGTGTTAATGTCAGTCCATTGCTTCTCATCTGTCATGCCATATTTGTAACCAAAGAAACAACAGTCACAATTTCCATGTTAAGTACATCGTCTGTATGGTAAAGACAGTGTATGACTGTACTTGGGACTTGGAATTCATCGTGTTGCAAAGTCCATTTGGACATCCCCTG
Source organism: Sipunculus nudus (assembly GCA_026874595.1). Taxonomy (NCBI): domain Eukaryota; kingdom Metazoa; phylum Annelida; class Sipuncula; order Golfingiida; family Sipunculidae; genus Sipunculus; species Sipunculus nudus. The sequence goes on along the minus strand of CM049311.1, from coordinate 79,903,384 downwards.
TTCATGCATTCACTGGTCCAGGTCTGTTTGTGTCTGGTTAATCATCAAAGGATCAGCTTCTTGACTCGTTACTGCCAAAATTGTCTGTATCCAGAGCAATAAAAACTTCCATGTGTAGTAAAGGGAAGCTGAGCACCTTGTTTCAAGATGCACATACAAAAAAAGGGCTTGTTGGGCATTTGGTAGGCCAAAGTTAGAAAAATACTGTTTTTAGATTCTTAAGTTATTTTTTTGTAAATATGGTCCGACTGATTTGTTTCATTTATCAGAATATACAAGCAAGCATTGAACAATTTGATTTGGTGTAACAGATGTTTTGGCCTCTTACTGCGAGTGGAGTAGTTAAGGCTTGTATCATTAACAGCATATTAAACTGAGATTTGTGAGCTAAGGGCCACTTGATTTGCATTTGAAGTCTCACCATATAGTTGTACAAGTAGTCCATGTACAATATGAAAATTGCCTGTGTTTACTTCATTGTTTATGTTTAAACAAATTATTTCAGTTCATTGGTCATTTCATATAACCAGTTTTAGAAATATTGTTCAAGCTGAACTGCAGAACTTCCCAAAAAGTAGAGCACTTCATTTCAGGAATCCTTTTCTGACTCAGGTATCCCTGTTGCAAAAATTCCTGGTTCTTTTTAGTTCAGGGAGCTGAAACTGCCAGCCTGTAAACAACATGCTTACAGCACTGGTTGAGATAAGAACATGCTCCAAATATAAGATCAGAAAAGGAAAAAAAATCACCCATAGATCCTCCAGTTCAGGGGGTGTTGATGTTAAACAAGCACAATGTCCTGTAGCCCTTCCTTGCTGGCTCAGAACCCAAACACCACACTTAATGGGCCAGATGGACTCTATCCAGGTTCAGGGCAGCCAGAAAAACAAGTTAAGAGAAACAAATGAGCTGTACCTGGAAGGTGCAGTGGTGTTGATTACCGATAATTGATCAGGTTGCACCTGTTGCAGTTTTACCTTGTCTTCCTGTATAGAATTGTTTACACCTTTGCTTCAGACCACCCATCCACTATCTCTCCAAAACAAAGCATGGCAGAGTTCTCTTAAAGGGACATAATCAGGAGCAATATCATGCCTACTCTTTTACACTATCAAATCAGTTTTGCTTTATACAAATGCTTCCCAGCAAAACCATCCCAGCACACAGTCTCAGTACCTCCCATACAGCTGTTAAACACATTATAGTGGCTCTGCGTGTTGGTAAACACAGTCCACATTCGCTGTTTACCATAAAAAGGCCATGTGACAGAAACCCGGTTGTAAGCCACCACAAGCGATGTTTCAGATAGTGGGCACATGTAATACCTTTCTTGGGGCAGGTCAGTCGGGGCATCTCCTGATTGACACGTGTTCTGGCTCGGTGATGCAAGCACTGTGTTCTTGTTTACACCTGTGATCACGCCCTGTTCAATGTTTTTAACAGGAGTATGCAAACAGTTTCAGAGCAACATTTAAGCAGGTACAACTTTATTTTAAAGGGAAAAAGCTGTTTTTCGTGTTAATTCAACATGCTTTATAGGTGATTGGGCTCCTTTAAAAGATCACTTCCCTCCAAATAAAGCCTTATAATACAGACATAATCCTCAAAGTAAAAACTGAGAGAATCCTTTACTTGAATATTGTTCATGTGATGCTGGATCAAAGACAATTAACCATGTACACAGAAAGGCAGAAAAGAAAGAAGTTTTCCTTTTCATGTGTATATAACATGATGATTATGAACAGGAAGGTTGTGAAAAAGTTATAACTGGTTAATTACCATATAAGTGTCAGTCACCTCAGCCTGAGCCAGGGGCTGCCCAGTTGGACAGGTCAGGTTGACTCCAGGCTGTCTGGTTCACAAAATTGCCTGTCTGGGGCAGTTGGACAGCCATTAATGACAAGTGTTGTAATGTCTTTGAGAATATTCCTAATGGAAATATTTTTCTGTGATATTTCTGCTCAGTAGTTACCGACCACTTTTATATCATTTCTGCAGTGCAAGAAAAATGTTTGGACATAATCCATCCATGGCATTAATCTGTGATACTGAATTTTTGGGCTCTTACCATGTATCCTGTGTCCTGGGGTATGATGTATACTTGTAGTTAAGGCAGTGGAAGTCTGTGGGTTGACCAGGGTCAATGGAATATGATGCTATCTCATCAAAACCTGATCTGCTCTGTCTTAAGTGTACCTGTAAAGTGAAAGTCAGGGAGGCTCTTGTTTTGAACAGGACAGTCACTATCAAGCAAAAAATGTCAATAACTAAAATAATGTTAGACTAATTATCTTTTTCAAACTAAACTGTGCATTATTTATAAATATTGGTGAGAAAACAAAGCACAAGTAATTAGATATCATGTTCTGAAAATCAGTTCAATAGGTTTATCTTTTGCAGGAGACTGCCACCTACAATCATCACCCTTTTTTTGCACACTTTACCTGCCTTTAACTGCCACTTATAAACAATCATGTGAGTACTCAAAAGCTGATTGACAAATTTCTTTGAAATTGTGCATTTGCTTTGACATTACTTAGGTTGGAGGAGAAAAAAAAAACTCCTTGACCTTGGATAAATCCTTTTATGGTGAAAATTTCACAAAACATTAGATTTCTTAAGAATGGATGGATACATGAATTGTTCTGAAATCCATTCAGTATGACCAAAGCTCTTCTATAGTATATATTAACTTGCACATAAGATTGGTGATACCATTTATAATCCTTTACCCATGCTGGCTTATTTTACTTCACTTTCACCTGAGAAATTAAGCCATATTACTCAAAAACTAATGGACTGTTTTCTGTTCATTTGTGCTTGTGCAAAGATATTGATCACACGATGATGTATATTTAAATTAAATTTATAAATGTACTATGATAGTGACCTTGGTCTTTAATTGGTCCATATTTCTTTAAAATCAAACTAGACATTTGAACTCTCTGAGGCTTTATTTTAAGCTGTTCCATCAGTTGATAAATGTTTATTCATTTCATTGTCTTTTATTAACATAGCACTTTCCATTCTCTACCATCTGAAGAAATACTCTGTGGTCAAACTGTTAGCCCTAGCACCTGTCCTCTCTTACTTGCTACGCTGTGCGAGAGCCCTAGAAGATGATTTGACGAAACTGGAGACATTCCACATGACAATTAAATTCTTATATTTTGTCTGAAAATGTTGTATTCGTTAAGAAATAAAGATATTCTTATCAAATACACATATAACATACCAATTAGGGGAACGATGTCTGCTCTGGGTTTTTCCCCAGCCACGGCTGGCCAGCAGCCGCCTGTGTAACCAGTGGTAACCGGCAGTGTTGGCTCAGCGAGCAAAGGTCACGCAGTTCATTGTTTTAGATTCTGAGACAGTTTCAAGCGTAAGGGTTGCAAAGTTTTAAAAGTGAGTCTTGTTTACATACTAAAACATAATATTTAGCTGAATTTCTTGGTCATTCAATTGAAGTACTATATCTCCCTTAGATTACTTAAAGTTTCCTTGTCATAAACGCACTATTTGATTTTACACGATTTTTTTTCCGACAAGGGTTTGAAGTTCGCCAGTTTACTCTGAACCTTTTTATGCGGCGGTATCCAGGGTCCTGAATACTGCGGCATTTATTGCAGTTATCAAACTGTCTGTACAGGGAATACTCAAGAAAAATAACAGGTGGATGAGATAAAGGGACAAGACTTCACTTAATAACCCTTGCTGTGCTCCCCTCGTAAACAGCAACAATTATCAACAAGTTCTGTGTTGTTTTCTTGTGACCCAATAGTTCACATGCAAACAGCACACTTGCAGTCTACAGGTCAGCCTGTGCAGCCTATAAATAGCTTGTAGTAATTGAAGCAATCCAGAGCTGGGAACTATACATATATGTACATATATAGAGGCAGAAGTATATACAACTAGTGACAGAAATTTGTAGAACATAATCAGTATTGGATGATCTTTTCTATCATTAATCTTAAAATAATTGTGTAACCACCCTATACTGTATGCTGTCTGTTTAAAGTAAAACATTTCTTCAAGTACAAATGATTATCACATTTGATAATTGAATTAGTTTGGAAACCTCATTACCATAAATCATGATTTACTTGGAGGTCTGATCAACCTCTGCCATGAGCCTAGTAATATATGTAAATTTTTGTTATGGTTGGTTACTTAGTTGATTTGTTTACCAGCAGCTTAAGAGGGACTTTAACAACACGTACATTATCTCACAATATAACAATATATATGTTTCTCGATACTATACAGTATACTATACGTGATACCCTGAAATTTAAATTCCAATTCAAATTTTCTCTTGTATATAGAAATTTAAATTCCAATTCAAATTTTCTCTTGCATATAGAAATTTAAATTAGTTAACCTCTCATATATTGTAATTCAGAACCATAAAATAAATCAATTTCCAAATGATTGGGAACTGGGATGCCATTTAATTTGTTTCTGACAAGTGAAAGTACACCTTTGATGTCTTCCCTTTTGCTGAGTGACCATATTTAGCTCATCTGATTGAAAGTCATCTTAGCTATAGTGATGGGTCTTTGTCCGTTGTTCTTCCTTCGGCTGTTAACAGGGCACAAATCATAACCATCAGACCTAGGTACTTTTAACTTGACATCCATAGAGTCTCGTTGGAAACCTGAAAATAGGTCTTGAGCTGTAAACCATATCCTCTTGAGTGTGGTAGCTCTTAAGTACCCCCCTGAATAATTCTAAATTTGATACAAAAACTGCAGTATCTGAATAAATAATGCATTGTTTGCCATGATTCTTTGCATGCATATTGATCATGGAGTTTTTTATCAGTTCCAACAGCTTTTTGGTGCCACCTGTATTTTTAGTGAACCTGTGAGCTTATGCGATGGTGTGGCGTCGTCAGGTGTTTGTCGGCCGTGGTCCGTCGTCTGTACGTCAACCCATACTATCTTGAAAATGGCAAGAGTTAGCATCACGAAATTTTATGCAAAAAATTAGTCATCTAAAAACTATTGGATTTTGCTTATTTTTTGGCTAACTGCATTTTCTTAGATTTTATAGGGAAAAAGCAAAAAAAACTTTAAAAATCTTCTACTCCAAAACTGATCAGCCAAATTGTCCAGTATTTCAAGAAATGATTCCTGGAACAATCTTTCTCAATTTTGTTTGAATAGTTTAAGTTCGGTGATTTTAGGCTGAGTTACAGGAGTTGAACTGAGTCATCTGTCCAAAAAGCATACTAAAATTACAATCTCAGAAAGGGCTGGAGCTTTCATCACCAAATTTTATGCCAATGTTGGTCACATGAGTCATATCTGAAATTTAGGTATAGGTGGCACCACCTGCATCAGCCTTTATTGTAGGGGGGTCATCAGTACCAGTAGTATACTGACGGCTACAAAAAACTTCTTCTCTGAAACCATATGACCAAATTGTTTAATATCGCACAGAAATGATCCTAGGGTAGTGCTTTCTGAAGTTTGTTCAAATATTCTCAGTTCAGTGACTTTTGGCTGAGTTATGGGAAGCTGAATTTAGTCATATGCTGTAACAGCCCATTTTAGCTCAGTGGCTACAAAGATCTTTTCCTCAAAAACCACTGGGCCAAATTCTTGAATCTCACACATTAATTATCCTTAGATGTTGAAAATTCAAGTTTGTTCAAATGGTTTTGGTTCAGTGATTTTTGGCTGAGTTATTGGAAACTTAACTTAGCCATTTTGCTGTATTTTCCCACATGATTTATAAACCTGTACAGCGTTTTTTGACTGATGCCACTGAGACCAATTTGTTTAATATTTTACAAAAATAATCCCCTGAATATTCTTATAATAATTGTCTTTTATGGTTCTAAAGAATGAATTTTGGCTGAATTATAAAGATTGAATTTAGTCATTTTACCATATATGTTAGCTGTGTGAAGCAGATACATCTAGCCTGGCACCAGTTTATCAGCATCCATTGCATCATGCCTCTATAGACATTTAGAGTTCAGGTTATCTATGGTTAATATTGACAAGAATGTTTTTTAAAAGCTTTAAAAAAATGTAGATTAATGATTTTAGATATTTCTCATGCCTGGCAATGTTTACAATTACAGGTATACAGCTCTCTGTGGGTATATAAAGACGGCTGTACATGGATTATAAATAATTTGGATCCATACTCAACTTAATTCAGGATTTTGCCATCAATGAGATGTATCTGTATGATAATTTTGCATTCAATATGCATCTGTAGTAATTTTTAGCGAACCTGTGAGCTAATGCGATGATGTGGCAGTGTCAGTTGTCTGTACGTTAAACTGACTATTTAGAAAACAACTGGAGCTTGCATCATGAAAAATTCTAAATTTTCTTAGATTTTATAGAGAAAAAGCTGAATAACCTTTAAAAATCTTCTCCTACGAAACTGTCAAAGCACACTAAAATGATAGTCTCAGAAACAGCCAGAGCTATAATCACCAAATTTTATGCCAGTGTTGGTCACATGAGTCATATATGAAATTCAGGTATTGGTGGTGCCACCTGCATTGACCTTTTTTTTGTACGGGGGTCATTGGTCATCTGTACATAAACGCATAATTTCTCAGGAAAAGCAGGAGCTACCATCCCCAGATTTTATGCAATAATCTGTCACATATCAAATTTTGTGGGATTCAGCTTACCGTAAAATCTCCACTTAAAACGCGGTTTAATCAAGAAATTCAAAATCTTGAAATCAGGTTGATTTCCTGAAAGCACTGTGCAGTTTATACTAGAAGGGTTTCCTGAATATCTTCCTGACAGACATCGTTTTATTGATAATATTGCAACTTTTGAAGGCCATTCTCAGCAGCAGTCTCGCATGCATGGGAGCCGTGTGTAAATGTATTATTAACGATTATTTGTTATTTATAAATTAAATATTGCTGATTAGTTTTCGTGTGATATATAACTTGTTATAAAATTTTGGTAATTGTCACCAAATAATACATTTACAACAACCCTGCTTTAACACACAGCTGCCCACTTCGTTGGGCATGGTCAAGCAAAATTGAAATAAAAGCCTACTTTAAACCCATTTGCTGCATTATTTAGCAATGATTATTTGTTTAAAACGTAAAATGAATAAAAAGCTGACATCATAAAGAGTCACACAATGGCAGACGATCGTTTTAAAATCAAGTTTGAGTGCCGCCGTGTGCTGAAACGCCCCTGTATTCTGCTAAGAATATTTTGAACGGCTGTACGCGGTGGGTGGTAAACAGAACAGCCACCTATTTCATCCCAGTGTGCCTTGCGCGAACACTGCCTTGACAAAATGGCTACCCACACGGAAACTTTCTTCAGGAAAAAAACTTGCTTACCCCGACTGGCCACTTTAATTTTACCTTAAAATTACTCCTTTTCAAGCTTTATGTTTCCTATACCTGCATATCTCGACAAGGTAACTTCAGTTACTTTGATATTTAGTTAAGTTGACCAGCGATGTTTTCAAACACACCAGCAAATTGTTACATGGTGCGATGTCAATGTACGATGTGACGATGATAATACCGAAGTAACCAGTATGAAAATGATTTGAAACTTCCGAGTAATTCCAGAAAATGGAATTTTCATCAAAAATTAAGATTTCAAAATATTACTTTTAGAATTAAAATATACAGTGACTTGAAATGGATCAGCAGAATTTTTTTTCCCAAAATATAATGACAAATCAGTAGCAAACAAGAATACAGCACGGAATATAAAATCTGTATAAACAGGCAGAGGTTCACCGGCCCTTACATCTTCCCAAACTTCATGCTTGAGTGCCCCTGCAAAAAAGTGTTATGATGTGTTTAAATAAAATGCCTAAGGAATTTTAAAGTGGACAGGAATGGCTGAGTCGCAACCTACGTGTGTTCATTTCTAGATCATAGCTTGATTGTGTCTTTTGTCAAATCATTCCGTAGCGAAAGTTGGTGCGGTTTTAAAAGGGGGTTCTTAGTATTTGAGCCCCTTGCGGTGTCTCACCTGGAATTTCGGCGAAGTCTGGGTGAGGTTTTAACCGGAAGTGCGGTTTTAAGTGGAGATTTTACAGTATTTTTTCGCTATCAGCATTTACTTAGATTTCGTAGGGAAAAAGCTGAAAACTTTATAAAAGTCTTCTTCATGTAAATGGTCCAGCCAAATTGTTCAATATTTTACCGAAATGATCCCAGAGGCAAGCTCTCTCAAGTTTTTTTCAAATGGTTTGCATTTGATGAATTTTAGTGGAGTTACATGAATTTGAACAGCCATTTGTGAGTAAGCCTACTGACAAAGTAATCTCAGAAATGACAGAAGCTAGCATTACCAAGTATTGTGCTAAAATTGGTCACATGACTCATATTTGAAGTTGCAGATTTTGTGGTGTCACCTACATTGACCTGTTTTTCATGGGCAAAACCTCACAATTTTAGCCTCTTTCAGCTTAAAATATTTATGATGAAACTGTAAAGTTGAATCGTTCAATTTTTCAAAAGAATTATCCTTGGACATAGTTCTTTCAATCATATCAGAAAAGTTTAAGTTGGTCTGATGGCCATTATTATATCTATTTCAAACTGAGGACTGCAAAACTGTTCTTCTACAAAATTATTCTTTCAATTATAACTTCTGTGACACTGCACAAAAATTATTCCTAGGTGGCCTTTGTTCAAGTTTACTTGAATGATTTTTGGCAGAATTATTGGACCTTGAACAATAAAAAGACTGCATCTTTTATCATTCTAGATATTTTGATAAAAAGGTTTATGAATATGTCAGCTTGAAAAAAAGCATTTTAGCCAAAGTCTTTCAGTATGTGTAAACAGTTTTACCAACAGGCCAAGATTGTGTCTGTATCTTTAAATACGTTTAGAACCTGCCAACTGTTTTCAGATTTGGCAACAGATCAAGAGTTCATTCAGTGCAGCCAGATATAGATCAAGAATTCAATCAGTGCAGCCAGGCACAAGGCATGTGATCACCTGTTTGGTGACATATGAACACCTCATGGGCACCATGTGATCATTTCATGGATGTCATGCCCCTCAGGGCAGGGCCCTAGCATGAGCTTATGCAATGGTGTGGCTACTATTTCAGATTTGGCAACAGGCTAGAGGTCAGTTTGGATCTATTTATAGCTCTGGCAGACTGCCAACTGTATCAAATTAGGCAACAAGTCAAGAGTTCACTCAGTGCAGCCAGGTATGGGTCAGGAGTTCACTCAGTGCAGTAGCCTGAGCTGGCAAATTTGTCACAGTTCACTCGGGGCAACTGCCTTTCTCACCTAAGCCTGGTCAGCCCCATGCATCAGACTCAAGGTAAGTTTGATGTATTGGCCTGGTATTTTGACCTATGTGTCTTTGATGGCTTTCTCGTTCACAAGACAGGTGTCGCCACTTACAGTTACTCTTGTACAGTGTATGTGCCTGCATATTTTTACAGAGGAATTTGATAAATCATCAGCCTGAAATTGGGCACATATGTATACTTATCGAATAGCTATGTCGTATACAAGACTGATGGTGCAACCTACAATAATTTTTGCACAGTGTGTGTCCCTGCTTATTTTCAGGAGAGGTTTGATTTATCAGTCTGAAATTTGGCATATGTATATATCTCTGATAGCTTTGTTGTATACAAGACTGGTGGTGCCAGCTCCAATCATTTTTGTGTTATGTGCACCCATGCCAGAATTTCAGCAGTGATGTTTGTGTAATTGTTTCTTATTCAAAATGTTTAGTACTTGCATTTTTCATATACATGAGAAGTAATGGTCCAGCATTGAAGCATTATACCTGCATGGTGTATTTCCCAATCCACAGGTTCGCACTAGGCCTGTAGGCCTTGTTTCTTTATTTTTACGCATTTTTCATCATGACTGGAGGTGAATCTTGACAATTTTGCACCTAGTGTCCCCTACCCATCATCTTCCTCAACACGGGCAATTAGGGTCACCATGACCTCATTTAGATAAATTAGATGCTTCAGTACAGTGGCCCTTAGGACAACCAGTTCTATACATAAATGCATCTAGTATCACACTTTAGCCAATACCAACTAGTCAATCAGCTGAGCATCATGACCCATGGGATCGATACAGGACATATGACAATACTGATACCATGATGACTTTTTATTGTGATGTATCAGTGTACCGGTCATTCATTACAGCCCATAAACTATAGAAAAAAAAATTATGGATGGACTTTGATAAAATTGTGTTGTTCATTTAATTCACCATAACAGGTACCTTATTGAAAACATTAAATGTTACAGTAAATCTGGATCACCCAAACATGTTTTTAGCTCAGCTATAAGTCATCTGAGCTATAGTCGTGGTCCATTGTCCTTCGCCCGTAGATGTGGCATGTTTTGAAATGGTAAGACCTAGGAATCCAAAATTTAGCATAATGTTAGATGTCCCCAAGATCTCCTACCAAGCCAAAAACTTGGTCTTTGCGACTTCGTTCCTTTGAGAAATTAAGGAAAAACCTCAATTTTTTATTAAAAACCTATTTTCACCCTTCAAGACTGCCTAATATCAAAACCACTAATCTGTTTTTCCTCATATTTACAATAAATATTCCTCTATATAGTTCCTATGTACATGCCAGAAATTATGTCTGTATTATATAATTTAAAAAAGTTATGGGCCCAAACATAATGCATTTTGTAAAAAATCAGGAAAAATATTTAATCACTTAACACTAAACATGTTAAAGCTATGGACTTTTTTCCAGTAATATAACTTAAATTCATTAAAATTAAATTGTATACCCAAAATTAGATCAAAATCTTTTAAATTTTTTAAAATATTAACAAAATAAAAAATTGGTACCTTAAATTTTGCCCAACTTTGACCATGGCACGTTTTTTTCCTGTAAGTACTGTGGATTTAACTTGACAGCATGTTTATGTTAGCATTTTTAGCTCAGCTGACTATAAGTCATCTGAGCTATAGTCGTGGTCCATTGTCCGTCGTCCGTCCGTCTGTCCGTCCGTCCGTCGTGCCGTCCGTCCGTCCGTCCGTAGATGTGGCACGTTTTGAAACCGTAAGACCTAGGAATCCAAAATTCAGCATAATGTTAGATGTCCCCAAGATCTCCTACCAAGCCGAAAACTGGGTCTTTGCGACTTCATTCCTTTGAGAAATTAAGGAAAAACCTCAATTTTTTATTAAAAACCTATTTTCACACTTTAGGACTGCCTAATATCAAAACCACTCATCTGTTTTTCCTCATATTTCCTATAATTAATTCTCTATATAATTCCTATGTACATGCCAGAAATTAGGTCTGTATTATTTAATTTAAAAAAGTTATGGGCCCAAACATAATGCATTTTGTAAATAATCAGGAAAGAAATTTTATCACTTAACACAAAACTTGTTAAAGCTAAGCACTTTTTTTCCAGTAATATTACTTTTATTAATCAAAATTAAATTGTATACCCAAAATTAGATCAAAATCTTTTAAATTTTTAAAAATATTAGCAAAAATAAAAGATAGGTACCTTAAATTTTGCCCAACTTTGAACATGGCACTTTTTTTGCTGTAACTGCTGTGGATTTTATTTTCACAGCATGTTTATGTTAGCATTTCAACTGTTAACACCAAAAATTTGAAACCAGTTGATCAAAAACTGTAGATTTTATTCAAGTTTTCAAGCACCATGTCACATATTGCTAGTGTTATGCAGTTTGCTAGAGCTCAGCTCCCGAGCTTCAGCTTTAAGTTCCTTAAATTTGGCATACAGTTAGATTTCTCCAAAATCCCCTACCATGCCAAGAATTTGGTCACTAGGACTTAATTCCTTCGAGATATCAATGAAAAACTTCATTTTTCCATTAAAAACCCAATGTTACACTTTAAGACTGCCTAATATCAAAACCACTGATCTGACTTTGATCATATATAATATACATATTTTTCTATACATTCACTATGCACATGCCAGAAATGATGTCAGTATTGTGTATTTTTTTTTAAGTTATGGGCCCAAACATAATGCACTTTGTAAAAAATCAAGAAATATATTTACTCCCTTAACAAGGGCATTGCTGAAGCTAGAGATCTTTTTTGTCAGGGATGTAACATTATTTAATCAAGATTCAATTGAATACCCAAAATTAGTTCTGAATTTTTCAAATTTTATAAGTTATTAGTATAAATATAAAATTAGTACCTTAAATTTTGCCCAACTGTGACCATGGCACGTTTGTTTTCTGTGAGCACTGTTGATATAATTTTCATATCATGCACACATTAGGATTTCAGCTTTTTAGTTTAGAAAGCTGAAAGAAATTTGCCAAATATTGTAGCTTTTATTAATGTTTTTTATGAGACCCTGTCAGACTTTGGCTCTCTCCAGCCCCTCTTGAGTCACCTGTATGTTGACCTTGTTGACCTTTCATCAAATTATGCACGCTTGAGGGGAGAATCCAGGCAGCTTATGGCCAGCCACAGTTGATCCAGGTGTTCAACCCAACTCATCTAGTAGTTTTAACCAACAACATAACAATAAACAATAAATTAATAAATTTTTAATGGTTTTTAATAACAAATTAAAGAAAAATAGAAAAGGAATTTGTTAGTTTATAATAACAGGAAATTAACTTGCAGTTACTGATGATATAAGAATCTTGTATCGATGGGTAGAATGTCACATATTCCAAATAACACCATGCAGTCACCTATGGCATTTTTCAGTTCATTTTTAATGATAAAGAAGTAAATCATATTATTCATTACTAATCATTAAGGATTATATGAAGGAAATTAATGATAGACAAAGATGCAGTTGATAATATTAATCTAGATTCCTACTGTGTCTAGTGTGTACATTGATGTGAAATTAGTCCAAAATGAATTTTTTACAGTTATTTTTTAATATAAATAAAAGCCATAAAACCAGGTACTTATGATCATTATTTAAATGTGTGAATTTTGTATATTCTGGATTCTCAACATCATTGTTTGGTGAAAACTGAATAAATACCAGACATGGTGCAAATACTTTGTAATTGTATTTAAATACAAATATGATTATGTACTCCATTATAAAATTTCTTGCATAAAGAATGGGAATTCAGATAAAAATGAAAGTATATGAATACTCGTGCAAATACTTTCAAAATGTATTCATGAATGCATTCATGAATATATTCTTTAATATTATTTTAATAATCATATCAGTTATATTTCATTTTAAAAAATCATATGATTCTCTTATTATTTTTAATAAAAATTATATTTGGGACAATATTTGTAATTTTTTTAATAAATATTTAAACTCTTATATTACAGTTCTGCTTATAAGTTATATGGCCAAGTCAAAATCTGTGTGACAGTAGTACTCCATTTGTTAATAAAATAAATGAAATCAATCCTCTTCCCTGTCTCCAAAGGTACTATCAAAATCATACATAAGCTAAACAACAACAACTCATAATACAGCTTATATTTATTACCACACAAAACCAGCATGTGCCTCATTTCTAAATAATATTTTTTTATCATATATAACAGCTGAGCGTCGTGACCCATAGGTCCCTTGTTTCTGTTAACACCAAAAATTTGAAACCAGTTGATCAAAAACTGTAGATTTTATTCAAGTTTTCAAGCACCATGTAACATCAAGCTAGTGTTATGCAGTTTGCAAGAGCTCAGCTCCCCAGCTTCAGCTCTCAGTTTCTAAAATTTGGCATACAATTAGATGTCTCCAAAATCCCCTACCATGCCAAGAATTAGGTCACTAAGACTTAATACCTTTGAGATATTAATGAAAAACTTCATTTTTCCATTAAAAACCCATTGTTACACTTCAAGACTGCCTAATATCAAAACCACTGGTCTGACTTTAGTCATATATAATATATATATTTTTCTATACATTCTCTATGCACATGCCAATTGTTGCGTAATTGTTTAAAGTTATGGGCCCAAGCATAATGCACTTTGTAAAAAATTCAAGAAATATATTTACTCCCTTAACAAGGGGATTGCTGAAGCTAGAGATTTTTTGTCAGGGATGTAACATTATTTAATCAAGATTCAATTGAATACCCAAAATTAGTTCTGAATTTTTCAAATTTTATAAGTTATTAGTATAAATATAAAATTAGTATCTTAAATTTTGCCCAACTTTGACCATGGCACGTTTGTTTCCTGTGAGCACTGTTGATATAATTTTAGTATCATGCACACATAAGGATTTCAGCTTTTAGTTTAGAAATCTGAAAGAAATTGGCCAAAAATTGTAGCTTTTATTAATGTTTTTATGAGACCATGTCAGACCTTGGCTCTCTCAAGCCCCTCTTGAGTCACCTGTATGTTGACCTTGTTGAACTTTCAGCAGATTATGCATGCTTGAGGCGAGGCATTCACTGGGGCAGCCAGGCAGCTTATGGCCAGCCACAGTTGATCCAGGTGTCCAACCCAACTCATCTAGTAGTTTTAACCAACAACAAAACAGTAAACAATAAATTAATAAATTTTTATTGGATTTTAATAACAAATTAAAGAAAAATAGAAAAGGAATTTGTTAGTTTATAATAACAGTATATTAACTTGCAGTTACTGATGATATAAGAATCTTGTATCGATGGATAGAATGTCACATATTCCAAATAACACCATGCAGTATTTTTCAGTCCAATTTTAATGATAAAAAAGTAAATCATATTATTCATTACTAATCATTAGGGATCCTATGAAGGAAATTAATGATAGACAAAGATGCAGTTGATAATATTAATCTAGATGCCTACTGTGTCTAGTGTGTACATTGATGTGAAATTAGTCCAAAATGAATATACAGTGAAACCTCATTGTGTCGAAGTCAAAGGGACCCTCAGAAAACTTCGACAAATCCGAGGTTCGACACAACAGGTTTTATTTGGTTTTAATTTAACTAGAGTTGTCCGGAATGTCGAGCCTGTAACTTCAACATAAGCGGGGTATTCGACCTAAGCGAGTTCGACACAACGAGGTTTCACGTTATTACATTTATTTTTTTTTAAATATAAATAAAAGCCATAAAACCAGGTACTTAAGATCATTATTTAAATGTGTGAATTTTGTATATTCTGGATTCTCAACATCATTGTTTGATGAAAACTATATAAATACCAGACATGGTGTGAATACTTTGCAATTGTATTTAAATACGAATATGAATATGTACTCCATTATAAAATTTCTTGCATAAAGAATGGGAATTCAGGTAAAAATGAAAGTATATGAATACCAGTGCAAATACTTTCAAAATGTATTCATGAATGCATTCATGAATATATTCTTGAATATTATTTTAATAATCTTTTCAGTTATATTTCATTTAATAAAATCATAGGATTCTCTTATTATTTTTAATAAAAATTATATTTGGGACAATATTTGTAATTTTTTTTAATGAATAGTTAAACTCTTCTATTATATGTTCTGCTTATATGGCCAAGTCAAAATCTGTTTGACAATAGTACTCCATTTGTTAATAAAATAAATGAAATCAATCCTCTTCCCTGTCTCCAAAGGTACTATCAAAATCATACATAAGCTAAACAACAACAACTCATAATACAGCTTATATTTATCACCACACAAAACCAGCATGTGCCTCATTTCTAAATCTTATTTTTTATCATATATAACAGCTGAGCGCCATGACCCATAGGTCCCTTGTTTGTGTAAAAGATTGTGATAATTTACATTATGTGATAGGGCAGGTTGTATACCCTTCACTGTTATTAGGCACACATTTCTCAAGGGTTCTATTCATGTATTTTCTGTGCTTATGTAGCACATACCAGAGTTAAATCAGACTTCTGGGTGGAGGTATATATGTGGTCTCTGAGTGCTTTCTAATTTCATATTAAACAGACAGCTTTATTGTTTAGACAAGTTTTGTGTTTGCTTCATGATAAAACTACAGAATCATTAAATTTGCATCCAAAGTTTTTAGCATGATTGATCGGACAATTTGACAAATTTGCATTGTTAAAGAATGAAAATTCAGATGGGACAGATGATCCATCAGTGAAGAGCTGCAAGGCTCAAATTTTAAATGTTACCATAGAAACCAAGGCAATAGTTAAAACAAAGTCTAACCTCAAAGATGTCAAGCTGCTATGTCTACACAGTAAACAATGAATAACATTCATACAAGGAAATTGCAGTTGACAAGGTAACAGGGTGAAAATCAAATTCCTATTTTGCTCAATTTACATAAATTTTCACAACCAATTTTCTTTTTGTGTAGTTTGAAAAGTTTGACACAAATCTGTTGCATTCAGTGTTAAGGTAAGAGTGTTCAGTGTTTTGTTCAGTTACAAAGTGAATCAAATAGGTTAAAGAAAAGAAAAGTCACTTTGAAATTCAATCTTTCAATGAAAGTCATTTTGAAATGGAACCTGTAAATGATAGACACAATAACAATGCCGTGTAGTTACTGTATAGAACCTAGGGATAAGACCTAGACAAGTTGCTAAAGTATTGGACTTTCCAAAATTGTGGAATATCTTGCCAGAACCTTGTAGGTTCACTCCAGTGTCATAACACAAGGTTATGACTATAGTGGAATGTCTGTTCCACAGTAGGCTTCCCATTGAAATTTGGCAATATTTTCATAAACTTGCAGATCAAATGGTATGCTGTAATGAAGAAATGGGGTATTGGCCTAATCAACTACAATTAAATTAAAATCATATCTTGCAAAATATTAAAGTAATGCAATTAAATCAATATCTGAGTAAACAGTATTTTTTACACCTCAACTCCATTCAAGAAGGTCAAGGTCACATGCTCCAACAACTGAACTTGAAAGCTCCCGATTGGCTAATAATTGGTCCTAAATATTCTAAATAATGTAGCTGTCTGCAACCAATGACAGACACCATGTCACTTGACCACAAAATTCATAAGAACATAAGGGTTGCAAAATATAAATGTTAGGTTATGTTATGAAATTTATATCTCATAATAGGCCTTTGGTCCCTCATTAGTTTTAAGATCAGACTGTGTGATAATTTTTGAGTTTCAGAGGATAATTGCCAAATTTCAATGGGCACCCCACCAAGGAACAGACTATAAATGATTGTTCACAGACTTATGCATATTAGTGGTAAGAATCAGATGTAAAATCATAGTCAAAGATAAAAAATGACCAATGATCAATTATAAATCAATTATTTTAGGTACAATCTTTTTACCATGTAATATGCTATATAGAATTATAACTGAAATACTGACCAGTCTAACACGTATATTACACTGAAAGATAGTCGCTGGGTTGTTGACACATTTGTTGCACAGTGTTAATTTTTATTGCTGTTTTCTGATTTGTGCCCAAGCTTTCTTATATCTCTGACAGAATAAGAACTTTTTATCAGGATTATATGATTTCTTTGGATGTACATATATAATCCAAGTATCTGATCGTTCAACTTTTGGCCATTTGCTGACTACCTCAAAAAAATTAAACCGGTCAAGTGTGTAAATTGTATACTGACAACTTACTTTAACACTTCATCGTAACCAAATAATCAAATGTTGACATGATATATAATTATTATAATGATATAATAATGACATAAAAAAATTGAGTTTTACAGAACCCTTCTGTAGTTAATTCAGATCCCCTCCCTTTGGAAGCTTCAAAATGCGGAGTCATCAAAAGTTTGGCTCCAACTCTCCATTTTTCTTCCTATTGAAAGCCCTATAGAAAATGCTTTATTCTGCATTTTCCGGCTGCACCAAGGTGGTAAATTCTTCAGCGAGGGGTCTTACTTTTCGTGTTAAGGATGGTTTGTAAAAACACGGATCAACCACCTTGCAGTCACAGGTATAGCATCCTCACCACGTTCCTGCTGATTCAGATATCCCTGGTTCTGATTTGTTTATGAAGTTGTGATCCGTGTTTTCTCAGTGTTCAGCTCCAAGGTAAAAAAGTCCACGTGTACTCTGGCAGCTATATGTGTGAGTGTTTTAAGAGTTTCAGTCTAAATGCTGGCACTGATAAGTACACTTAACCAGTTGGAGGGAGGTGTTTTCCTGAACAGTTGAAATTCATATACTCAAGCAAGTGAGTAGCTCTTTTAAACACAAAAATACTATGTAATTATTGTATCCCCAGACATAGTCAGGGGATACTATGTTTTCATGATGGTACCGCGCCACCGCATATAATTCTTGTTGGCACGATAACTCAAAAAGTATTCGATGGATCTTTACCAAACTTGGTATATGTATAAATATGGGTGAGAGGATGAGGATACTAGGAGAGTGTCCTTGACCTTGAATAGGTCCATTTTTGGGTAAAATCACACAAAATCTTAAATATCTCAAGAAATCTTGCATAGATTGTTCCCAAAATCAAGTAGATTGAAGATCATGGATAGGGTTGTCATGTTCCAGAAACTGGTGGCACCCCCTTTTATTCTTTACTTATTTTCATGCCTTTTAATACCCCCAAAATTGCCACTTGACAGTACTGTGAGCATAAGAAGTCCAAAACTAATATACAGATTTCTTTTATATTATGCATATACATCGATATTGGTTATGGGACTGTGTTTATTTAAATTGGGGTCATGACCTTTCCTATGAGAGTGGCCTTGACCTTGAATATTCCCATATTTGGTGAAATTCAGACAAAATCTTTAATATCTCAGTAAGGGATACATGGACTGATCCAAAAATCAAATTGATTGAAGATCTTGGATAGCTTTGTCTTTTGCAGAAGACAGGTGGCAGCACCTTGAGTCATTTTCTTGATAAAATGGTGTTAACGCAATAACTTTGTAATAATTTGAGGTACAGTCACCAAACCCACAGGTTTGATGCATCTTATCAACGGCTAGGTCAAGTTCGAACATGGATGACCTTGATGCATTTTTTTCAAGGTCACAGCATGGATTATGCTAATACAGTTGGCGTCACCTTGTGTCGTTTTCTAGCTTTCGCACCTTGTAATACCCCACAATTGCCACTTCACAGCACTGTGAGCATGATAAGTTGAAAACCATGGTGGTTTGCCAAGTGTCAGTGGCTGCATCTGAATTCAAGATGGGATCCTATTCTCCAAGGCTGGGGGGAGGGGGGGGGGTAATTGTCTGGGGATACTATGGCACCTGCGGTGCCAAGAAATATCTAGTTAATGGTGTGGCATTTAATCAATTATATTGATGATTGGTCGTTTTCTTTCATAATCAGTTAAATAAATAATTGATTGCATTTTTGCATAATCGATCAATTATGTGTACACATCTAAAGAAGTCACATTATCCCAATAAAATATTATACTTCTGTCATAGACATAAGAAAGACATTAAACAAAACAGCAAACAGCATTTAACTTAACCTCGTGCAATGATTAACTGTCATGAACAATAACTTCCAATACCTTTCAGCTTGATGTACAAGTTAGATTGAATTTACTTGGTCCATATTTTAGGTGCAGCAGGTTTCACAGTATTATAGGTGGTACATAAAATAATTGATTACCAAAAATTATGAGTGATCATCAGTTGCTTTTTATGTTTAAATCATCTAATATGATTTTAAAGCCAATTCCTAACACTAGTAATTATACATTATACATACTTACCCATGTATACTTTTCTCCCAGTATGTCAAATGGCATGTCTTAATTGTGCTATTTGAATTATAATTCAGATTATCATGGCCGGCTGTTTGATAGATTTACTTTCTCAGTAGGTCATGCATTTCATAATAGAAAAAGGTTTGGTCAAATATTGTGGGGAAATTTTTACCCACCAGCTGTGCAAGATTTTCATCAGTTGGACATTCCCTTTCTGTTTGCCAATCAGAGAGAATGGCGTCAGCTCTATATCAAATCAATGTTTGATATTACATGGGAACCTTTTCTCCGCCCTACTTATCAGAATCATTTTCATTTGATCCTTGCAATTATGTTTCCATGGTAATGGAAGCATTAAATGTATGAAGATTGTTGACAATTAATGTCTTATCGAGGAAAAAAAACTAGGAAACGCTATCCACTAATGAGAACCTTAAAGGAGTAATTAACAAGATGAAGGAATTCATGCCAGACTGATGACGCAAGAACGTTAAAAAGCCATGTGGCCTAATTCATTTGATATTCCTCTTTGAAGGGTCTAAAAACACTAAAACTAACTTTTATTAACACAAATGAGACTCTGATTATTTAGAGGTATGGGTTAATCGTGTGGTGTCAGTGACTGAAATCATTCCAGGGGACCATTTTCAACTTCTTTTCATCTTTTGTTGTTATGTCTGGATAAATACAAACTTTAAATGAAATTTGATAAAAAATTATTCTTGATGAATCATAGGGTTTGAAATGTATTTAAAGATTGAATGGAATTCTCTATGAACCACAGGGATTGAAATTTGTTTAAAACTTTAATGGCATTCTTTGTGAATCACAGAGGTTGAACTTTGTTTTAAAATTGTGCACTGTTGCAGGGCCAAACATGTGAATTAGTTGACCCAGATTCACAGAGTGAATGATCCACACCATGTCACTTTTAAGTCATTAAAGGGGAATCCCTTTGAATCAGTAAAATAAAGTCAAATTGGTAACTTAATTGTTAGATAGAATTACCATTGGTCTGTGTAACTGGTGTGGGTGCATGTTTGTGTATGTGTCTGTGTGTGGTATATGTTTCAAGTCCTCAGGTAGGTCATATCTTTAAGTCTTAAGTTTTTCCTACCTGCCAAGTTGGGGAAACTAGCTGATAAATTTCACATGCCCTAGTGTGATTTCACCATTTGGATATTCACTTGTTAAAACTTGACTACTTATATAACAATTAGTCCTTTCCTTCAGCAGGTGGGAATAGATTTATTTTAAATATTTTTTTTACAAAAAGAGATCATTTTAGGAAATACATTGAAGTGACTGAAATGTGACATGCCTTGTTAATACTGAAATGTGACATGCCTTGTTAATACTTTAAAAGGAACACACCTTGCAGAGAATTTGAAGAAAGTTATTCATCATATGTGAAAATAAACAAGTTTGTTTTTTAAGGATTAGTCCATTGCCTGATAATGGTACAGTCTGTTGAACGAGGACAAAGGTATCCATATGATAAGAAGGATATGTTATCATTATTAAGCCTTCTGGATTTCAGGTTTTATATGCACAGTTCGGGTTAGGAATAATTCAGAAGTCATAACCTTTTGTGAAAACAGAGCAAATCTCTGATGTTCTAACAAGTGTTTACCATTATGCCATAGCGGCTCTGGCAGGGTTCAAACGGGAGACCTTCAGCTAGGAAGTCCAACACTGTAAGCACTAGGCTGTGTCCCAACCAGAAATGGCAGATGGCAAAGGACACTGATCAAATGCAAAAAAAAGTTTTGAAAGTGTTGAAAGATGGGTTGTATAAAAGAAGTGGTTACAGTCAATCTGTAGACTTGATGCATTTATTTAAAAAAAAAAAAACATTTCTTAATGTTTATGCAAACCTGAGATAAATCCACATGCGGACAAACTGAAACCTATTTCCAGTGAACTTATGTAAAAAATTCTGTATAGACTCAATCTAACTGAAAAAAAAATGAAATAATTGGTACCCCACATAAATAATAGCTGGTAGTCAATAACAAAACTGTAAGCCACATCAGGATATACCTGCTTGTGTGGAAGTATATATATATATATTGTGTGATAAAATAAAAAGGATGGTTACAATATGCAAATGTTCTTTATCATCTCATACATGTACAGGTCTGTATTTAAAAAAAGAAAATAACTTATGTATATTGCATACTTAATATCCAACGACTGTCATTGAAAACATTTTATGGATAAGGAATGTACAACAAAATCTGATTAATTAACACAAGTAGGCATAGTATGGTAGTAATTTAATGAGCGTTAACAAGGCTTAGTGTGTAATAATAGACTGTACAAGGGATGTGTATATCACAGTCCTTGTTTGTGTAAGTATGTGATCCTTAGCAAATAATTGATCAATTAATCCTGTGGGGAATTGATCCCATTTTGGTGGATGGCTGGGGGGTCACCAGCCATCACACTGCATAATCATAATGGTAAATAAATATGTGTAGTTAGGGACCTGGTTTGTCCTGCTGCGTTGCTGTACAATAAAATGTATTCCAGCTGTAGGTATAGCTGCGATGGCTCCCATTGGCTACCTGGTAACCTCAGATTGTACCCGCTTTCCTCATGTGACTTGTATCAAACAGAATAAGTATTATACTAACAAAAATTATGCTTGTTTGCTGACACAGTGGTTGTGTGCGGCAGGTAGGCTTGGCTATTACTAAAACAAATATGCTGCAGATCTACTATTACTTCATTAGAAATCAGAATTTTAAACATTACAAGCTGTTTGAAGCAGACTGTGAAGTGCCGGTGAAGTCTCAGGGTTAAACTGTACAGGATTGATGATATACATCAGGAAAACCAGCCTGTCACTGCAGCAGATCCACAACATTCATTGATAAATAAGGGATTCTTGTTATTACAGTAAAATCAATGTCATCCCTCAGTAATGGAAGTTGTTCATGATTTTGGATTAATGGTGTCAAATTTTGCATTTGTGACCTATGGCCACTTTTAACAAAATATACTTTTTAAAAAAGCTCTAAAATTTGGATACAATTGATATCATAACAAACTCAGCTGATCAAAATAAAATTTTGGAATAATTTAAACTCACACCATTGCCATTAAATCAGTACTTTGTACAAGCATTGAAAATATTAAGTTAAATTATTACAGACCCAAGCAAACAAGGGATTAAAAATTCACATGTTTCTCAGTGACCAGAGATTTCATTGGATGACAATAACTATGTCTAACAGAGGGAAGCTGAAGAACAAGTTGGGAGAAATACCAGTTTCTTGGACATGCTGGCCACATCAATTTCCTTAAGGGGGATTGGTATGCCTGTATAATATTAAAGAACGCAGAGGCTTTTTGTGGGCAGGACGCTTGAGGGAAAGCAGCTGTGAGCCAGTTGACAGGGATACTGCTGTAATATAGAGAGATGAGCACTATTGATGAAGGCATTTTGGTCTTGCCGGAAACTGGAGATGTTACGTACACGCAGCCAGCTTATTGACTGTAACATCACCCATGCAGCAGACACCCCCACTGCATTTCCAGAGTCGGTGCTGTAGTAGCAGTGGAGGCAGCAATAGTTGTCTGTGGAACCGTCAAGACACCTTCGGACCTGGACCCCGCACGGCTGAAGAGCCACTTCTCTCTAGGTGATACGGACATTTATTATGCAAGTGAGGCCAAGCCAGCCAGCATTATGTTCACCATTGTTGTACCTTCTTAGTACGCTTTTATTACCTTCAGCAGAATCACTTAGGTACAACTGGGACTAAAGCTAGGGAGCCTATAATTCTTCTAAATGCACACAGAGGGCAAAGCCTAATGACAGCTTGCTAAATATCTTACATAGCTGGACTTCCTAGGCTGCCCCAGACACCGGCTGTATAGTTCACAGTTTTGGATGATAACGCTCCAGTGCAGGGAGATTGCCGTTCTGGAAAGAAGCTTGCTACCCTATCAAGGTATACTAGAGAATAGTTATTATCAATTGATATTGTGTTTATGACTGGGTCACCAGCTCCGGGAATATGTGTGTAGAATTATACTAAGCCTGGATTCAAAAAAGGTTGGTAATTAAAATTGGGTGCCGCAGCGTGGAAAACAGCGTCAAGTAGCCATGCTGTCTCAGGCAATATTTACTTAAGGAATGTGGGCACCTTAAAGGAAGGACGACTGTAGCAGTCATGCAGTGTTCTTACGAAATGCTTCACACCACAAGACTCAATCTGGATGTGACCCCTGATCCATACAATATGGCAGGATCTTACCATAAATTCGGGATCACTGGCCTTCAGTGTCCACGCTGTGGATTTTTTCTCTCAGCAACTTTAAAGAAGCAGGGTCCTGATGGGGATGGTAATTTGGAGTACCTTGCAGAAAATGAGGTAAAAATACCTTTTTAATTTTTAAGATTATATTTAAAGTATCAAATTGTAAATTATTAAATAACATTATGGTAAATCAAATCTCACAGTTTTTATCATAATTACAGGCTAAAGCTAAAGGTAATCATGCAATGTTCACAAAATATCTTTTAACTGTTATAGCTATCAGATAAGCCAAAGTATACATATATGAGATTTATATATGTATGACCAGCCCAGTTCAAAATTTTAATGTGGGCTGGCCCAGTTTAAAACTGGTCTGGCCCAGATTAGAATTTTGATCTGGGCCAGTCCAAATCCAGATTTTGATCTGGGCTGGCCCAGTTTTAAATTTGGCCATATTCTAATCTGAACCTCGACATATACATGATATACATGATAAACATTTAGGGTTTCTATATGAAGTTGCAAAATATTTAATTGCAGCTCCTGGATAACAACACATATAACAGTTTCAGACCTTGATAATGAGGTCATGAAATTATTAATTTTCTAGTGCCAGATTTCAAAATGTTTAATGGTACTTCTCGTTTGTCACATTTTTAAATGTAACTGTCAAATAAAAGAAAATTGAACCTGAGCTATGAGCTGATAAAACATTATATAGCTGTAACAATTTTCCAAATATTTAACTGCAAGGGTTGGAAAACAAATAAAACTAATCACATTTTTGTTGAGTCTTGAAATCCTTAATATGGCATGGTCCAAATATTGTTCTGTTAGATGTAGCCCCGATGTTAAGGAGGGCTACTAAAAAATTGGAGGTCAGTGGTTCAATTATAGCGCCTCACAGGAAGAAAATTAGTCTTGATAGAACTTAAATCTGAGATCAGCTGTATTGTCTTAGTCACAGGTAATAAATATGACTATACCTGGCCTTTGCAAATAAAAAATGATATCCAGCAGGCTTAATCGATTACATGTCATCTTTTCATTTAGTTACCTTCACCCACTTTCAGTAGAAGTGCCACCAACAGGCCTTTCACTTATTTTATTGAACCAAAATTAAAAAAAAATCAATTAACCATCCTGTTCTTGTAAGAGATCAGACGTTTGAATTTTCTGTGATTTATTGATAACCCAATTTCATTTATTTATGTGAAATTTCATGTTTTATGCACTATACTTAATCATCTAATTAATTATTACTTTGTCTAAAAAAAAAAAGGAATCCTGTCATGTTAACATGGCATTGAGCAACAAAACAGCAGGGTCTTACTGAATGAGACGGGGTATTATATTCTGGATAGAAGTCCCATTGTCTTCTCATGAACTGTCTCATTAGTATAATTTGAAATTTGTGCTCTGGATAAAAAGTCACATTGTCTGTTTCATTAAGATAATTTGAAATTTGAATCTGCATCCTAGAAACACAAGTCACAGTATTATCTCATGAACTTCTTCATAATTTGAAATCTGAATTTGTACCATTCTAGGATTAAAAAACTGTGGTTTCTTCATAAATATTAATATTATTTAACTTAAGAGAGAGCTGCATATTTCTAAATTTCCCTCATATATTTATCTGTTTCATGCAATTAGAACCAGTATTAGAATTATTTCTTGTGGTCTATGTGAGTATTTTCATATTCATGAATCCTCTTATGAATCATTTCAGTAAAAAATTTGTTTTCACCAGATTGTAATTGTTTTATATCTGATTAGTAGCCTTCAAAATTCATACAAATTTATTGGCATTGACTGTTTAGTCTTTCTTCAGACTGACAAATTTAAGGAAATGTTTTAAATTTATTGAAGATACATGTGTATTGAATTTATTCATAATATTGTGAATGTTATATCAGTTCACAATGAAACACCACTATTGAGAAACCCAAGTCATGCATCAGTTGAAGGCTGTTCCATAAAGGAACACTTTAGCTTAAGTAAAGCAAGTCATAAAGACCATTTTATTAAGCAGCTCTTGCGGGGTTGTCATATATTTGCATAATGATCAGTTACTAAAGAATAAAACCTCCTGATATAGACTGAAAAAGGTTTACATATATAGTGGCGTAAGAATAGCTGAAATAAATTGCTTAGCATCATGGGTATATAGAATGAGAGCTTAACTTGGCAATTTGATCATCTTACCTGGCCCTCTTACTACCCAATCTCCCCACCCCCACCCCAAGAATAAAACCTTGTGTAACCCTGCTAAAAAACCAACCAACAAACCAACAGACACCAGTGATAACATAATTACTTCCATGGCAGTTATTGTAATAACTGCAGTTGCAGTTTTAAAGACAAAACCATGACATTGGTGGTTTGCAAATCTTTTTCTGATTTCACAGTCATTGTCGTAAATTCCATGAACTTGACCTCATGACAAGTAAGTTACTATTGTTTGCCTGTCGATGTGATTGTCTGGCCTCAGTGGCACAATAATAGTGCTCAATCTTTCTGGTTACCCAGTACTCAGTAGTAGACTAAATGTCAAGCCCAGCCATATTCATTAGTAGACGTCAGACATGGGAATGATGGTGAATAATACATACCACATCTTGTATACAACTTTTGTAGCAGAATTGTATACCAGAACTCTCACACACAGCTTTCAGTGATGTCACACCAGCAACACAAATTGTCATGCTGTGGTTCAGGCTCACAAATAGAAAGTGAATTTAAAATCAGAAAGTCCCCATGGACTCATCAGGCTCTGTAATATATATACCATTTCAGAGAAAACCTGACCGTGAATGCTGACAACTAGTGTATATTTGAGCATTAAAGATGGTTCTTTTCATTGTTTATTTTGCACCTGGGTAATATGCAGTTATGGTGAATATATGTTAAAATAAAAAATTCTTAAATTTTCTTATTTTTTTGGGGGGGGGGGGGGGTTGACCTTTTTTATATTTATTCTAATAGTGCACTTTAAAATTGTCCTATCAACAGTGGTATCGTATCTCTTTGACAAAAGTATGTGAAATAAAAAAAAATGTCATTTATTTCATTAAGGAGAAAATATTACTGAAAATTTGATTTACTGGCACTTGTTCTTGGCCCCGCAGATGTTACTGTAAGTCATCCTGAGCTATAGCGATGGTCCTTTGTCAAATTGTCTGTTTATCCAGATGTCCTTCAAATGCTCACAAAGCAAAACCTTTAAAGTTTCAGACCTTATATTTTTGTAATACAGTTAGTTAGGAGTGAAACTATAACCATGCATGAAACTGGATCACTGTGACCTCATTTTTTCAAGAAATTAATGAAAAACCTCAATTTTGCAGCAAACACCTATAGTAACTACTTGTGCTAAATCGTTAATATTTGGTAAAATGCTTCCTCAATAATGTCGAATGTACATGGCATGACATAGTTTAGTATTTTGTAGTAATTTGTAGAATTTGTTGTTAAGCCTATCTCGAGCTACTCTGTCCTTGTTGCATATTTGAATCAGTTTTGTACTTATTTATAAGGATCTTTTATACTTATTATGCTTGTTTCAGTCATCTTGTTTATATAAATATATTTTTTAAATTTTGTTGATTAAAAATCCCTTAAATGTTAAAGTACATATAGAAAATATCATACATTAGTTTACAGACCTTGCTTATATCCTGGACTTTAAAGTGAGTGAATATATGTGTATTATGTAATACTGTGATCATGTCATCTTAGACAGATGAAACATGCCAGAGATATCATATCTTCTGTTAAATGTAGTTAGCTTGGGGGCACAAGCAACTGCATATGCTGAACAGATTTTGCCAAGTAGCATATGCATTTTGATATCAAATACAATTAAAAAAGTGTCAGATATTGCGATGCATACCCTGCGCAGAATATAGTGATATGGAATTTTAAGTAACCCTGTGTTACTTCTGGGAACTTCTTAACTAAATATTTTGAAAAAAAAAACCTGGACAGTGTGGTATTGCTTTACTTTACTATAAACATAACTAACAACCTTGCCCTCCATCCCCGACCCCCCCCCCCCTCCCCCCCTCCGGTTACCACCCCTCCTCACAATGTATGTTGGTTTACGGACATCTTTCAGGGAAACAGCACATGGCGTGACTTAATGGTCACCTGTGACATAATAACACTTGACTGATGGCCGTTTGGTTACATACAACAAGTGCAAGTGGTAAAATGTGCTATAAAAAACTTTAAAAGACTTATTCTGGGGTTATTTACACTTGGATATACACCAAAATTGGACTTGTCAACACTTTCACAACACCACCTTGTATGATAAATTTCATTAACATCCATTATAACGTCTCCAGATATCGTTGGACATACATACACACACATGGAATCGAGTTAAAATAATAACCCTCACTTTGCACAGGGTTAACTCTAAAAAAATTCAACCTCTTATCTGTATGATGCTTGGAATTTTATTCAGTTTCTAACATAGGTATGAAGCAAATTCAACTTAGCCCCATGACTCATTTTAACACTCAATTATCTTAACACTTAATTAACTGATAAGACTATAAGGTATAATAGGCATCATAACATCATTGTACATATACACTTAATTAGCACCTTTTACAGGAGAACGGGTAAAGGAATGCCCTTTAGCAACAGTGCAAAAGCCAAGAATTTGACTTGATCAGTCAGCTATTGCCTGAAAGTGGTCTTATCAAATAACAGGGTATAACAATCCATGCATGCATGAAGAGTGAAAAACAATATTGAGTTAATAACCGAAGATGATGCCTGCTGACGTCAGAAGCTGGAGTGGAATGGTTTCAACTTATTGACTGACGAGGACACTTGATTAAATGAATAATGCAGCTGGGGTTCAGTTTCCTTTTTGTCTCAGTAGGAGTTTGGACTGGCCTTTACTACATGTATTTTACAAGCATGCCAGCTATTAGATCTGAATTCCAGCCCAGTGATACAATAAGCATGGCCTGTTTGTCCATTCATTAAAATAATCATTATAAAGTCTAATTGATCAATATTTTAATTCCAGATTCATATTATTTGGGGTTTTTTTGCTGAAGCAGCAAAATAGTGAAATAAATAAAAAAATTAGACACTGAAAACTGTGAATAAAAATATAGAGATTTGGGCAGTGATTGATGGATAATTGAGACCCCCCAGGGTACCCCATCCATTATAATACATTCTTAAAACTCAATATGAATAAACTAAATGGCACTGTGCAGACCTGATAAAGATTTGGCTACCCATAAGAAGTAGTTTTACAGTTGCAGAAGACAGATGGTTCAGTTACCACCTATCATTGGCCATTAGTGTAATATATCTATCTGCAGAGATGCAGTTAAAGCATTCAAGTTATCTTTCAGGAATAATTGTAAAAAAAAATTAAATGACTTGAGTGCAGTACTGGCTGATGAGACAAATCTGATGAATATCATTGTGTATTTAGATGAGGAATAGCCCACTTACATTTTAGCAAGTTGATATAGTTTGATGTAATTAAAAATAAAGTTGCCTTAAAATTATTGTTCAAATTGCCTGATTGATTCATTCATAGGGCTACATTTGTCATTGCTTCAGAAATTAAAGTAAATGTAACCCATTTTCTAAAGACTGCATTTGCTGTTTGTTAAAATCCAAAAATGAGCAAGAATTTGCTGTGGATGATCCAGCATCACAGGTATTCAATATTTTAGACCTTATCCACATCTTACATATATTATTGAGAATACCAGAAATAGATAAAATCACATGTACCCAGAACTCTAGAGTATGGAATCCAGACCCTGGCAAGTGGTGGGTTGATGTGGGTAATATCACACTCTCACATGAAAATGAAGCCATAAAAAAGACCTACCAGCGTTTCATTCAGCCTTCCTGCGATCAAAGATTGCCTGTCCAAGGCACCTGGGTCTTTATTGACTTGCGTCACTGCCAGCGTCATGGGCATGCTGGCTCAGCACTTGCTGTTGCTGGAAGCCAATTACAGCCTTGCGTATAGCTTGTCCGCATAACTTGCAATCAAGGAAAATGATGCTTAGGGATGGGGAAGATGAGATATATGACTGAGAGTGTGAGAGTGATTTATGAGAACTAAGCTTTGCATACGGAGAATAGAAACAGAAAGTTCCATGGATTCTGTTAGACCACTGGTCCAGTATGTTGGGTCTAATAGCCCAATGCCTAGCCCAAATTTGGCCTCACTAGATCTCTAGAATACTCTATATCTGAGACAGGTTGCCTGCCATCTCTGACGGGGTTTATACTTAAACCTGTCTAAGCATTGGACACCTTTCATATCACACCTCTGGTAGTATGGATGGTGCACATGAACTAGTCAATTATTAATTATAAATTAATCAGCTAATAACATTAGTTATGAATTAGTCAACCAATCTGTTTCATATCAGTATACCATTTTATTATCAACAACCAATCCATGCCTTCAGAGGCTTATGAAAGGAGGAAATGGTTTATAAAAAATTTGTACCGCCATTACAGTTCAAAGGATATGATAATAATTTACTTTATTTAAAGCTTCTGGATATTTTGTTTCTTCAAAGTTCACAAAAATATTAGAAACGTTGATTGGGTATCATACTTCAATGCATATCATATATATGACCAGCTAAAGCATAAGTAATTTTTAAAGCTATATGTAAACAAAATGACATTTTGACTATTTTTCCAGCTAGATTGTCAGGTGTATATAAAAGGCTAAAGTAAAGGTTAGTTTCATAAGCGCAACAGCCATCATTTTGTTTGCATCAAAAGATTTTAATTTGATTTCCAGGAGAGAATTGCTGGTTTTTACTAGCACACAGGGGCATTTCATTCATGAAAATAAGATAATTAAATTTTAGCAGAAATTCCTTTATTATGTTAATTAAGCTCTTAAACTGATCAGCAAAATAATTTTGAAATAATATAAAAATAATATAATGATATCCCCTGATCATATGAAAGTTTTGTTGAAAACCTTAGGGAAAAAATGGCTAGCTTGCACTGATTTCTATTTAAAAAAATGTCAGAAAAATATACCTTTTTTTTCCAAAGGGCATACACCATCCCTGAGTAGTTTTTTAAACTTTAGAATTAAAAATAATTATATATAAGTATATTTATATAATATAATTTTTTTTATATTCTTAAATTCTGTATAATAAAATATAAACGTTTAATTTTTATATATTTCTTTAGAAGGCATTGATTTGTTAAAATTATGTGCATATAAAAGATAAAAGTGATGTATTTATGATTTCTACTTGAAGCTTGCAATGGCAGGGGAAGCAAACTTTGGGGAAAATTACTGGCCAGAAACTGGAAGTTTTTTTTCAGTCTGGTATTGAGAGCATGTCGGTGGCATTTGACTTCAACTCAATTCTGTAACCAGAGATTTTTTCTAGAAAAAAAATATGGACTTATACTAATGGATTCAGGTTGATTGACATTTAACCAATAGCTGATATATTTGTACAGATAACATCCCTCATTCAGTAAGATCACCAGACAACTTACATCACACTCAAATAAATGGCAAGTTTCAGGTTATTTTTTCCAAACTTTTACATGTATATAACAAATATTATAGGCAAACTATATACTTGTCAAGCTGTCATTTGCAAAAAAATTTTCAACTAATAAATAGATAGTGGATATTTTTTGGACAAGGTACAGATGGGGTTGTATACTAAATGAGTATGAAGACAATGAGTTGATAATGATGTCTGTGAAAGCATCAAATAATAATTTGGCAGAGCTCTACCAAACAGAACACGTGTTGTCTGTAGCAGTACTGGTACCCATGTTGATATGTTTTCTGGGATATTTTTTTTATACAAAGAGACAGTATTAAAAGTTCTAGGCCATAGGTTGCAGGAGCCATTCCTCTGACTACTGAGTGAGTAATATTTTCTTACCTGGCATGTTATTTCGTGTGAGACAAATAATCCAAAATATGGCAAGACAGTTCACAATGACTGCAATATATTCATAAATTTAGAACAGTGATTCCAGTTGATGACGTCAGTCAATGCGACTTCAACAACCTTTGTGACATCATTATTATCTTGTAAACATGCAGCTCTCGCAACCATGGGCATGAAAGACCACCTGTGTATGAGCATGTTGGGGGCTCATTATAATAAGTAGGTTAAGATGGCAGAGCATATGGGCTGTGGTCGCTAGTTCAATTGTATCTTAATTATGTCTGTTCCAAATTTAGCAAATAGTTACCTCCCCTGGTAGGGTACAAACTCATCCCAATCCGTGTGTGTTTGTGTGTGTTTGTTAACAACATAACTCATGCAATCATGAAAGGAATATCATGAAATTTCAGGGCATGGACTAAAGAGAATCGATGACATTTTTTGTAGGTCTGGCACATGACCCGGATTCAGGAATGGCACCAAAGAATATTCACAAGATCTGGTGTAGATCTGGCACATCATCCAGAATAGATTTACACAGTAAAATTGTCCAGTGAGCAGAATATTGGCCTAAACCACTTTCTTTATTCACATGCAGACTGAAAGGTTCCCCGTACAATCATAACTAGAAATCTGCATTCCGAAAAAATGAAAGTCTTCACCATGTGTTTGCATTCACTTTTTCAGCCGATATTCCCAGGTTAATTTGTGCATAAACGACTGTACATTTGTGAATATTCTTTGGTGACATTCCTGAATACAGGTCGTGTGCCAGATCTATGAAAAATTTAATCAATTCTTCCTTTTCACATTCCTGAAATGCCCTTAAAATGTCATGAGAATCTGTTACATGATTGCATGAGGTACCTGGTGAAAAAACATGTTCACAAACACCCACACACAAACAGGGATGAACACACACTCCTGGCAGCGGCAATATCAAGGGTTTATGCGGTGCTGAGATCTCAGATTGATAAAGGCCTGATTTTACAGAGATTTACTTGAACTATCAATTGTTGTTGGTTTGTATAATTTGTTGACTTAAAATTTTGTGTATATCTCCAAAAGCAGTTTGTAGGTTTACTGATTGCATAATCTTCACATTGATTTGGATCAAATCCCAGAAAAAGAGAATTTTACTGAACACCTTATCTGTGGTAAAATAAATTTAGACTGACCAACAACAACAAAATTTTACAGATCAAAGATCTCAGGTAATATTGTTATGGAGTAAGAAAGGGTGTATATGTGACTTAACACATATTTAAAGGAATATTTCAATATTTCAATAATTAAGATCTAAAATTACTCAAGAAACAAATAAAGATCAATTACGTTTCAGTCTGTTCTGATATTCAGACAGAGCCAAAGAATTATTAATGGTTCATTAGACAACCAAGTATCTAATGGTAATTCAGTATGTTTGTAGAGCCTAAATGGACTCTTACAAATTAGCTCTAAATTGGTTTCTATGATGAGGCAGGCAGATTATGTTTATAAGAGTTTGGAAATAGGACTTGCAGGTCAGTCTATAACTGGATGTATGTCAGGTCAGACTTGGGATTTTCCATAGAACTTTTGTCCAATCAGATCTCACGTAAGTTAGGAAGAACACTAACAGCTCTGATGTAATTGTGACCTACTTTGGGTCATCCAATAAGGTTTAGCTTTTATGACGAAATGCAGAAATATGGATATGTATGTCTCATATGTCACGTGAAAGCTCTGTAACAAAACTATCTGTAGTGCGCACTGAGAGTCAGAGAGAGGGACCATGTCTAGCTGGGCACTGCAGGGCCTCAGCAAAGACTGGTCCAGACTCTGTCCTGTGAATAAAGGCTTCTATCATCAAACTGGTCTTGGAACATTGCCAGCCACCAACATCAGCAACCCGTATGTGATACAGGTGGGGACATCCCCAACCCCCATCTGTATCATTATGGTGGAGACCGGGTCTCATATCAATATTGTTAATATTCAATAAGGTTTGTCACATGGTCCAATCATGTATACGCTTACGAAAAATGTTGTGATGAATTTAAAGCAAATAAAATATATTGTTTTAAAGCTTTTCTTCAGTAGGCATGTTTTCCAAGTCCCTGTATTATGTACTGAGTGTTCTAAAATTAAAAGTAGCTGAAGGATTGTAATTTTCCCCAGATTGTGGACTTTCCTTGCATGAGACATTGAGGCCATCACATTTAATACTTTAGCATTTGGCTTGTAAATCAGGTAAGGTGAACAGGGGCATCAATTGGGGGGGGGGGAGGATGGGTTGTATATATGTCGAGGCCCAGATTAGAATCTAATCTAGGTTGGCCCAGTTTAAAATCAGTCCAGACCAGATTTAAATCCTAGTATTCACCACAGGATTTAAATCTGGACCGGCCCAGATCAAAATTTTAACCTGGGCTGGCCCAGTTTAAAACTGGTCTGGCCCAGATCAGAATTTTGATCTGGGCCGGTCCAAATCAAAATTTTGATCTGGGCCAGACCAGTTTTAAATTGGGCCAGATTCTAATCTGGGCCTCAACATATATATCCCTCCCACTTTTTGGCAAGGGGGGATGGTCTATGTAATCATCCCCCCCCCACTATTCAGAGAATATTATTTATATATTGCAAATGAAATATATAAATAAAAAGAATAATGGACTTTTATAATATATGTGAGTTTACTATGAAATATTATTTATAAATCTGGTTTAGAATTAACATACTGTAATCATAATACCTTATTTTCTAAAACCTTATACTTAATTATAATATGATAAAGTATAAGTATATATATAATTTAAATGTGATAGACATATTTCAGTATATTCGAAATGTGTCTTACAGATGCTAAAAAGGTATACATATGTGTGTTTGCGTGTTTGTTTGTGTGTCTCTGAGTCACCCCCCCCCCCCTTTGGACATTAAATTGATGCCACTGCAGGTGATCTGCTTTATGTTTGAAGTGTGGTATCACATTTAAATTCCAATTTGTCAGAAGAGATGCATCATTGGGCAAAACCACCATTCTTCCGTCAGGTTACGAGTCTGTTTGATACTGATACATGTTACATGACTATTTCCTGATTTATCAGTATAATTCATTAGTGTGCTGACTGAAAATTAAATCAGTTGAGTATCTCTGACAGTACTGTGTCAGAGACAGTCAGATATTAAATCAAAGTCTGTGTTTGGTTTTGCGGTATCAAGAAGAATGACTACATAATGAGTGCTTATCCTAAATAAGTACAGACTGAGCCATTTTCACTGTTGAAAAATTAATTTTAACTTATATGAAATTATCTGTATAATGACTTTTGTATGACTGATTTAACAAACTGTTGTTGGTGACATCATATTGTAAATTGATTATGAATTTATGGGTGCAGTTTGTTGGGGACAGGAGGCACATGTCCACCCTCTCCCCACTTTTTAACCAGGCTGTACAAACAATACCATATCCCCCCCCCCCAACATCACACACACACACTTTGTTGCAATTAAAATAATAACATTTTCCCCCAAAGATAGGATCTAATTGTATCCGCCAAAACAGAGTTTTGCAGATACTATGTTTTCAGACCGCCGCCGCCGCGTAGGTGTCCCGAGAACTCCTCTGTAACCCCTGGGCGGAATTTTACGAAACCAGGATTATGTTCGGGTCACATGTGAACTGCTGCGCCCCAATTTTGTTTTGACCTCTGACCTTTCCTCTGCGCTCTGCATCCACCTGTGCGTCTGTTTTGACATATTAACCCACATATCTCGGGAACCGTTTGACTGATCAGGAAAAAAAATTTGCACAAACTTAGCCCTTGGATAGCTTTATAACATACATAAAAAATGGTGGCGCCACCTGCAACCATTTTTGCATAGCGTCCATCTGTTCATCTGCCTTGGGATAAAATCACTCATATCTCTGCATTGGTTGTACATATCCACCTGAAATTTTACATGTGTATACATCCTGGACAGCTTTCTTGATTTTATTACAGGTGGCACCACCTACATTTACGTTTATGCTGCAGACATCCAAGCTCATATCTCGGGAACCGTTTGACCAATTAGCCAAAATTTTGCATGTGTATAGATCTCACATAGCTCTTTATCATACCCAAAACTGGTGGCGCCACCTGCAACCATTTTTGCACAGCGTCCATCTGTTTGTCTGCAGTGGGATAAAATCACTCGTATCTCGGCAGTGGTTTGAGTTATCTGCCTAAAATTTTGCATGTTTAGACATCTTGGATAGCTTTCTGGATTTTTTTACAGGTGGCACCACTTACATTCACATTTATGCTGCAGACATCCAAGCTTATATCTCGGGAACCGTTTGACCAATTTGGCCAAAATTTTGCATGTGAATAGATCTCACATACCAGTAGCTCTTTATTATAGGCACTGGTGGTGCCACCTGCAACCATCCTTGCACAAGGTCAATCTGTTCGTCTGCCGTGAGATAAAATCACTCATATCTCAGCAGTGGTAGGTAACAATGTTCAGTGTTCTGTTCTGTCCTTATTGGAATTTGTTGCTTGAAGGGAGGCTTTTATTTGGGAAGGTCTGACTCTGTAGTCATGTGTTACAATGGTTACACAAAAGAGTAGTACCTTGTCAATATATAGGTGAGTTAAAGGAGCTACTCTCACAAACAATTGAACTGACAGCTGCCATATTGGGAAAAAATTAACTTGTCTTAGTGACCAATGTGTCATCATACAAAAAAATAATTTTTTTGTTGTAAACTTGTGAAAGTGTTGAATTTGTTGATTTTATTATCCCAAAGATAGCAGATAACATAATATATCACTTGCTGATGGAGTACACTAGGTCACATTGATCTGACAGAAATTTGCCTCTGACTGCAACAGACGCAGTAGACTACAATTTTTGTTAATTATTTCTTGTGTTATAAAAAACTTGAATTTCAAGAACTTTTAAAACTGTTAATGAATAGAGGTCACCAGGCCATAGGTTAATTTTGTTTACAAAAAAAATTCATTCCCGGTAATCATGAAATCAAATTTAATAGAAAAACATAAGTATATTTAAAGTTTGAAGAATTGACTTAACTAGATATATACAGTAATATAAATTAAATTGAAAAACAACAGTTTCAGTGAATAAGTCTTTTCAGCTGCCAAAATAACAAGAATTATGAACCAGAAATATTTTTCTCAAGTAAATGCAACAGGAGTAAGCAGTAACAGTAGAGGCAAGAAAGGAGGTCACAGTTAGAACATGACATACAGCTAAGGAAAGGAGGATAATCCTACAATTTCTCGCTACAGTGACTAGACTTGATGGGTTGGTGTACAGTTCGATGGCAAGGTTACATTGGAAGGCTCTGAAGGTGTCATGAATACGAGCGGCAGTGTTAAATCTACCAGACACCGTAACCTGCTGATCCTCTCTGGAATTGGCGCTGTTGCAGCTGATGCGGACTGATTTAGGCAAGATGTAGCCAACCTGTGTTATACAAGCCAGCTATATCAGGCAGAATATTGAAAACAGACTTGGCTGGACAACAAACAACATAAGTTAAATGGATGATTCTTATTCACTCCAATCAGGAAAGAAACCTATACAGGCCAGACTGAGGCATTGAATTTCAAATTTTAATGTAGATTTCCAAAAAGATTTAGGAAATTTAGAAGAAATGTACACCATGACTATAGTGCGTAAACATTTATTGGTCAAAGGTCATGATCATTTGATTTCTATTTTAACCTATATTTGTAAAATTCCATGTTGTTTAGTTTGTATAGGATAATGATGAGGCTATTACTATTAGCTTGCAAGGAAATTTATTTACAATTCAGTAGAACTTCTTTGGTTCAGTTTGATAATTTATCATGGGCCTAAAAAAGGAAAATAAATTTGTCTCTTTAGAATACTGTGGGATATTGGCACACGTGGCACATATAGTGATTTGTCAGGATTGGC
This sequence comes from Sipunculus nudus, assembly GCA_026874595.1. NCBI lineage: Eukaryota > Metazoa > Annelida > Sipuncula > Golfingiida > Sipunculidae > Sipunculus > Sipunculus nudus. The sequence goes on along the minus strand of CM049311.1, from coordinate 79,865,638 downwards.
CAGTCTCGTTTATTTCAGGAATTGGTCAGGATTGGCCAGTCTTGTTTATTTCAGGAATTGGTCAGGATTCGCAGTTCTTCTAAAATGGGAATGTGATTTTTATATATTTTTTTGTTTCATGTCGGGATTGAGTTGTATCCCTGCCTAACATTTTTACAAACCATCAATTTTGTCTGTTGATAATCTATCATTATACACAGCTTGAATTCTTGAATTGTATCAGGTGACTTCTTTCCATATGCTGTGAAGCACAAAAGTAGAGATTCTGCAAGGGGTGTGTTCTGAGAGGCCTGGTTTTACAGATCTGATTGATATCAGGATTGCATTGTCCTTTTAAACCATCTTTATCTTCAGAGAGGCAGAAATGATAATTACTCGACCCATAAAAAAATTTTTCATTGGTATTTTAATTGCCATTTATAAGCTCAATTGACCTACAGTGATAATTTCCTGTAATACTTAAATTCTTAACAACAGTTGGTTTGTTAGCAGCCAGAATTTTCAGTACCATCTTATTGGTCATTTGTATCTTGTCTAGACGCTATCTAATTAAATCCTGTCATTAATTGCATCAAGACCTTGTGCAAGCTGTTTGGTTTGATTGGACACACATTGTGGCATCGTGCATGAAATACACAGCTTCCTTTGCATTTCATATAACATAACCTCCCCCAACAAGATCAGGGGTTATGTTTTCATACGTGCCTGTTTATTCACTGTTCCATTTGTTTATTCACTTCTGAGAGTTTGATCTGTTATGTGCAGGGGTCATAACCATATTTGCCAGGCTGAAATTTCATGCAATATCCCTTTTTAGCTCAGCTGACTGATAGTCAACTGAGGTATAGATATGGCCCTTTGTCCGTCCTCTGGCCAGCTGTCTGGCAGTCTGTTAGCAGAGCACAAAGTGTAACCACTGACCCTAGAAGCCTGTAACTAAAAATCTAAGGAGGTCCATAAAAAATCTCCTTGGAAACCTGAAATTAGGTCACTGTGACCTGTATCCTCAAAGCTATGGGGCTTGTTAGTAACCCCAGAATTATAAAAAATTGATATCAAACCTCCAATATTTTGATAATTAATGCATGGATTGTCATGAATCTTGCCTTGAATATTGACCATGACTAGTTTTGTCAGTTCCCGATAAGGAGTGGCGCCACCTGTATTTTTACGAATATTTTCTATTTTATTTTACCATAAAATGACCTGTATTTTTACGAATATTTTCTATATTATTTTACCATAAAATGACAACAATAATGTCATTTTCTTAGCTGTAATTCCATCTAGTGTCCCAAAACCTGGTGTGTTTATTGATCACAAGTGGATGCCCTATAGTAATCAGCCTGTCTGTCTGTCTGTTTGTCTAGCTGTCTGTCTGTCCATCCATCCATCCACACAAATTTGTTTCCAGATTATAACTCCAGGTTGGATCAACATATAGGTTTCAAACATGACTTACACATGGCCCACCACTAAAGAAAGAACCTGTATGATTTTAGGGTCATAAGGTCAAAAGTCAAGTTCACAAGACTCACTTATTTAAAAAAAATTATGGCTGCATTTTAAGCCAAACTTTTCATCCCATCTTTTTTCCTTTAGCTGACTTGCCAGTAAGGGAGAGCATAAATAAAGTTGGGATCAAAGGTCAAGGCCACAGGGACCATCTGTTCCAAAATTAGTTCCAGATGATAACTCCAGTTTAGTTTGACATATTGGTTTCAAACTTAAATTATTTATAGCTCACCAATAAAGTAAGAAACATGTCGATTTGGGGTTCAAAGGTCAAGGTCACAGGACCCATTTCTTTAAAAGGAATGTGTATGCATTTCAAGCCAAACTTTTCATCACAAACCTTCCATCATCAAGATATTACTCATTGCCTATAGTGGAAGATTCTTTTTCGATTTGGGGTCATAGGGTCAAAGGTCACAGGGCCCATCCATTCACAAATTATTTTATGGATAATAATTCTGCTTTAACAAGACAGATTGGCTTCAAACTTGATTTATTAATTACCCACAAGTAAGAAACATTTTGATATTTAGGGTCCAGAGGTCAAAGCTGAAGGTCACAGGAGCCACATCTTAAAAATGATTTTGGATGCACTTTAACTCAAATCTTCCCACACATGGCTTACTTGCCCAAAGTGGTAGAAATCTTTAGATTTTTAGGTTACCCGTGTCAAAGGTCAAGGTCACTGGACCACTTTTTTAAAAGATTGTTACAATAATCTATATGCTGCAAGTTCATGGATAATAAGTTCTCAATTTTTTTGGTCACAAGGTCATTGGTTAAGATCACAGGACTGTCATTCTGAAAAATTTCTTGAAAAATTTCCTTAGACAAATACAGCTGAGCATCAAGACCCCTGGGTCCCTAGTTGATATCTCATGAGGGCTTCTTTTTCACAATTTTACCAGAAACATGTTCTAGATGTAACAGGTATTTTTAAAAATGAACATGATTATTACCTGAGAATTGTCCTCATAGTGATAGTGATGAGCATATGAGGATATATATATATCCACAGGTGGAGCCCCAGCTGTTACACAGAATGTAGTCTCAAACTACTGACATGACATCCTCCAGATTCAGGAATCGAGCATTATTGTAATAAATAATTAGATAATTGATTTTTATTTATTTTCAAAATAGGAAAGAATTCAGAGGGAAAATGAGCATTCTTGTCAAATTATACTCTTTGTTTTCATGCTACAGTTTCAGATCCCATGTATTATTATGGTGGAAATAATAGATTTACCCATAGATTTAGTTTACCCATGTAAATAAAACACTACAATAGCAAACAGATTCAAGCATTTATAGGCTTTCAGATTCATCATAATTTCTTTGTTATAAGCTCTCTTAGGAAAAAAACAGTAACCATGGTAACTGCATGGCTATAGCCACTACTTCCCTTTGAGACTAGGTTACTTTTGAAATAGCTGGAGAATCTGAAGTGAATGAGGATAAAATAATTAAGCACTGCTATCACAGGCATCCTTAAAGCTGAGAAGACCTGATAGCCTAAACCCTTGACTTTCATTGTGGGGTAACACAAACTGTTAGTATATCAAATGTTGCAGGTGTTCTTTTAGGAATACAGATAGCTTTGATAGTACCCAATTCTATTAAACACCCTCTTCCAAAAACCTGTTATCCAAAAAAAAATTTGAAAAAAAATTGAAAACCAATTTTAATGACTTCAAAATAATCTTAAATTAAAAAAAAAAAATTATGATTATTAAGAAAGTTAAATGAACAACAGCACCAGTCTCTTTTCTTTCTTCAATAATAAAAATTTGTGAAACTTAAAATTCCTGTTAGCCTATACAGTCCATTAAAAAGAAACGAGAATTGGATACTTTATAGTCTTTGTATGTGAATGCATCCAGTATGTAGTTTAAACTTTTCCATACCCCTTATTTTCTTGCGGAGGCATGTGGACAATACATGTTTTTTACATGTAAAGCTATAGCTATTCAAGTACATGTGTAGTGTCGGAAGTACATAAATCATCGCTTCTATGTAAAAATGACTGAGGTATAAATGGGTGAGGTAAAAATGGCTGAGGTTAAAATAGCTTAGGTCAAAATGGCTGAGGTAAAAAAGGCTGAGGTTAAAACAGCTCAGGTAAAAAATGGTTGAGGTAAAAATGGCTTAGATAAAAATGGCTGAGGTATAAGTCGGTGATGTAAAAAGGGCTTAGGTAAAAATTACAGATAACAGGATTAAATTTTGAATTTTGCAATTCATATTTATGTCTCTAATATTGTCTGAATGCCTCTTGACAATTGGATACTGTTGATCAGTGTGCACTAACTTCCATAGTGCACTTGTAGATCCAAATTCATTATAAGACTCCAATCATTTTCACTCATACTTATACCTGATCATGTTGTTTCAGTATAGCATGAATTAACTTTTATATCCATACATTTTTTTTTAAGGGTGGTCAAAGGAAAATTGCAAGATCAAAATTTATTTGCTGTCTACTTACTCATTACACACCAAGAACTCAACATCTGCTCACACACTACATGGGGTACAAACACATGATCAACAGAGCAAAAAATTTCCTAACCATGAAGCTTATCAAGTACATACAATAACACTGGTGGTCCATCAAAGGAGAACAAAAGGGTGTACTGCAAACAAACATACTAATTAAAGGTATCCAATTGACAAGGTGCATTCAGACAATATTACAGACATTAATATGAATTGCAAAATTCAAAATTTAATCCTGTTAGGCCAAAATAAAAAAAAGGTATGGTTCTCAGGCACTTTTTTTTAGAAATCAATGCGGGCGGGCGCTTTTTTTATTTTAAATTTTGTGGTATGTTTTGATAAAAATGTCAAATGATTAGGGAAAAGCATGAAAATAACAGTTTTATTTTGCTATATAAGTAAAAGCACTACAAAACAAAGGAAATTGTATGGTTTTATCTTCTTGAAAGAAATGTCGGAGCGGCAGCAGCTCAAAATTGGAAAGTTTTTATTGAAAATCAAAATAAAAAATTTTGATGCGGGGGTTTAAAATTGATGCGGGCGGTGCCTGAGAACCATTCCTTTAATTTTTTTTGGCCTTATCTGTAATCTTTACGTAAGCCATTTTTACCTCAGCCATTTTTACCTTTCCCATTTTACCTAAGCCATTTTTACCTCGGCCATTTATGCAGTCTCTGATAAAATACAAATGGATCGTTGTTGATGATTTCGCTCTTTTCCAATATTCTTTTTCAAAGCAGGCTTCTCTTTTTTTTATGGAACCCTTACTGATTTATGCTTTTCCTTTTGTAAGACTGGCAGAGGTTAAAAGGATGTTTACTGGTGGTAAAAAGTACAAAGCTACCTGAAAATTCAAGCGAGATATCATGATATTTTGTGTTAGTGTATTTTCCACCACATATCACCAAAATTTTCTTCATGATATACATTCATTTTCAGAGTTGACAGAATTAATAGTGATGTTTAAACATTTTTTCTTGATAATTAAAACGCGCTTGTTAAGTCTACTGTTGTGAAACTGTAATGCACAGCTGTCTGTGTCATCTGGTCCTGTATATATCAGGGCATGTTTTGTCTTTAAGCTTTCCGGTATCACAGACTCGATTATCACCAAAACATCATTAACAAATAAGCAGCTTGTTAACATGTGACAAATCTTGCCCTGACAAGAAACCTGTCACTAAAAAACAGTGATAAAAAATTGGACTACCTTCACTTAGGTTGAACATCTGATAGAGAGCAGAGATTTGATATCAATTCAACCTGTGTTTTTTCCTTTGAAATAAAAATATGTTATAATTCAGCTTTTTACTCCTGTATACTAGGATGTATACTTATTGACAATGGCCACATGAAGATAGTAGCTGTGTCACAGAAATCATGCTGGGGATCATCATAACTCAGTTTGAACTCACGTGTGGGTCATAATCAGTTTCCTTGACTCCATACAATTATTTTTCTCTTTAGCCTCATTCAATTACAAACACCTCAGATTCCTGGAACCTGGCTAAACAGCAGAGGGGTTAATTTATTATATAGATTTCAGGCTCTCATTTAAACCTCAGGTCATGTTATGACAAAGGCATTGGATGACCTAAAGCTTTCTGATATTACCATGGCAACCAGTCTTCTTTAGCCATGTATACCACTGCCTCCCAGTAAGACTGCTGATGACACGTTGCATGTTTCCTTAAAACCTGAAACAGTGAACACCATTATGTCGGTAGTTGTTCATTTATCCTGACACAACTTTACTTAGAGGAGGAAGAGGCAGAGGAGCTTAGGAAAACACTTGATCACAGTCTGCCTAAAGAGTGAGTTTATCCTGCCTGCCATGTTGGTATCATTTATGTAATGATGATGCCCTTGTTGCTTCAGGATATGTTTGAGGATACTCTCTGAGTACACTATTTAATTATTAAAAACAAAGAATTTACAGAATTGGCACAAAACAGGTTTATTTGAAAATATTTGATTTTGCATGATATTTTTAAAAAAGAACCAAAATAAACACAATTTAAAATCACATCAGTGACTAAGCAGCTGATACCTCATTAAAATGGTAAAATCTCTCTAGGGACAGAGTTAAAATAAGGAATACCTGTTGTTGCGTGTTGATGTCATGTTCTTCCATATTGATTCTTGCTGTAGTGAGAGGTCAAATAATCACTGAAGGACAAATCCTGTTTTATTGGACAAAGAAACAAAGCTGAGACAGCAGATGTAAGAACTAAGTTAAACAATAGAGTAGATGGCAAAGTGGGATATCAGCAGACTGTGGTGGCAGCAGTGACGTTTCTGTGTCTGATTCATGCTCACTAAAGGCGTCAACTATGCAATCAGCTGAAGAAACCCGATATCAGGGTCCATTTGGTCACACCAGCAGGCATCAATACAAGGGGAAGTGTTTCTTGCATTGCTCTAATTTCTGACTGCCGCAACTTCTGCCCTGTATGTCATTTTCCATGAACTTTATCTTCTGATGTTACATTGATGTGCCCTTAATTCAAACTCCATTAAACAAATACTCCCTAGATTGAATTTTGTATTTATATTCTCAGTTTTATTAATTAAGGCTCATAAAAAACCTTCTCTTGTGGCACTTTGTTTAAAATTTAAAATATTAAATTTTGACATTTTATGTTTTTTTGTACACCCTCTATGATGGGACATATTTTGGTATAACTACAGTCTGTGCGTCCATCCATTAACTTTGAATTTTGTCACGAAAACTTACCAGGGCATGATTGATTTTCATAAAACTAACCATAACTAACTTACTAATAGATTTTCTTGCCAGAGTTTGATGTAAGGCAAAATCCACACATATTTAATCAGGTAAGAGATCATGAGGGCTACTGTTTAGTTTAGCTGTAATAACTTATCTGGAATATGATAGATTTTGTAAGTTTGATTTTTGGCAAAATGCATGGTCAGAGGTCAGCAGACTGGTGTCAACATGGTGAGATACCAAAAATCTGATGTGTATTCATGAAACTCATTATAAATATTAACCAATACAGTTTCTCACCTGAATTTAATTCTTGCCAAAATTCATGCATATTTTATGAGGTCAGAGGTCACAGGTCACAAGACATAAGAAAGGTGTATTATGCATGTTTGTGGTGCTCTTGTTATTTCTGTTGTGCCATTACTCATACTTTCTTCCTTTGTCTTTCCCTCTCTTTGTCTTTCCCTCTCGATCTCCTACTTCTTCTGTGGTTAATATCTGTTGATAAGATGAGATAAGCTTATTTGCAATAAAACATATTAAAATTATTACAAACAATAGTATTTTTCTTTAATAGCTTGGTGTTAAACAATACACTGAAGAAGAAAACAAATAAATTCATAAAATTGTATATAAAAGATAATTGTCTACGACTAGTTTTCCTCAGGAGATCTGTTAAGTTCCTTGATTGCTGGTACTCATTAAAGTTCTCTTTGAATAAGATGAGGCATAATAGTGTAAGCTTTTGTAGGATATACAACCAATATTATTGCTAGTAAATGGGAAGAAGGCAAGGGAGAATAGTGTATCAGTCCAATCACATAAGTTACGTCCTTCTACTCATGGTACACCCTACTCCTCCTGTGATATCTTAGGTTTTTGTGTGATGATACCAAAATTCCACCTTCAAAAGGTAGATAAACTGTGCAAAAACAGGTCAGGGTCAATCTCAGATTAAGGTCATGTTCCCATATTAATAAGGCTTCACTATCTGACTCATATTTATAAGGACAGGCATAATCCATTAGGAAGTTCGTGAGTTAGAAAGCTTACGTTGTGGTGAAGCTCCAGTAATGAGGAGATATAACAATAAAAAAGGAGAACTTATTTTATGTGGCAATAGCATTCCTGTTTACAAAATCTTTGGAACTTCAGAATTTAGGCCAATAAACCCTACCACTCCGATATCCAAGGTTTTGTGTGATTTCCAAACCAAATAGATCTTGTCAAGAGAGATAAACTGAAGAAACAATTGTTGGACAGTGCATTAAACGTCTCCTGAGACATGTGACTGTCACACAACACAATGGCACACAAAGATGAAAAGTTCAGTGGTCACACCAAAAAGAGAGCTAGAGCACCAGTTCACATTTGACCTTAATGACATTATATTTGAAAAAAATTTATTCAACAGTTCTAAAGTTTCAGCCTGGAAATTAATTCCCCAATGGCAGAACCAAGCAGCCTACATAGTATTCGCTAACTCAGCTTATATACAAAAAAAAAGCCGGAAGAATGGTGAGGTTTCAGGGGAAACTTATCATAACAGAAGTCTTTGTAAATTGAGAATACAGTATTGTGATTTACTGGAAAGAAATACATTTTGACAGCTGTTATAAGAAATAAATTGGCAATTTAAAATTCCAGTCTTTGGGTAACCACAAAACATAGAAATGCAGTTCCATCCAGTGAATGCTAATGTCAAGTTCATACATTTAAGTCTTCTTTCTATGAAATTGAAGTTTACCTTTTTTAGCTCAGCTGACTGAAAGTCATCTGAGCTATAGCAATCACCCTTTGTCCTTCATCAAACTGACCTTCTGACCGTCTGGCCATCTGTCCATTAACACGACAAATTGTAACTGATAGACCTAGCAACTTCTAACTTGACATCATCAGAGGTCCATGAAAGTTTCCATTGAACCCCTGAAATTTGGTCACAGTAACCTATATTCCTCAAGTGATGCAGCCTGTTTTAGCCCCCAAGAATAATTAAATATTTGATACAAAGGCTTCTGTATCTTGATAATTAATGCATGGATTGCCATGATTCTTGCCTTGAATATTGATCATTGAAAGTTTATCAGTTCTTGAAGACTGCTGGTGCCACTTGTTTTTTTAATGCTTTTTTCCCACCTTTTTAAAAGAAACAGATGAGGTCTGTCTGTTAACAGGGCCCAAAACTAACTGTTAGACCTATAAACTTCTGGCTTAATATCTGGTGAGGTCCTTGAAAATTCTCATTAAAAACCTGATATGTGGTACAAATTGTAATCACGGGATCAATCTCGAAATGGGTGATTTATAGGCAACCATAACCTCATTTGCATTAATTACTTGCTTTGTACATAAATACATATATTATCATAGCCCTAACCAACATATCAGTCAGCTGAGTGTCATGACCAATGCGTCACTTGTTTTTACCTTCATGTCAATTAGGTTATGGTTTTGAAAGAAGGTTCTATTTTCAAATACGAATGCTTGAATTTGGGAGTTTCACATGCTTGTAGTGTTTAGGCATGTCCATACAATATAGTTGTAAGGCACATTGTCTCATTAAGATTTTCTATTTATGTTAGATACATAAAAGTATTGAAGTAAGGACTCTTTTTGACAACAAAATCCAGTTGTGTAACCTTTTTTAGCCCTCAGCCCTTAGGCTGATGGGCTATTGTCGTCACCCAAGCTGTCCGTCCGTCCGTCCGGCGTCCATTAACTTTTACCTTGTGAGCGGGATATCTTGAAAAGGATTCACCGTCAGAATTTTATTTCCTTGGTAAAGATGTATATCGACAAAATCTCGGTCAAGTTCGAAGATGGGTGACCTTGACCTATTTTTCTACATTTTAGAGCTGATTATAGAAAAACACTTAGATGCTTATTACTCAGGAACCATTTGATGTATTTTCACAAAATTTACTATGATTATTGGGACTGATAATCTGTACCTGCTATACAAGTTTGGTGATGCCACCTACAATTTCTGATTTTTAATGAATTTTTATCGGATTTTTCAACTTTGGGCTTGTGAGCGGGATATCTCGAAAAGGATTCACCATAAGAATTTTATTTTTTCGGTGAAGATGTATATTGACAAAATCTCGGTCAAGTTCGAAGATGGGTGACCTTGACTTATTTTTCTACGTTTTAGAGCTGATTATAGAAAAAACATTTAGAAGCTTATTTCTCAGGAACCATTAGGTGGACTTTCACAATACTTACTATGATCATAGGGACTGATGGTCTGTAACTGCTGCACAAGTTTGGGAGCGCCACCTGCAATTCCTGATTTTTTATTGAATTTTTCTTGGATTTTTCAACTTTGGCCTTGTGAGCGGGATATCTCTAAAAGGATTCACAATACTGAGGAATTTTATTTCTTTGGTGAAGATGTATATTGACAAAAATCTCGTTCATGTTCGAAGATGGGTGACCTTGACCTACTTTTCAAGGTCACAGAGCTTATATAAAAGCTTAGAAGCTTATTTTTCAGGAAGCATTTGGTGGATTGTTATGAATCATGGTACATACCTCTCCATTTTAAATTTATAACTGAGACATGTACAGATATACATCCATGTGAGAACAGATTTTAGTACTTGTTACTGTTACCACCTCTAAACACTGTTCTTTTGGCTGAGGGATTTTGTAAGCTTTTGCTGATATTCTAGTTAGTCGGAGAGGTAGTCTTTTGGACAAGTAATTAAGGACAGGCAGATGGAGGTTCTGTATATGTATTTTGCTTACAATTTCTGACAACATGACATGAGGGAAAAAGATATCATACTTGGTCTCAGACCAACCATCCACAACAAGACATTGACAGTTCAGGTGTTATTTTTTTTCATCCAGGGGCCATCGAATGAGGGATTAAATGGCCCCAGGTTGGAAAAACACCTGACCAGCAATATCTGATTGGCTGTTGTCCCACTGCTCAATATTTTGGGAATCAACAGCACTTCCTGGATTGGAACTATGTCAGGCTTGAATTGGTGGGTACCTTGTCAGAAGAGTCTGACTGGAATAGATCCAAATTTTGAGGGAACAGATTTACTTAATTTTGTGTTCACACTGCCTGAAATTGGTACAGGAAACATGGTACTCCTACAAAATGGGCAGTTGGACCACAACAATAAAGTGAAAATGTTATATTAGTGTACAGTTAAGACACTGAAGGCAGCCATATCATGTGGTGCTATGGAAATGTTTACACTTGATGACCTTTATGAATATCAGTAGGACCTTGTGTTTTCTTGCTGGATACTTCATGGAAATGCACTTATCATGAAACCTGAGGGTCTTAAAGTCAGCAAAAGACAAAGAATGTTTCTTTACAATAGCAGACTGAAGAAACAAGAACTAATCTCAAGAGACGTGTTGCATGTAGCTGCCGTGTTTAAGATAAAGAGTTGAATTTTACCACACTGTAATACCTGACAGGGTGATCAGTTCAGATCTATTCATGGTTAGAATTTCAGTAATGTAACTTGCTGATCTCTTAAGCTGCCTCTTGCTGGTTTGTTATTAAGATGACTGTGCATATGCTCATAATGATAAATAGACATGATATGGGATCATGCTTACAATTCCCCATGGGAACTTTGGTCTGTCTAGGATATATTTGAAATGACAGTAATCTAATAGGATGGCTATCAGTGAAAGCTGGATTTTGTATCTGTATTTCCTGCTTTTAGTATGGCTTCTGTCAGGGTTGTTTTTCAGGAGGGATACATTTTATCAGTAAATTATTACTGCGAAACATCATTTGTCCTGAGCAGGTTCTGGGAGATTATTGATACATTCTTTCACAAAGGGAATAATATGCAAGGGACACAACGTAAGCTACATATTTTATTATATGTAAATAACAATATATTACCTCCCACTTGGCAAAATGATATGGCCTTTGATTTCAGCACACCTTGTGTGCTTGTATAAACAATTATATGTCTGACCAGTAGTTTTTTCAAGCTCGAGGGATCACCAGCAGTAATGTTACAAGTCTGTATGCAGCTTTGATACATTTGTTTTAAGAAGATCTTCATGGTCTACCAAACAGTATATTTTAGGTATACTGTTGTTAAAAAAATGCTCCAAGAAATGTAATTGAGCTTTGTTTATAATGTTACCTTTTTTTTATCACATGAAAATTTGATATAATCTGAGAGTATGTTGGGCACCAAGGTTACCCTCACTTGTCCTTGTTAAGAGCACATCCTTCCATCATGCTTAATTCAAACTGGAAGAATTACTTTACATAAGTTACTTTACAACATAGAGGTTCAAATAAAATCGTTGACAGGGGCATTTAAAACTTTCATTTATGAAATAAAGGATATATATTTCAAAGAGTTGGGCCTGTGATATTTAGATCGAAGGTTAACTGCATTCTTTGTGGCTTTTGTAGTCATGTTTTAAAAGTGATCATGGGACGACAGTAGGGATGTGTATCAGCTCACTTCAGAGAACTCTGAGCCATCAAGGTTACCGATTCCTGTATGATTAATGTCTTCTTTAGAGGCAATGTATTACAAGAAGCCCAACAGCTTGGGAGATTATATCCTTGGTATTAGATGTGTTTTCCCATTAACATCTCATGATTACATGCCAGAGTGTTGGTGAACACAGATGATATGTAGAACTAATGTCACATAATGCGACATATCAGCATGAGGATTACGCCATCCCACTTCTGACACCAGCTGAATCAATGTACATAAAAGAAGTTGAAAACAGCTGCCCAAGCTGCTAGAGCCTAAAAAGGGGTAGAAAAAACCAGCTGGCTGGCCAATAAAAGCATGCCTTGAAAGGTAACAAACCCAGACCTATTGACGTCAGAAGACTTTATATCATAACTAGTCCCTCTCTCCGCTCTTGGCTCCAAGCTGAGACATGGTAAAACAGAGGCTTAGCAGGATAAACCCAGTAAAACAAAGCTACTTGCATGCAAATCCATGTGTTCTTTATTCCATTTCCTAGGCTTTTCTTGGTTCCATCATTTCCTCATTATAAGTTTTAACCAGACTGCACAACAACAACTTAAAATAATGACTAGTTGTTTTACTATCTCTCAGGATGTCTACTTATCTTGGCTACCTTCTGCAAAGGTAGCTGTAGCATGAGACCCAGGATGGCTATTGATTACTGATATTATCTTTCGGAATCCATGCAAGTACCTGTTTGACTGGCATGCCATATGACCAGAAAATTCAAGCTTATATTCTTCTTTTTACCCTAATTAACTACAATCCACAAATATATGGCCATGTCTGGCACATTGGTATGTCCACAGCAGCTGGCCATGAAAGAGTTACATCTAGGTAAATTAACTTAAGTCTCATACTGACAGCTGGTTTGCTGGATCTAAATGCAGACAATGGATTTCTTGGGGGATATTGGACTAGAATACCATGTACCTGGCTTATAAAATTAAAACTTTTAGGATAGGTTCACATATAACCTTGGTTGTCTAATTACACAACCAATTTCCTAACATTTATTTTGATAATTTCCATACTGTTTCAGATACCTTTCACACATATAAAATTCACTAGGCTGTTAACTTTGTTATCTGTTCATGATATTATCATAAAGTGTAAACTAATGTTGGAAAACAAGTTATAGTCATTCTTTCATTGAAAATATGAATTCATGGGTCAATTTCTATTCATTAACAGCAGATGATTTGCATCTGCTTAAATATCCAATGAATTTCTGTTAATCAGTCTCTAAAGTCAATAAAGATATTGGCATTGCAGATCTTGTTGAATACTCTAGTTTGCTCCATAATATCTAGGTTAAATTTTCATTATTTTTTTTAGTTTCAGTGTTTGGTGTGGTTCTGTTATTCCAGATAAACCATACATTTACCTGCACAAAGTTTATCCATTTTTTATACATATAACTAACACAAAGAATATAAATTATTATATTATTTTTTGTGCATATTCTTTACAATTTGTACCCATGGAATTTCAGATAAGTTCAGTTGAGGGATTGAGACCCATAGATCCCAAGTGTAATTTGCTGCAAGGTGAAATATGTACTGCAAATTATCTTTCAGGTTATCGTTCATACATTGTTTCAACAAAGGTCACAGATGAGTTCAAGAACTAGCGACCTTGACAATGATCATCAAGGTCAAATCTACAAAAATTGAGAATTTTTTTTTGAGAGTGTGTTTACATATTTTGACCTTACATGCAGCCTCATTACAGCTGATGCTGATCTCAAAGCAAATAACTTTTTATTGTAAGCTATAAGCCTATGCAGGTGCTTCTTAAATTCCATAATGACATTTAGAAGTTATCATAACCCTCCATGATCTCTTAACAGACTGTTAATCAAAGTACAGTAGCCTCATTTCTGTAAGGATCAAAAGCATTATACTTTAAAACCCAAGTAGAATAAATGAAACCATGGTATATGCTTTATATTATCAGTTGTGGCTCATAACCAAAGCTTTAACATACTGTCAAGCAAGCTAGAACTTGGCCTTTTATTGGTACATTAAAGAAATGTGAAAGGCAAATAGATTGTCCTATGGATGATGTTTGTGAAAAACTGCTTTTTTTGCAAATGTATTTGAAGTTTAAACCAGCATATAAATAACTTTTATTGTTTCGTCGACTGATTCAGTTTTATTTCACAGAGGAAGTAAAAATAACTGAGTGGCTTAATAATAAATATTAGTCAGATAGGATTGTCTGACAGACTTTTATCCCATAACTTTGCACATATTATAAAGATTATTCTTCTAAACCCATTAGTACAGATTCCTTAACTATAGGTCCATTATGGTTTCATGGACTGAGACAACTCAGGCCATACATTATTATACCAAGTTAACTTAGAAAAGACTTGAAGATATACATTTCAAGATACATGTCTACCCTAGAGCTCCTCAATAAAGCTTGCTCTTGTTGATGTGCTTGTCATTGTATTTTTATATGATGGAGTAGAGAAAATATTTTAACCATTGATTTCATTTATAGATAAATTTTAATCATATATCATGTGATTATAGCTGTATATTTACTATGTGAACAGGACAAATAACACTGGTCACTAATGGTTCTGTCCTCTGTCCTATGTTCATATATCATGAAATAACTATAGATATACCGTGAAATAACTGTACCAAGTATTAATAAATTGGTCTTCACTCCGTAGGAAAACATTGTTCTATATTGTGGTTGGCTTCTTGTTGACAGTAGTTTCAAATTCACAGTTAATGTTCATTAGAGTGATACTATCTAGAAATTAAACTTTGGGAATTAGACTACCCAAATACACAGGTGAAAAGTTATTCACACTGTAAAGCTTGATTCACATATCATTTTCATTACCAATGCCTGTATGTTTTAAAGTTGATAGGCAAAGATTTTTTATAAACAATATTACAGATTTTTGTTGCCTTTAAATCAAGAATTGAAATTATGAATGATATCAGATCTTATTCATGTCAACCTGTTATGAAAAAGAATTTCCACTCAATCAGTGTCCCTTTGATCCTTGTCAAAAGGTTAATATTTTTTCAGTGTCCCCTCTATCCTTGTCAAAAGGTTAATATTTTTTCAGTGTCCCCTTGATCCTTGTCAAAAGATTAATATTTTTTCAGTGTCCCTTTGATCCTTGTCAAAAGGTTAATATTTTGTTCAGCTGTGTCCCTTTGATCCTTGTCAAAATAATTTAGGTTATTAATACACCCTGTATAGATCACCTAATGATTAGATCACAAAAAACTGGAATGCTTGTTAAGAATGTTTGTTGAAAACTGAAAAACTGAAAATTGCACCAATTTTAACCAACAAATTTGAAGCAAACCACAGTATGTCTTTTTCAGTGTTAACTAGTGATGGGACGATGATAGATTTTAATCGCTGATCTGTGGGTTGGTACAAAACGATTTGATAATCGATCTTGCAGTGCCATAATCAATTACAAAGTGTTGCAAATAACATAGGCTTTGTGGTGAGGAAATGTATGCTTTCATTTAATTCATAAGAGTAAACTCTAGAACACTGAAAGTCTATGTTTACTTATAACTTTGTACCCCAGGTCTCTAATTGCACCTAGGTTATAGAATTATTACATACATTCCATCATGAAATTAAAGCCAATTCCCAACACTAGTACTGTAAAATCTCCACTTAAAACCGCACTTCCGATTTAAACCGCACCCAGACTTCGCCGAAATTCCAGGTGAGACATCGCGAGGGGCTCAAATACTAAGAACCCCCCTTTAAAACCGCACCAACTTTCGCCAGGAATGATTTGACAAAAGACACAATCAAGCTATCATCTAGAAATGAATACGCGTAGGTTGCGACTGGGCCATTCCTGTCCACTTTTAAATTCCTTGGGCATTTTATTTAAACACACCATAACACATTTTTGCAGGGTCACTCAAGCATGAAGTTTGGGAAGACGTAAGGGCAGGTGAACCTCTGCCTGTTTATACAGATTTTATATTCCGTGCCGTATTCTTGTTTGCTACTGATTTGTCATTATATTTTGGAAAAAATATTCTGCTGATCCATTTTAAGGCACTGTATATTTTAATTCTAAAAATGTTTGATGAAAATTCCATTTCTGGAATTACTCGGAAGATTCAAATCATTTTCATACCGGTTACCTTGGTATTATCATCGTCACATCGTACGTTGACATCGCTCCATGTCACAATTTGCTGGCGCGTTTGAAAACATCGCTGGTTAACTTAACTAAATATCAAAATAATTGAAGTTACCTTGTCTAGATACGCACTAATAGGAAACATGAGGCTTAATAACGAGTGATTTTAAGGTAAAATTAAAGTGGCCAGTCGGGGTAAGCAAGTTTTTTTTCCTGAAGAAAGTTTCCGTGTGGGGAGCCATTTTGTCAAGGCAGTGTTCACGCAAGGCAGGCTGGGACGAAATAGGTGGCTGTTCTGTTTACCACCCACCGCGTACAGCCGTTCAAAATATTCTTAGCAGAATACCGGGGCATTCAAACTTGATTTTAAAACGATCGTCTGCCATTGTGTGACTCCTTACGATGTCAGCTTTTTATTCATTTAACGTTTTAAACAAATAATCATTGCTAAATAATGCCGCAAATGGGTTTAAAGTAGGCTTTTATTTCAATTTTGCTTGAGCATGCCCAACGAAGTGGGCCGCTGTGTGTTACAGCAGGGTTGTTGTAAACGTATTATTTGGTGACAATTACCAAAATTTCATAACAAGTTATATATCACATGAAAACTATTCAGAAATATTTAATTTATAAATAACAAATAATCGTAAATAATACATTTACACACGGCTCCCATGCATGCGAGACTGCTGCTAAGAATGGCCTTCGAAAGTTGCAATATTATCGCCCACTCGCCGGCCCTAAAACGATGTCTGTCAGGAAGATATTCAGGAAACCCTTCTAGTATAAACCGCACAGTGCTTTCAGGAAATCAACCTGATTTCAAGATTTTGAATTTCTTGATTAAACCGCGGTTTTAAGTGGAGATTTTACGGTATTAACAGTTAACATACCTTCTGGTCAGATTCAACTGAGCATCTTGGACCGTGGGCCACTCATTGTAAAACCAGTCCTGCTTAATATATCACAGATAACACAATATGACTGTCACTGTAAGGTAGAAAAAAAAAGTTGCATCCAGAAATGAAATTCCTGGAGTCAGGACAGTCCCCATAGTACTGGTCCATTAAATGTCTAGGTAACAACAAAAAGTCTGACAACATTGGAAAAAAAGAGTGATTTGATTCAGTGTTACGGTACCTTTGGTGATAGAGGAGCCATCACAAATAGACGGAACACAAAGGAAAACATTATAGTTCAGAATGGAACGTATGAACAACTGGCAGCCAGCCATTGTTGACTGATGGACTATTAGCATATACCAACAGTAAAACATTCACTGGCAAAACATCTTTTTTGAGAGTCTTGAATAGGTGCAAGAACTGCCAAGAAACATTATGTAAAAACCAGACTGCAGGATTCAGATTAGTATTTTCAGCTAGTGTGTCCAATTAGAATGGAATATTTTTAATGATACCTTGTTAAGATTTAATTAAATAAGTTCATCTTTTCTGAAGGAAGTGATCACATTAAATCCAAAATTATTAGAGTTTGATAAGGCATGTTTATTGTCTTGTCATCTCATTTGGCTTATTTATGAACCAAGGTTTTCAGTGGTAATCAAAACCTTTAAATTAAAAAGTTTTAAATGAAATCTGGAATGCTGTGAGAGTCCTGCAACAGGAAGTAAAAAGTTTACGTTGTGTGATGTATTTGTGATTTGTGAGTCTTCTAAGAACTGTTGTGTTTTATGTATTTTCATATTTTATTTTTAAGTTAATGATCTGATTCAGTAAAATCATTTTTATATCAAAGTTTAACAGACAGAATACAGCTACACATTTGAGGTCAATACAAGGGTTAAACATGGTCATTATTTTACTAATGTTTGCAGAAACTCCAGACTTATTACTTCATAACAAGCTGGGTAAATAACTAAAACTAATTTGACCCACTGAGCTTTTACTTTTATTCTTCTTTGTCCTTAGACAAATTACCATAAGGACAATGAATTTTGTTTTGGAGACAGAGGAACTAGTTATTTCAGAATTGTATTAATACAAGGGACATATCTTAAGCAAACCATATAGTACAACAATGAAATTTTAAGGCTCCATTGTTAGTGGACAAATTTTCAGAAGAACTTATTAGATTGAGTATAAAGGACTACTCAACAGTGTAACCCCATATTTTATATTCATGTGCTTTGAGTAGAAGGACAGGGTTTTTAAAAAAAAGGTTATTCAGAAATTGAGAAAATCAAAAGAAGCAAATATGATACAAGAGACCGGCAGGTTATTAATTCCACCTAGACAGTAATATAAGGGTAATCCAAAAGCAGTTACAGAAGAAAAGGCACTGATAATTTATTGCAAGTGGCAGACAAATAAGATCTTGTTCATAATTCCAGAAAGGGCAGAAATAGCTCATTTTATTGGAAACCAAGCATTACCTTCCTGCACAAGCAGACAGGATTGTGGCATATCCTGTATTTATGGATCAGTGAAACCTACACTTTTATGTTAAGTTATGATCCAGGATTTTGGAAAAGAAGGGGTCAAACCTAGGAGGACTAATGATAAAACCTAAAAAAAAGGTCCCCAGAAAAGGGGGGTGGGGGTCCTCTGGCAGGCCACAAAACATTGATCTGAAACCCTTAAAAAAAGGTGTGGTGATGGAAAAAATGTGTCAGGACTCCCTGGATCCCCTCCCCCCCCCCCCCCAACCCAACCGCTTCTGTCAACTGTATGGAAGTCAATGCAGGGTTCTCAGCATGGCAGTCCTGTGGAGATTAGGCAAATAACATAAGCTCCAGAGATCACAGCACTTTGTATGAATCAGCAGAATGGTTATTTATTTGCAAGGTGGCTTCTCAAGAGGGATTGTTTATGTTTTCAAAAATCTTTTCAATAATGCTTCTTAACCACTATTGTTTACAACTTGACAAGTGATTGAAAATTTTGCAATATTCAAGTTTAGGATACAAATCTGATGCATTTACCAATGCACTGTACATGATCCATTCATCCATATTACATTGTAAATTGACATTAGTGACTGTCAAGGAATTTTGGAGAAGGTCTTGTTTATATGTGACTCATGTACTCTTTGCTGACTCTTTGGATTACAAGCTCGAAAATATTTTTACCTTTGGAAGTGAAACAACACTATAGCTTTTACAATTATATTCTCAGTCTTCATTGTATTCAAAGAAAGCATTGAAAAGTTAACTCTATGACCAGTCAGTGATACTTGAATAGTATAAAAGAGAGGACTCCAAGTTTTAAAGATACCACTGTGCTGAAGACTTTGTGTCTTCCATTTCTTTAAAATTGTAGTTTTATGGTACAGTACCACAGTTAAGGAGGCTAAAAGGTCTGGCTGTGCTTAGCATGTATATACATTCAGTGGTGTCAATAGGAAATACAGTAGTACAGTCTGACCTCGCATGAAAGCATCTGCCAGTGCAGAACACTTAGTGCACCAAGTATAACCCAAGCTGCACACATATAGGCACTTGGAGGTTTCTCATTCTACATGCCTGTCATCTGTGACCAGTAGTCATATAATCCCAGAAGAAGAAGGTGCACACTGTGATGCAGACCTTGGCCAGGGGTCTTATCAAGTCCAGCACTGTAATTATTACATCACCATCCTCAGCAGTTACTGGGTTAGCATGGGTATGCTCAGATGTACAATATTTTGGACAATCAAAGATGCACAAAATTTTGACACTCAAATGACGCACAACATTTTGGACACTCATAACATACACAACATTTTGGAAACTCCAAACATCCACAATATTTTGGACACTTTGAAGATGCAAAATATTTTGGACACTAAGAAGATGCACAAAATTTTGGACACAGAAGATGCACAACATTTCAGACACTCAAATGATGCATACACTTAGTTGTACCTCAGTTCATCCTCAGCTTTTACTAAAGTTTAAATTCTATTTCTTTACTTGACCAAAGTTGTTTACTTATTACCGTTATGAGAATATAGAATGGAATATTTCTACAGCCAAAAATAAGCAGAGATATAAATGATTACTGTCTTTTCTCAGTATGACTCATTTTATGCATGCATATGAATATAGGTATGATAACACATATTTGATAGTTTTAATATTCGCAGGTAACAAGATTGCATGCATTATCCAAAAAAAAATTAAGATCCTCTGATTGAATTGGTAAGAAAGAGATTACAGACGTTATTTGTTACATGCAAATGCAGAAATAAATATGTACTGATATAACTGAGTAGTCAGTTCCTCATTCTTTACTCAGTTAATTGATAATAGTAATTTTGACTGGAGTACTCCTTTAAACACTTTTGGTCATAATGTTGTATCTTTGTGTATATGTTTTAATAATGTTTGGAGAAAAATATAAAGTGTATAATTTTTTCATTCGGTAGAGTTCAAAGTGACCTGTTCAGTTTGAAGGAATCATACCCTTGGACAAGGACATAGGTAGATTTTCTTCTAAGTTTTTTACTGCTTGATGGACGTGCTGCTGCTTCAGCTCAGCCTAGATTTCTCGGTAGAAACCTCATAACCTTCCATCATTCCACCATTTTCGGCTGGTCAGGCACTGTGTGGCACTGTTATGCAAAGAATGGAGCAGGCCAGAGCGCTAGATTGACATTATCTGCTGGAGGCTTAGCTCAAGTCTCAGGCCATATGCTGGTATTCTAGACCACTCTGCAGCTCTCACAACCCACGCATCCAATAGTTCTTGTTGGAGACCAGTGGGCCACCTGGTTACTTATTGTGGGTAGAGTGCACAGGTACCAAGTACTCACACTAGCAGGATCGGGACAGTTATACAAACATCTTTTAGGTTATAAGAAGTCCCATGAGAACTGACTGGATTATTTCAGGGTATAACAAATGTGGTCTTTTTTAAACATAATAAGTATCTGTGAATTTTATATCAGACACATTTAAAAAACATAATAGTTATTGTAATTATTATGAATTTTATTTGTTCTACATTTATTCTTTTATATGTGTTTCTGTTCATAGAGTTAATAAGGGCATGATGATCATCATCTGAGAAGGTTTATCAATATATAATATTTATTTTGTACAAACTAAGTACAGCAGGACCTGTTGTGAGGGGACACCTGTGGGATATTGGCAAAGTGCCCCTACATTGCAGGTGTCCCTTCATGAGAAATAGGGACAAATGAGGGTGGGAATGATTATTACTGTTTGGAGATTCATTCAAAAATTAAAACAAAAGAATCATTATATTTCAAAATAAAATGTTTTTATATCAATAATATATGAAAAAAATACTTATATGGACATCTAACACAGGAAAGCAGATTTTTTTATGTCATGATCAAGTCTTTCAAGAGCTGGTTCATTTATAAATACAAAATTAAATAATGGTGGATCATGAGTACAATTTTATAGAAATATGTTACTTTCTACTAAAATACAAAATGAAAAAAAATTTCAATTTAAAAACAAATTTTTATTCAATAAAATATATTTATAATATTTCTTAATCACATATTGTTTCTGAATAAATAAATATTTGTTTCTGAATAAATAAATAAAAGTCATCCCACAAACCTCTAGTCTAGCCAAACTTGCATGACAGGAGAATATTTGGAATGAAAGATTAGGGTGTCATTAAGATATTGCATTTATTTCAATTTTTAATGAACAATTAAATTTATGCAATGTTCTATCCACGGAGTGAAAGAGTAAATTTATGTCTGTCAAAAGGAGTTATACGAGCCATTCATGGGATGAATGTGCACAAATCGTTCCACAGAGCTGCTCAGCTGGTACACCCGCGCAGCTTACTGGTGGCCGCTGATAAATCGAACTCAGGTGTCCGTTCGTGACAGGATTTTGGGCCAAACAGGACTGTCCCTGTCCCCGTTTAGCAGGTTTCCACTCATGACAGGTCAATTTTAATGGGAAATTGGTCGGGACATTGGCCTAGTGGCTGTACATCGAAGGTGTCCACTCATCCCCATGTCCCCTAATGGCAGGTTCTGGTGTACATCATTTGAAAAAAAGTTAAATCACATGGATGGAGCGATAGTGGGCTTATAAGGCATTTAAATGGTACAGTTCATTGGGATGGTCAGCTTCATCCTTCTGACTCACTTAGCTTCAGAGGCCGGAGTAATAATCACACGGACTGAGCCACCAGCACTGTACTGTAAATACCAGCCCAGTCAGCCAGAACGATCAGGCCATAGTACGGAGTATTTTCTAATCAGGCCTAGTTAATGCATTACCCTTGTGGTTAATTAGAATTCCAGGAAGAGTTTATTCCAGGGCTCGAAATATCAGGTCACCCTATGCCCGAGCCACTTTAATATTCAGATCATGATACTTGATTATTGCAGTACTGTGTGCCTGGATGGCATGTGACAGAATGATAGACAGTTTACATTCTGAGTAAAGCACTAGCACACTGAGTATGTGAGTTATCTATATTCTTTTTATTACATCTTTTTATTTCAACAACAAATGATTATAATCCATACACAGGTAATAAAAAAGTGTCATTTAAATTGAATACGAAGTGTTCCCTAAAGAGTTAACCATGTGAAGCACACTGCATGTGAAATGGCACATGGCTCAAAGTACTTAAAATGTGGCTCTCTATGACGGAGGCAACATAAATTCTTTGAGAACTGGTCATTGTTTGTTAAGGGAGAGTGTGAACCAGTACTTTTAAAAAACAGTTTTGAGCCCTAGACCTAACGGTTGTGTACTTACTGTTATAATAGTCCAGTACACACAACTCTGTTTTGATGAATTCTGGGAAGGAAAAGTTATGTGAAATCCCCTTTGCCAAATCGTGATTTCTGAACAGGAAGTGTGTAATCTTCCCATCACATTGTTAACATCAGTTCTGATTGGTTGACTGATTTTGATTTATTGTTTAAAAATGATACTACTTGCATATATAATATTTATAACAATGTCCATACCACTGCTGCTGGAATGATGGTAAGAATATTTAATTTTAGTTATGATGTGCACATTCTTATGTACAAAAATTAGATGCTTGTTTTATAACTGCAGTTTTCATTAAGACTGGTAGGAGGATACTGTGTTAGAAGACAAAGCTGTTTATTTGAAAGAGGTAGCTACATTGTGAAATCTAATCTTTGTGAAACCTGTGTCAGATAAACAATGAGCAGTTACCATGCACCTCAGTGCCATCTTATATCTGTATGGATACATATGGGAACATCTTAACACTGGTTTTGTTGTACTGGCTCATTTTATTTTGAGGTACAGTGCTGATGGTTACTGTGAGGCTGATGTATGTGTATTTACTGTGGGTTTGTTTACCGCTTTAGCTATGAAGTTGACAGCGTGGTTGTGGTAATACCAGGATATCCGACAGGCCATCACACATCAGACAATACCTTCAGAACACACAAATCTGTGTTTTTGATTGATATGGCTATGTGAGATGCTAAGGGATACAGACTAATCTGGTCATGTGACTTAAGTAATCCTGAGTGACAGTTAAAGGATCACAGTATAAGATACCACCAAAGATGTGTGTGGAAAAACAGAAGGTGATGGCATTTCTCTGGTGGTAATCAGAAGGGTGTTTATTGTTACAGTGAGACCTGTGTTATGAGACCAGCCATAGGTCTATCCAAAAATGGTCTTAATTCACAGGTGGTCTTACTAGACAGGTCAGTTTTAACTAATGTGAAAGCTTTTGGTTCACTCAAGGATGGTCTTAACAGACAGGTGGTCTCAATAGACAGGTTTTGTAGCTCAGCTGACTATAAGTCATCTGAGCTATAGTCATGGTCCATTGTCTGTTGTCTGTCCATCTGTCCATCTGTCCGTCTGTCTGTCTGTAGATGTGGCATTTTATGAAACCGTAAGACCTAGGAATCCAAAATTTGGCATAATATTAGATGTTCCCAAGATCTCCTAGCAGGTGAAAACTGGGTCTTTGCGACTACGTTCCTTTGAGAAATTAAGGACAACCTCAATTTTTTATTAAAACCTATTTTTACACTTCAGGACTGCCTAATATCAAAACCAATCATCTGTTTTTCCTCATATTAACCATAAATAATTATATATATATATATATATATATATATATATATATATATATATCCTGTGTACATGCCAGAAATTAGGTCTGTATTATATAATTTTAAAAAGTTATGGACCAAACATAATGCATTTTGTAAATAATCAGGAAAGAAATTTGATCATTTAACACAAAACTTGTTAAAGCTAAGCACTTTTTTCCAGTAATTTAACTATTATTAATCAAAGTTAAATTGTATACCCAAAATTTGATCAAAATCTTTTAAATTTTTTAAAATATTAGCAAAAATAAAAAATTGGTACCTTAAATTTTGCCCAACTTTGACCATGGCACGTATTTTCCTGTAACTGCTGTGGATTTAATTTTCAAAGCATGTTTTTGTTAGTATTTCAACTGTTAACATAAAAAATTTGAAACCAGTTGATCAAAAACTGTAGATTTTATTCAGTTTTCAAGCACCATGTCACATATTGTTTACATCAAGTTAGTGTTATGCAGTTTGCTAGAGCTCAGCTCCCCAGCTTCAGCTCTAAGTTCCTTAAATATGGCATACAGTTAGATGTCTCCAAAATCCCCTACCATGCCAAGAATTTGGTCACTAGGACTTGATTCCTTCAAGATATTAATGAAAAACTTCATTTTTCCATTAAAAACCCATTGTTACACTTTAAGACTGCCTAATATCAAAACCAGTGATCTGACTTTGATCATATATAATATACATACTTTTCTTTATATTCGCTATGCACATGCCAGAAATGATGTCAGTTTTGCGTATTTTTTTAAAGTTATGGGCCCAAATATAATGCACTTTTTAAAAAATCAAGAAATATATTTACTCACCTAAGATGAGAATTGCTGAAGGTGGAGACTTTTTTCAGGGATGTAACATTATTTAATCAAGATTCAATTGAATACCTAAAATTAGTTCTGAATTTTTCAAATTTTATAAGTTATAAGTATAAATATAAAATTAGTACCTTTTAGTACTTTGACCATGGCACGTTTGTTTCCTGAGAGCACTGTTGATATAATTTTCATATCATGCACACATAAGGATTTCAGCTTTGTAGTTTAGAAAGCTGAAAGAAATTGGCCAAAAATTGTAGCTTTTATTAATGTTTTATGAGACCATGTCAGACCCAGGCTCTACCCACCCCCTCTTCAGTCACCTGTATGTTGACCTTGTTGACCTTTCAGCAAATTATGCACGCTTGGGGCGAGGCATACACTGGGGCAGCCAGGCAGCTTTTGGCCAGCCACAGTTGATCCAGGTGTCCAACCTAACTCATCTAGTTGTTGTTTTGAAAAACAAACATAACAGTAAACAATAAATTAATAACTTTTTATTGGTTTTTAATAACAAATTAAAGAAAAATAAATAGAAAAGGAATTTGTTAGTTGATGAGTAACAGGAAATTAACTTGCTGTTACTGATGATGTAAGAATCTTGTATGGATGGATAGAATGTCAATGTCAATGTTATTCCAAATAACACCATGCAGTCACCTATGGTATTTTTCAGTTCAATTTTAATGATAAAGAAATAAATCATATTATTCATTACTAATCATTAGGGATCATATGAAGGAAATTAATGATAGACAAAGATGCAGTTGATAATATTAATCTAGATTCCTACTGTGTCTAGTGTGTAGATTGATGTGTAAATAGTCCAAAGTGAATACATTACATTTATTTTTTTAATATAAATAAAAGCCATAAAACCAGGTACTTATGATCATTATTTAAATTTGTGAATTGTGTATATTCTGGATTTTCAACATAATTGTTTGGCAAAAACTGAATAAATACTAGACATGGTGCGAATGCTTTGCAAATGTATTTGATAAGAATATGAATATGTACTGCATTAAAAAATTTCTTGTATAAGAACGGGAATTGGATAAAAATGAAAGTATTTGAATACCAGTGCAGATACTTTCAAAATGTATTCATGAATGCATTCATGAATATATTCTATAATATTATTTTAATAATAATTTCAGTTATATTTTATTTTTTAAAAATCATATGATTTTCTTATTATTTTTTTTAATAAAAATTATATTGGCACAATATTCGTTATTAAATTTTAATAAATAGTTAAACTCTTTTATTATATGTGCTGCTTAAAAGTTATATGGCCAAGTCAAAATCAGTGTGACAATAGCACTCCATTTGTTAATAAAATAAATGAAATCAATCCTCTTCCCTGTCTCCAAAGGTACTATCAAAATCATACATAAGCTAAACACCAACAACTGATAATACAGCTTATATTTATTACCACACAAAACCAGCATGTGCCTCATTCCCAAATCATATTTTTTATCATATATAACAGCTGAGCGCCCTGACCCATGGGTCCCTTGTTTTAGACAGCTTTCACTGTAATTGATATTGGTGTTATACAGTTATTTAAATAATACAATGTTCCATTGTTATATGTGACTCCCTGTGCTGTGTGTAACAGTCCAAGAATACCAGTTTGCTGATGAGAAAATCAAGGTAATGCATATATTTATAGATTATTTTGGATACATGGTGTACAGTGTGTGTTAATGAAATAAGTCAACAGTTATAAACATGATTTTACTTTATGTTTTAGGGTTCATCAGCAAGTTACGAGGCAGCACTGATTGCAGAAGCTCACGGCCTCATCAGTGACATGTTGGCAGACTCATCATTGCCTCCTCATGTGATCAGCGGGTTGAGGGCGGTCAGCAGCTTACTGAAACCTCCGGAGAATCATACTCCCACAAGCAAACCTCGTGTCAGCCCTCTGGTGTCACTAACAGAAACTAGTAGTTACGGGTCCGACAATGAAGACTCACCATACACTGGGGAGAGGCCTTCAACCCTCCCGAAGGTTTGAACTATCATGTTCATATTATAAGTGTTGTATATAATCACTTCAAAGCAAATCTCACCCATATGTATTTCCTCTTTCCTTTGAGTTAACCTCATAATTTGTGGTTGCTTTCCTTGTACCCTCTGTCCTTTGACTTTTCATCTCTCTTGGTCCCCTCCATAAACCCTTCATTTCTTGTGGCCCTCTTTCATATAGTCTCTATATTTTGATTTCTCTTCAGCTCCCCCCCCCCCCCCCCCCGCACCACCATCATGTGTATGCACCATCTGTTCATTCTCTTAATCTCTTGTGGTTCAGTTCAGCACATCTTCTTTCCTTTATATTTGGTTCTTCTATTGTGGTTACCCCTCTGCATGTATATACATTTTTAGCTCAGCTGACTATAAGTCAACTGAGCTATAGTCGTGGTCCATTGTCCGTCGTCCGTCCGTCTGTCCGTCCGTAGATGTGGCACGTTTTGAAACTGTAAAACCAAGGAATCCAAAATTCGGCATAATGTTAGATGTCCCCAAGATCTTCTACCAAGCCGAAAACTGGGTGTTTGCGACTTCATTCCTTTGAGAAATTAAGGAAAAACCTCAATTTTTTATTAAAAACCTATTTTCACACTTCAGGACTGCCTAATATCAAAACCACTCATCTGTTTTTCCTCATATTTACCATAAATATTCCTCTATATAGTTCTTATGTACATGCCAGAAATTAGGTCTGTTTTATATAATTTAAAAAAGTTATGGGCCCAAACATAATGCATTTTGTAAGAAATCAGGAAAGATATTTGAACACTTAACACAAAACATGTTCAAGCTATGGACTTTTTTACCAGTAATATAAATTTAATTAATCAAAATTAAATTGTATACCCAAAATTAGATCAAAATCTTTTAAAATTTTAAAAATATTAACAAAAATAAAAAAATTGGTACCTTAAATTTTGCCCAATTTTGACCATGGCACTTTTTTTCCTGTAAGTCCTGTTGATCTAATTTTCACAGCATGTACAAATAAGGATTTAATCTGTTACAATCTGAAATTTGAAAATAAAAGCTGCAAAATTAGGCTATTTATTGAATTTTTGTACATGCCAGAAATTAGGTCTGTATTATATGATTTAAAAAAAGTTATGTTCTCAAACATAATGCATTTTGTAAAAAATCAGGAAAGATATTTGATCACTTAACACAAAATATTTTAAAGCTATGGACTTTTTTCCGGTAATATATCTTTTATTAATCAAAATTAAATTGTATACCCAAAATTAGATCAAAATCTGTTAAATTTTTTAAAATATTAGCAAAAATAAAAAATTGGTACCTTAAATTTTGCCTTAATTTGACCATGGCACGGTTTTTTCTTATAAGTACATTTGATTTAATTTTCACAGCCAGTTTACATATGGATTTAATCTGATGAATTTTGAATTTGAAAGTATAAGCTTAAAAAATAGTCTAGCTATTGAAGTTTTTTAGAAGATTTAATGTATTTGTATTTTCTAGCATCATGACCCTACTTTTGTTTACCTGGTAATCCAAAAATTGGCATAATGTTAGATGTAATTGTAAATATTCATATTCTTCCATACATTTCCTATGTACATACCAAAATTTTGGTCAGTATTGCATAATTTGTTGAAGTTATAGGCCCAAACATAATGCACTTTGTAAAAAATCAGGATATATATTTACTCACTTAACATAAGAATGGCTGAGACTTTTTATCAGGAATATAACATCATTTAATCAAGATTCAATTGTATACGGAAAATTAGATCTGAAATTTGCAATTTTTTTAAAGTTATTAGCATAAATATAAAATCAGTACCTTAAATTTTGCCCAACTTTGGCCACGACACAATTTTTTCCTGTAAGTACTGTGGATGTTATTTTCACAGCATGTACACATAAGGATTAAATCTGTTAAAATCTTAAATATGAAAAATAAAAGCTGCAAAATTAGGCTAGTTATTGTATCCGCCAAAACAGAGTTTTGCGGATACTATGTTTTCAGCTGCACGCCGCCGCCGCCGCCGCCGCCGCCGCGTAGGTTTCCGGAGAACTCCTCTGTAACCACTGGGCGGAATTTTACGAAACCCGGGATTATGTTCGGGTCACATGTGAACTGCTGCGCCCCGATTTTGTTTTGACCTCTGACCTTTCCTCTGCGCTCTGCGTCCGTTTGTGCGTCTGTTTCCACACATAAACCCACATATCTGGGGAACCGTTTGACCGATCAGGAAAATTTTTTCGCACAAATGTAGCCCTTGGAGAGCTTTATAACATACACAAAAAATGGTGGCGCCACCTGCAACCATGTTTGCACAGTGTCCATCTGTTCGTCTGCCTTGGGTTAAAATCACTCATATCTCTGCAGTGACTTGACTAATTCACCTGAAATTTGGCATGCGTATACATCCTGGATGGCTTTTCTGATTTTGTGACAGGTGGCGCCACCTACATTCACGTTTACGCTGCAGACATCCAAGCTCATATCTCGGGAACCGTTTGACCGATCAGGAAAATTTTTTTGCACAAATGTAGCCCTTAGAGAGCTTTATAACATACACAAAAAATGGTGGCGCCACCTGCAACCATGTTTGCACAGTGTCCATCTGTTCATCTGCCTTGGGTTAAAATCACTCATATCTCTGCAGTGACTTGACTAATTCACCTGAAATTTGGCATGCGTATACATCCTGGATAGCTTTTCTGATTTTGTGACAGGTGGCGCCACCTACATTCACGTTTACGCTGCAGACATCCAAGCTCATATCTCGGGAACCGTTTGACCGATCAGGAAAATTTTTTCGCACAAATGTAGCCCTTGGAGAGCTTTATAACATACACAAAAAATGGCGGCGCCACCTGCAACCATGTTTGCACAGTGTCCATCTGTTTGTCTGCCTTGGGTTAAAATCACTCATATCTCTGCAGTGACTTGACTAATTCACCTGAAATTTGGCATGCGTTTACATTCTGGATAGCTTTTCTGATTTTATGACAGGTGGCGCCACCTACATTCACATTTACGCTGCAGACATCCAAGCTCATATCTCGGGAACCGTTTGACCGATCAGGAAAATTTTTTTGCACAAATGTAGCCCTTGGAGAGCTTCATAACATACGCAAAACTTGTGGTGCCACCTGCAGCCATTTTTGCACAGCTCCTGTCTGTTTGTCTGCCATGGGATAAAATCACTCATATCTCGGCAGTGGTTTGACATATCTGGCTAAAAGTTTGCAGGTTTATACATCCCCGACAGCTCTCTTGATTTTATGACAGGTGGAGCCACCGGCATTCTAGTTTATGCAGCAGACATCCAAGCTCATATCTTGGGAACCGTTTGACCGATTCGGCAAAAGTTTTGCATGTGTATAGTTCTCACATAGCTCTTTATCATACGCAAAACTGGTGCCGTCACCTGCAACCATTTTTGCTCAACGTCCATCTGATTGTCTGCCACGGGCTAAAATCACTCATATACATGTAGTGGTTTGACTTATCTGCCTTAAATTTTGCATATGTATACAACTGGGATGGCTTTCTGGATTTTGTGGTAGGGGGGCAACCTTCATACACAATTTGGCTGCAGACATCCATGCTAATATGCAACACTCTATTTCCCCTTGCCACTTTATCCATGCCTCACTTCACCCGTTCCACTCTGATTTAGGCGGATACACGTAGTCGCTTGTCGACTACCCGTATTCTAGTTGAATTTGTTTTGAGGCTCTTGTTGTATTCCCTTACATTGTCAAGCAGTCCACTGAGGTCACTCTAGGTCATTCAATGCAACTCTTTATGCTCCTTAGGCTGTTATGTAATCCCATCACTCTGGCAAGCCCTCTCTCTTGTTGAGCTTGATCAGGCTGCCAGCATAAATACCACAGGGAGCCTTTCTCTCTTCCCCCCCCCCCCACCCCATTCTGTTGACAGACCTGTACTCTAAACAAGATGAATCTAATAATTTCAGCGATGAACAGTAACAACAGAGACTCCTCACTAAACCCACCGCTTCGATACACAGGACTAATATACAAGACAAAGCTGATAATTTTAATGTTAAAAAATTCTTTTTGTTGAGACTTGGACAATTTTGATTTTTTTAAAGAAAAAAATGTTCAGGAATTTAATCCTAATATTCATATATGGTAAAATATTAGGACCTAATGAAAGTGCTAACTGACAAGATTTAAGAAGACATAAATACTTTGTAGCATTTCGTTCATATCACTTAAAGTTGGTGGGGCCTAGGTATCTAGTTTTTTAAATTTGAAATATTGGTCAAACTTTGTGGGATTAATTTTTAACTCATATGGCCATATATTTAACTTTTGAAAAATTAATTACCTTCACACATAATTTGTTTATGAAATGGAACTTTTATATGACACTTACCGTAAGCCCATTTTTTCCCTTGGTGCATCACTAAATGGTTTCAGGCCAAAGGTTTCATTTATTACACAGTCCATATGCTTTAGCTCATGTCCATTATTATATAATTTACAGAGTTTCATTTAAGCTGGGCCATTTTCTCTTAGCTTTTCAAATGGTAATATACATGGAAAAACCATAAGAAACAATAATATTTTGCAGTTACTAATATTTTCCAAAATTCAGCTGAGCGACGTGACCCATAGGTCCCTTGTTTCTCCTCATTTCTTGTTTTTGTCCCGTCATCTGTTTACCATCTGTCCTATGAAACCTTTCCTTCTGTGGCTGTCCTCTTTTATGTCATCAAGACTTTGAATGCTCTTAATCTGTAATGGTTGTACTTCATATACTCTTGTCCTTTAAAATTTGACTCATTTGTAATCAGTTACTCACCTTCCATATACCTGCTGTGTTTTGACTTACCTTGTCTAGTGGTCACCCCTCATACAACCCTCATAAACCCTGTCTTTTCCCATTGTTTTTCAACATAGTTGCACAAAGTTTATTATCAGTACATTATGTCATTGTTTCATCAGGTGAAGACTTACCAGGGATCGAGGTAATGCAGTGTAAAGTTCATTAAATACGCCCAATTTACTGTGTACTAAACATTAGACATATTCATTTGGGCAATGATACTCCTTATACTACAAGATTTTGGACAAAGTTGTCTTAATCATAATAATTAAACAGTGGCTACCATAATCAATCAACCATGAAATGACACATCTTATATTTCATGATTACAGATAAAGTGGTCAAATTATAAAAATTAAGTAGATCTAAAAATGTATCCAAATGTAATAAGTGTCTCAAAATTAAATGCTATTTGTAAACTTTTTATACAACGGCCAAAAATAACAAAATTAACTAAATACAACCATAAATGTTAATAACATGGAACGATCATGGTAGGCACTGTTGTGTTTGATTCATAGATTATGTGACTGAATTAAAAAAAATGTCTTTACATTTTTCAGAGGTTGCGACGAAGCTTGCCACCAAGCCTCATACGTCGCATGTCTACAAGCACCTGGACTACAACAACATCTGCGACTGGGATGCCTACTTTAGAACCAGAGCCCTGTAGGACCCGAACATCTAGTTTTCGTCACACTCGGGATGGAACACCAGGTTCAAGCCCAGTAGGCAGTAGGAGCAACAGTCCAAGTCCAAGCTCCCCAACAACCATCTCATTAACCATACCAAAGTCTCGATCATTTTCTGTCGCAACCATGGGATCCTGTGGAGCCAACCAAAAACGCTTGATTAAAGACCGAAAAAGCTTCCACTTACACACAGACCAGGGGGGAGGATTACAGTGTAAAAGTGAAAAACCTCTTAGTCCTCTCGTGACTTCAGAATCAAAAACAGACATTGGTAAAGTGGTGAGTGGGGGTGGGGGGAAAGAATCTGTACCCGGTGGTTTGGCCAAACGCTTTAATATTACATCAGATTATGAAAGCAGTGATTCTCCTTCAAGCAGTGATCATAGTGACAATGTTACTACTGGTGATGAAGGATTAGGTACGTCACCAAAGATACCTGAAGTGGCAAAAGAGGAAGAACCAGAAGAAATTACAGAGAAAGAAAATGAGGTTTGTGGGTTTATGATTATTAATAAATCAAAGTCAATCTTTTAATATTTGTGTTCATTATAATGCCTTATGTGGTTGTTGCAGACACATTGGTGTTGTAAAAGTTGTTTCCAAAGGTCCAATAATACTTCAACTTGCCTTATGACTATGTAAAATTCTTTCTCAGATAAAGCTTGGTATCCTGTTCATAAGGTAACATGATTTTTGCAGTTAAGAAGAATAAGGAATATCTGATTTTGTGTACGGTTTCATGACCCGTAGATTTGCTACCTTATTAAAACACATTAAATTCTGTTTAGTTGATCATGGTGTTTAATCTTATGTATTGTTTAATTGTTATTCACTTGTTTCTTTTGACCATTTCAGATAGAGAAACCTCAAGACTCAACAGAAACAAAAGAAGAAACAAAAGACACCACAGATGGTGTAACAAAAGCCAGTAGTTTAATGGAATCTTCTTATTGTGCAAAAGGACACTATGTAGAACCTCCATTCACGATAGAAGACATTAACCAAAATGAACTTCTTCAGATTAGTCTCTTAAGCCAGTGGGATTATCCTATTTTTGACCTTGCTTGCCAGTGTGAATTCTCAATTCTTAGTCAGGTAAGTGAAAGAAATTCTTAGACATTTATGATTTTACAGGATTTTTGTGTTGGGAACAAAGGTATGTGGAAAGCTACAGTTCCTCCTAGAAATACAAGCAAGCATTTCAGGATGTTTTCATTCTTAAGGAAGGTAAATAGAAAGCTAACCAAACTTCTTATATTAGCATTAAGAATAAAAAAAGGTATACTTTGATTATTATCCTTGTAGAACTTACACCTAAATGTAGGAATACATAAGATTAAATTTATAAGTTTCACTTGCCTCTTTAATTGCTGTCTAGGCAGACACTCATTTCATCATATCTTATATAAAAAGCCAAGTCGCTGAATGTTGCAGATTAATTTTTCATTTGGCAAGCGTCGTAAATGTAAACCCACACACTAGTGTTATAGACCTTGATTTAAATACTCTCAGCCATGAACTACAGGGATACCATAGGGATGCCCTCTATCTTCCACTTGGAGTTGCTAGTTTCATAGCCATTGGAATTGGGAAAACTGAAGCAGAAACAACTGACATATGGCCAAGATGTAAATGGAACCATTCATATGTTTTTGTGTGTTATGGGCTTTAAAACCAGTGTTGATAACTTTGCCCCTGCCAGGCAGTGGTGTATTGTATTGCTGTTGGTTGTTAATTGGTCAGTTGGCTTGTCTGTTTGCAACTTTACACACAGATTTTTTAACAGGTTTTGACGAAATTTGTTGAAGAGTTTTGAATACACACCAACAGAACAATCTATGAATTTTGTAGGTAATCTGGATCTCTTAATATTTTAAGGATTCTTGACAAATGTGAAACAAGGGGTTGGTGGACCTTGATACACATTTTTTTTAGCGAACCTGTGAGCTTATGCAACGGCACGGCGTTGTCTGTCCACTGTCAATGGCTCTCTGTCCACCGTCCATGGCTGTAAGTCAGAAACCGTCAGAGCTAGCAGCTCCAAATTACATGTAAGAATTAATCACGTGAAACTTGGTGCCCTAGAGCTTATTATTGGGTATCTCCATTAATTTAGATTTTATAGGAAAAAAGCTTAAAAACCTTTTAAAATCTGCTTCTTCGAAACTTTCTAGCCAAACTGTCCAATATTCCACAGAAATAATTCCAGAAATGATCTTTCTCAAGTTTATTATAATGGTTCGAGTTAGGTGATTTTTGGCCGAGTTGTAGGAAGTTGAACTTGGTCATCTGTCTAAAAAAGCACACTAAAATTAAAATCTTAGAAATGGTTGGAGATATCATCACCAAATTTTATGCCAGTGTTTGTCATATAAGGCATATCTGAAATTGTGGTATTGGTGATGCGACCTACATTGGTCTGTCTTTTACAAGCAAAAATGTAATTTTAGACTCTTCCAGCTTGTATACTGTTCTATGATGAAACTGTTAAGCTGATTGGTTTAAACTTCACAAAAATTATTCTATGCTAGGGTTCTGCCAGTTTTATAAGAATAGATTGGGTAAATGCAGCATTGAAAAAGCAGTGTAGCCAACTGATAAAGGCTTTCAGTGTTCGAAAACAGATATGACAACATGCCGTGTTTCATCATGCCTAGTCAAGAGGTCACTCGGTGCACCTAGGTGCAGTGCAGACAACAGGCAACTGACCTAGCTCTGCCTGGTGTCTAGACGATATGTCTAGATGTCTAGACACATTGTCTAGACATCTAGACACATCGTCTAGACGCAGAGTGCCCAGATTAGAACTAGGTGAACTATATCTTTCAACTATTTGAAAAAACTTGGTTTGCATTTTAGTGAACCTGTGAAATTATGCGATGGTGTGTTGTTTTCCGTTGTCAGTCTTGCATCATAACTATCTCAAAAAGGGCAGGAGCTAGCATCACCAATTTTTTTGCAAAAAAAATTAATCATCTCAAAAATTCGATTGGATTTTGCTTATTTCTTGGCCATTTTCTTAGATTTTATAGGGAAAAAGCTAAAAAAAATTTTAAATGTTCTTCCCTGAAACCATGCTGCCAAATTGTCTCTTCATCTGTCCCAATAATCCTCCCTGGTAAAAAGAATATATCCTAAATATCCTGACTGATACATCCTAGTTTTAAAATGTCCTAGTCTGAAACTTGCAGGTCTTTAACATCCATTTTGCTGAAATCATAACACTAAGGTAGATATGCAGGACATAAAGAGGATCAATATTAAACTTTAAAAATAATCCTCCATTCATACTCCCAAACTTTGCACAGGTTTGCATTAGGCCTGTAGGCCTTGTTTGTAGCACACAAGAAATAGAATATAATGTCTGACCACAACTTGTGTTGAGGACAAAAGTGTCCATAGATTGTTTATTGTTTAGAAAGTAAAGAATAAATGACAGTAACAGGGTTACCTATGGCACTGCCCAGTTGTTATATCTCTAGCACTGTATATATTTATGGAGAAAATTTCCCGTCTGCACAGCAGAGCCAAAAGGTGAAACTGATTGATATTGGTTGAATCAGAGGCCAATATTTTGCCAGAAAAGAGGCAGGCCAGATGTTGTTACAGACAGTCACTGTTTAGGGTGTTTTTGGCCAATATTTTGCCATGAAAGAAGCAGGTCAGTTGTTGTTACAGACAATCACTGTTTACAGTGTTTCTGGAGAGCCAGTGTTGGTCTGGATCCCTGGTCTGGTTTTCTTGCCAATTATAGGCTGCTGGGGCTGGCAGAGGTTTTGATGGCTGTTGATATACACAACCATAGTAATCAGAGTATATATTTGGTTGCTGTGCTTCTGTGAAATGCTGGGGAAGTCCCTCTGGAGGGCTTCATCAGCTTGCACAGGCAGTATGTCCTCATTAGGAATGAGTCCCCTGGACAGCCAATCAGCATCTATGATTTTACTTGATGGCCAATCAGCAGCTAATGAAGTCCCAATGCCCTCTGTGCTGCTTTCCTGCCACAGGCACAATATGGCAGAACAAATTGGTT
Source organism: Sipunculus nudus (assembly GCA_026874595.1). Classification (NCBI taxonomy): domain Eukaryota; kingdom Metazoa; phylum Annelida; class Sipuncula; order Golfingiida; family Sipunculidae; genus Sipunculus; species Sipunculus nudus. The sequence continues at coordinate 79,828,791 of CM049311.1, read as the reverse complement.
AACTAGCCAATAGACCCTATTCAGACAATTTTAATGTCCAGTTTCCTGTCTCCTCATCATTGATAATATCTCATAAACTTTGCAGTCAAGATTTTATCAAGCATTCAAGATTCAATGAACAACCATGCAAGCTTGATTGAGTGTCAAAACAAATTTGACCTCTAACCTTTTACTTGATATGCTCAGCTTTAATAAACATAATTCCTGTTTGTGATTTCTTAATACAAATAATTATGCTGTGATCATCAAGTAATTGTTGTTTGTTGATTTAGACTTTTTCCAAATCAGTTCAGTATTAACTTTTTTACATATAATTAATATATTGTTAGTATCTTGCAATTCTCTTCATCTGAGGGCTTATAATGCTTCTCCCAATGACTAATTTTCTCATTTTTCATGACAATTAGAAGGTTTATTTTTGGTATTATATCTCTGAACTGAAATCAGAGAGTTAGAAATCTCTGGTGCCCACTTGATCCATGTCTGAATTCAGGTTTAATTTAACACCTGATACTAAAGCACAGACTTTAATTACTGAACCTATTAAGTTTTACTTTAGCTGCTTCATTAGATTCTCTGGTCACAGTATCTAGTAGAGCATCTCACTTGCTTCATATATTGTTTCTTTCTGCCTCTTGTACATATTAATAACAGTCTCTTTATAAAAAAAAGTAAATGTGAATGTGGATGTAGGTCTTGGGTTTTAAGACGGTTTGAATACAAAAACATTTATGGTGATCCAGATTACTTCCAAAATTAGAGCGATTGTTCCTTTGGTGCTATCCTAACCAAAAACAAAATTTCATAAAAATCTGTTCATAACTTTTTTCATAAAGTTGCTAAAAGACAAACCAACACACCGTGGGGCACATGCTATACCTTTACAGCAGAGATATAATAATTTCATTGGAAGAGAGCAAAGGAATTCTTAAGTTGGATTTTAAAAGTAATCATAGTAATTATCTGCTTAAAAGAGCAAAATGGACATGGAGATATGATCAAATATCATTATGTCAGCAGAAAGTTCAAGATTACATGTCATTTATTTAAGGACAGAGGAGAATTCTATACTAGTGCTGTAAATTTAGGCATATACTATTTAAGTAATAATTATATATAATTATAATTAATATAATAAATATATAATTATAATTAATTGGACATGTTGACTTGCATATTCTGTGGCATATGTGAAATTTATGCAGTTTTTTATGCAGTTTTAAATAGATTTCCTTTCTTTAGGTAGAATGAGAGTCAACAGCTGTCTCCTGGTGTTTCCTTAAGTCATATATCTTCTGTGATCTGATCCATCAAATTGCTCAAACAAGTTATTACATCAGCTGCCTTTGATAATAAGTTAGACAAAACTAGAAAAAAACCTCACAATACCCTGCTCTCATATGTGAGAATATTCTTTGCTGCAGGCCATATATGGCAAAGAGTGCCTTTGTTAGCAGTGGGTAAGTGGAATGAGTTGGAATGAATGTTACATGACCTGGCAACTTTCTAAGGACTATTTCCACACTGGTGAGAAAATACTCTTGATTTATTGGATCTTACATCAATAATAAACTCGGTCAGGCAAACCAGATACCACTTCCAAGGCAAAACTACTTTTCTTTATCCATTACATCCAGATCCTCAAAATCAGAGGGAACTTGCCTTGGCCATGTCCCACCTCTCAACAAAGTTTTGTGGAAATCAGTCTTTTGTGTAATTCTGCTGAAGGTCCAACAAGTCAACAAATAACCAAACAGACACAGGGGGAAACAAAACCTCTTTGTTAGAGGTATTGAAAAGATTTATTCTGTTCTCAAAGACCAATTTTTTGCCAGGTTTGGTTAAAATCCCAATGGTAATTTTTTTCAGGAAACTGCATAACAAACAAACATACATACTCAAAAACATAACTTTCATATTGGACTTAACAGTAAGGAGCATGAATACACATGACAATTCTAAAAATTATAAATTTCTGAGGGGAAAAAATCCTATTGAGACTGCTCTGATAGAAACAGAAAGAGAACAGTACAGATTGGCATTTGAATTCTAAAGGTGCTGTGGGATTCTGCGGAGCATCCTCAGACTGACAGCCAGGCGTGGTCTTTACACCTAAGCTGGCTGACCAGCATTGCTAAACATGAGACCTTAATTTGTCAACCACAGTCAACATACTTTCTTTAACTGGCAGGCAATGTAATTCTAATCAGATACTGAAGAAAGCTGCCCTGCAGTGCTGGCCATGAGGGACCCAGCCTGTCACTCTTGATAAGTCAGAGCACGGCTCATTCTAACTAGTTTAGGGCATTAGTCTTCATGATGGGAAAACTCTTTTTTTCCCATGATCACTAAGGTGAATATGTCAACCAAATATTAGTTTATCAATATAAATTAAAATGGGACTAAAATGAAAAGCTTCAGCTTTTGTTTCAAAAGTTACTAAAATTTTTCAGTTAAATAATTCTTGTTTTGCAACTTTGTGTTTGCCTATTAGAAAAAATTACTCATGGCTGCCTTAAAATCAGTTGTATATACCTGTCACTAATTATTGAAAATTAATCATAATATTTGAGTTTGACAATCAGTAGACTTACTGTACTTTAGTAGAGGAAATGTACAACCAAATGATATACAGGTGAAACACTGTACTTCATCATGTGCATTGTTTCACCTAGAATACTATCTAGGATTATCAAAGGTACTTGAAACATATTCACAGATTCCTGAAAATTCTATTTCCTTAGCATATACATTTTCCTATTACTGCTTTTCAAATAGTATTTGGGTACTTACGTACAGTTATCCATACCCATTATTTATTGGGCTTTAAGTATTTGTATAAGAATATATACACTGTGTCATCATAGTACCTTTGTATTGACTTTTAGTATGGTAAAAGCTGTCCAGAGCTTGAGACAATACATTCTGCTTCTTTCAGTGCTGTTTCTTCAGCTGTGCTGTAGATTTGACTTGGTGTATTAAGACACAGCACCTCCAGTTGGTCCATTTGGTCTTGCTGGGTCAGCTCAAAACAAATCAGGGCATTGTCACTGCTATAAGAGCAGGTCAAAGTTCAGTTGGGCCTAGAGTTGAGTAGGGCTGTAGAAGACTGTCGCTAAAAGCTTCTTATTCAGCTTTGAGAGACTTCAAATTAGGAACTACTTTGGTTGCCGTAGCCCTGTATGTGTAAGCTGCTGCTGTAATAGCTGGTGGCAAAGTGTCAAGGCCCATGAGCTCCCTTTATTCTGGTTATTGTCAAGTTGTCCATTGTATTAGTTCTTGTAAACTTATGGAAGTGTTAGACTGTGGTAATGGACTGCTTTTGGGCTGTGTCTGGTGGATTTTCTTTCAGTCCATCTTAATCCAATTTGTCAGGTTATGGCAGGGCTTTAGTGTTATATATAGAGTGTGCTACAAAGAGTAGGTTATTATGCTTGATTTGTCTTCTCTCTAATTGTAACTACACAGTTCTCTGTGCTGCATTGTGTTCCCTCCAAATTTAGCCACATTTTTTTATGGTTGAATAATAAATAAAATTCCCATGAGAACTCCACAAGAGACCTGAATGGCTTGGTCAGAGTGGGTTCTCCTCTTCCAGCTCAGAGCGTCTAGACAGTCGCTGGAACAATATGCCTTCCTGCCCTTCTGCAACATTGTGTTGGTTCTGGTTCTAATGTGCAAGCTCAGCAGGAATATGAGGAGGAAGGTGACTGGCTTAGGCAGCGCTGCATCCATGGTTGTCTGATCAGCCAGGGCTGCACTGACAGGACAGGACAGTGAGAACTCTCACAGGATAAGGATTTAGCCTCTGTTGTTAGCCGGTGCTGTTTCATCAGGGATGTATGAAGATTTGGCATGATTTATAAATAGCTAGTTATTTGCCATGGATGACTGGTCATTTTATCTTGTTATTACTTAAATTGGTTGCATTTTTGTACATGATCACTAATGCCCACATATGCAGCTCCAAAGATAACATACTGTCTGTAGAAAAAATATTTTACTGGGAATCCTGTTAGGAAGGTAAGGAAGGTGGCACACATAGTAGCCATCAACATTAAAACTTAACTCAGCCACCTTCAGCAATGAAATATCTCTTGAACTATAATGGTTGTATATTTGTATCCACCAAAACAGAGTTTTGTGGATACTATGTTTTCAGTTGGACGCCGCCTCCGCCGCCGCTGCCGCTTAGATTTCCTGAGAACTCCTCTGTAACCACTGGGCGGAATTTTACGTTAAAATTCAGAATTATGATCAGGTCACATGTGAACTGCTGCACTCTCATTTTTTGTTGACCTCTGACCTTTCCTCTCTGCCCAGCGTCCATTTGTGTGTCTGTTTACACACATAAACCAACATATCTCGGGAACCGTTTGACTGATCAGGCTAAATATTTTGCCCTTGGAAAGCTTTATAACATACACTAAAAATGGTGGCGCCACCTGCAACAATTTTTGCACAGCGTCCATCTGTTCATCTGGCTTGGGATAAAATAACTCATATCTGTGCATTGGTTAGACTTATACACCTGAAATTTTGCATATGTATACATCTTGGACAGCTTTCTTGATTTTATGACAGGTGGCACCACCTACATTCACGTTAATGCTGCAGACATCCAAGCTCATATCTCAGGAACTGTTTGACCGATCAGGCTAAAAATTTTGCACAAATGTAGCCCTTGGAAAGCTTTATAATATACACTTAAAATGGTGGTGCCACCCGCAACCATTTTTGCACAGTGTCCATCTGTTCATATGCCTTGGGATAAAATCACTCATATCTCTGCATTGGTTAGACTTGTACACCTGAAATTTTGCATGTGTATACATCTTGGACAGCTTTCTTGAATTTATGACAGGTGGCACCACTTACATTCACGTTAATGCTGCAGACATCCAAGCTCATATCTCAGGAACCATTTGACCAATTGGGCCAAAATTTTGCATGTGTATAGATCTCACATAGCTCTCTGTCGTACACAAAACTGGTGGCACCATCTGCAACCATTTTTGCACATCATCCATCTGTTTATCTGGCTTGGTATAAAATCACTCATATCTTTGCAGTGGTTTGACTTAAACAGCTGAAATTTTGCAGGTTTATAGACAGCTTTTATTGATTTTATGACAGGTGGTGCCACATTCATTCAGGTTTACGCTGCAGACATCCAAGCTCATATCTCGGGAACTGTTTGACTGATTTGGCCAAAAAAAATTTTGCATGTGTATAAGTGTCAAATAGCTCTTTATCGTTATACTGCTGGCGCCACCTGCAACCATTTTTGCACAGCATCCATATTTTTGTCTGCCATGGGATAAAATCACTCATATTTCGGCAGTGGTTTGACATATCTGCCCAAGAATTTTGCATATTTATACATCTTGGATAGCTTTCTTGATTTTGTGGCAGGTGGTGCCACCTACTTTTATGTTTAAGCTGCAGACATTCAGGCTTATATCTCAGGACTGGTTTGACATATCCCCCTGATTTTTGCATATGTATGGATCTCATATAGCCTTAATCATACACAAAATTAGTGGCGCCACCTGCCACCATTTTTGCACAGTGTCCTTCTGTTTATCTGCTGTGGGATAAAATCACTCATATACAAGTAGTGGTTTGACTTATCTGCCTAAAATATTGCATATGTATACAACTTGGACATCTTTTTGGATTTTGTGGTAGGTGGCGCAACCTACATACCCATTTCGGCTGCAGACATCCATGTTAATATGTTACACACCTCACTCTATTATCCCTTGCCACTCAATCTATGCCTCACTTCACCCATCCCACTCTGACTTTGGGGGATACACGTAGTCGCTTGTCCACTACCTGTATTCTAGTTATTTATGATACCAGGTGGTTTTGCGATTCTACCAAACACATGTCAAAAATGGCTCAGTCACAATGGAATAAATTGAGATCTTCATACTTATCAGCAAATGTTATTGAAACATAGAAGGGACTTTAGATAATCAGTTACTAATCTATCATTAGCAGGGCAGGCATTCTTATTTTTAAAATGCACTGAAAATGCAGTATTTGCTGTAAATACATTAAAAGTTAACCAGTGATTCATGTTACCTGTGGTGTTTGTTCAGAAACTCTGGTGTATACAAAGGCAAATTTTTATCTCTCTGATGTGTGGTTTCTGTTCAACCTGTTTCAGTGACACAGGGGAGAAAGTTTTTGGATCATCCATACAAATGTTCTTAATAAAAACTGAAGTCAGATAACCCAAAATTGGTGAAAATCTGTGCTGTAGCATTTTTCGTGTAAAATGGAAATTTTTTTGGCATAGCCCAATCCAAGCAGTATGATGGTTATAGTTAAAGGACAACAGAAGTCTCATCAACTCATATCTCATAATCTGTAATAAACATGGATCAAAAATTAATAGCATGATCAGTTGAAAGGAGAGATTTTCTGACTGCATGCAAATTAAATTTGCTTAAATAAATTGTAATTTCACAGTAAAGGTATGTTACATTTGATATAAATTGCATTAAGCTTGAATTAGTACTGAAATATGATAGCACTGTATCATAAATGTCCATTATTAGTGTTGGTGGCCATTGCACTCAATAGCATATGACAGTTAGTGTCCTGAATATAAAGTTCTATCAGTTACAAACAAAAAATAGTAATTAAAATAATCCATGAATTCACTATTACACAAAAGCTGGCTTTATTGAGGCAGAGTGTTAATGATATTGTTATAAAAAAACATCTTGGAAACCATAGCTGTTTATTATTGTGTAACACTTCTAAACAGTTGTATGGGTGAAAACTAACTTCACTGTTAACTCATGCTGGAAAGAACACAAGTTTGATTGGTTCATTTTATGACCCAAAATGCACCTAATGACTCTGCCAGAAGTCCTTAAAAGATGCAACTGCATGTGCTCCGCTGTCCAGGAAAAAGGTCTTTTATTGCCATTGAGGTAATGCCATAAATATATCAGCAGTTTTCTTGTGCCATCAAATGTCCTGAAGTTAATGTAATTATTGATGTTTGGTATTTCATATTTCTGTGTACCTCAAGTTGTACAAGTGCTCTTTATATGATCATCATTTTGTTTAGATATAAATGAACATCCTCAACAAACACACACATTTGTGAACACCTTTGTGTTATAGGAATATTGAAGGTGAGGATGTGTACTTAGGATATGTTTTGTAGGCAGGTAACATATAGACATAGCCTTTTATTCATTTGTTCTATCAGAATTATGGGTCACATTTGCAAGCACATAACCTACCTTACATTTACAGATAAAGCCGCTTATTTGGAAGGAGCTTCATCAAGAGAATTAATTGCAGTAAGCCGAAGCTGCGTTTAGGTGAAGTTCACCTTTTGCTATATGTAAGGGGAAGGCAAATGATCAATTGGACATAAGTATTGAAACAAAATTCACATGGTGATAAAAAACGAAAGTTTTGTAACTTTTATTCAAAATAAATTATTTAATTATGATGAGTAAAATCAATGTGTAAAAGTGATCTATCTGGCACTGTGACATGCCTGACTGCTCTAAGTAGGGGCGGAGTGTTGCTAGCGCCTGCATGGCTTGTCTTAATGTACTGTACGTGCCAGTTCATTATCTTCTTTATCATCAGCAGATTTGTTACCGACAATATCTCTTGGTCACATATCTCTTGGTCAGTTGGCATGCCATGGCACTTGGTAGCAGCATCCATCATTCATACTGCTCAAACAACTTACTGAACATGTGGAGTTAACAATGGAGTTATTTATGTCAGTGCCTATGAAAATTATCTGATGAGTATCATCAAAGGAACAAACTATGAGACAGCTAGCATATAAAGTTCGTTTGTCATAACAATGACTTAGTAAACTCAAGCCAATTAAGAATTTCTCTCTCGTGATCCTGATGTTTGAAATGTGTGATCCAACTTTGCCATCTGCCATGGTTAACCTGCTTCAAAGAAATGTGTGTTGTTTACCATATCGAAATGCCAACTGTGCATAGGCTAATTAAGGCCCTTTGTACACATATAATGTTGCCTTATCACACCTGTAGTTACCAAAGCGGCTACCATTTAGGTCCCAGTCTTTGATAATTCTTAGGATTATGCAAACACAAATCTACAACAAAAATATTTGCAGTTAATGTGAGTTTTCTACCTTTCTGCCCATATTTTCCCTTATGTTAATCAGAAGTTTGCGATATCGAGTGGCATTTTTGGTTAACCAACTTGCCAATAACTGGCTTTGTAGATAAGAAAAAATTGGATCAGTGAGTTGATTCAGGTGACTTCAGTCATTCTGAGCTGTATAGCCTGCAATTTGCTTGCAAAAATCTATTGCAAAAACTTCTAAGTTGTTATTCTAAAAGGTCCTGTTGAACACTCTTTTGAAGCGTAAAATTAGGTCATAGTGACATACATGCTGCAAGTCTCAGGGCAAAATCTTATTTTGAAATAACATCCTTCCTACAACGATAAATCTCTGTCATCATGATATTATGAAAGTTTGGTCCAACCAAATCTTTATAAATACCATAAATAGTTGTGGAGTTTCTCCATTTAGTCAATTTATATACATACCAAAGGTATGAATTCTTAATTAATCATTTGTGGTTTGGCTTGGAAAGTGCTATGTTTATTTTTGATATTGAATAGCTTTATCTGTTGCACATGACTTTTGGTACCACACATGGTTCACATATTTTTTGCATTTTCTTGCAAAACTGATATTTTTTTATAATTTGAGTCCAGTATAGACAAATAGGTTTCTTTGAATAAGAAACATAGGAGAATCTCTCATCCACATCAAACTGTGTCCCCTTAAAAAGTTTAAAAATAACCAGAGTGATTATTTCTTCAGAACAATTTTCGGAGTTTTTGATTTATGAATTTTTTTACTGATTTTAAAAGTTTTTTCACTCATTAAGATCCTAAATGTATGTTGCATATGTCATTTTCACTTTATATTTCCTGTGTCATATTCCGGTTGATATTAGGTTTTTGTTTCACAGGAATGAGGTTGTCCTCAGCTGCTGAGTACATTGATAAAGGGGTCACTTGTAATATGTACATTTAAAATATTAAATTTTTGTAGGATAATCATCCTATCAGTAACTTGCTGGCCTTAAAAAATGCAGCCTTTTTCAACTGATTGGTCATTTTTGTCATATTTCTGCAAATGTGGAACTTTGACAACTCAGCTTTCTTAATACATTTGCTGAACTTTCTTTTCAGGTGACATATAAATTATTCATGGAGGTCGGTCTCTTTGATACATTCCGCATCCCTCTACAAGAATTTCTCAATTACTTTCATGCTTTAGAATTAGGATACAGAGATAAGCCATGTAAGTACAAATGTTGTTTTTTTTTTGGGGGGGGAGGGGGGGGGGGGAATTATACAAGAAACTTATTAAATCTGTTATAATGTATTATACTATACAGTGAATCTCCCATTATGTTCACCTCCCAATATCTCTATAATATTGGCAAAAATTCATGTCTCATAGTCAAGTGAAATCAGTTTAACACAGTGTTTAATATGTAGTCATGTAATGTCTAAAGGCAGTAAATCTATAATAAATAAATGAAAATTTTAAATAATTAAGCAGGGTGTAAAATTATATTATGTAAAAATTCCAGTAATTCGTTTGTAGAAATAAGTGTTTTTTGCCATTACAAACATGAGTACTTTGTAATTTAGACAAATGATTAAAGGTGTATATTGTGTCCTGCTGGAGGTCTGTATACTGTGTAATCATATCAGAAACCTAATCTTTGCCTGTATGTGTGATTTCAGATCACAATCGAGTCCACGCCACAGATGTTCTGCATGGTGTTTACTACATGACTACTCAACCAATACCTGGGTTTACTCAAGTGAACCCTGAAGATGTCTTTGGCAAAGGTTCATCTAGTGAATCAGGTACAATCCTGCTGCTCTTTCTCAGTTTCTGAAGTTGCAAATGCTTCTTGTCCTGGTTGCAAACACAAGGACATTGTTGGTAATATTGGTGTTGAGTGAAGGTGGTGGATAATTGAAGCCTGCTGCCTACTGGTGATTTTACCGTGGCAGTTAGTCAGCAATTATAATTGCATGTGAATCACAAGTGAGCAAGTTACAATGCAAATTGCAAACTGCAACTGGCAACCACAGATGATCATAAGGTTTCTGGCTTTTCAGGACACTTGTGATTCACTTGCAATCAGTTGTGATTGTTGGTATCATCTGCAGTTGTGTGCAGCAATATGAAACTGAACATCATCCAATTGGTTGCCGGAGTTTTGGTAAACTGACTCAGCTTGAAGGTGTGAAATATTGCATTCCCCAAAGACAGCTTTTCTTGGTCTGTGATCTCAAGTTTGCATGTGGTCACAGATCAACAGTGGCAAGCAGTTGCAGATGATCAAAGACTGTCTGCGACTGGTTGATTGTCAGCTGCAAGCAGTTGCAGATGATCCCTGACTGTCTGCCACTGGTCGCAGGTAAAATTGCAACAAGATTGCCAGTGGGTGGCAGGCATAACAGTGACAATAGAGTGGAACAGAGGTAGCATCTGGCACATAATAATGAAATCTTGATTGTCATGTTGAGCATCTAGGTTAATGGCAGAAAAGAAACATGAGTGATGCATGTGAACAGCTGAGCACATTGGGGTCACCAGATTGTGACTTTAGGCAAACGGTCTTGATAGACAGAAAAATACAGCATTTTTTTTAGTTCGAGTTAAACTTGGCAATTGAATTGATGGCAGATGAACAAGATTGAACTGTACTTACAGTTGCATCTGGATCAGTTGGAAATCCATCAATGGATAAAGTTAATAAATTATTGAAGAACATTATATTCAGAGAAAAACACACAGACAGACAAGTGAAACAACTTGTTCATTGGTGTTAAATCAAATTGTTCAAAAAGGGACCGGACTCATGTTAAGTTTTAAACATATTCTTCTAATAAAAGGCTGATTAATCGTTCTCTCATTGAATAATATCTGAACCCTGTTGTATTAGCAGCAGAATTTCATGTTATTGAAATAACTATCATTATGCTTAAGTCATCCCCTTGGATGATCTGTAATTAGTACATGCTAGCCAGTAAGTTATAATCCATAACCCATTATAATAAAAATCCATTTTGATGAATGAGATCAGCTTCTATATCATTTGTTTCAGCTGAAGTGAAAAAAAGGATCTGTTGCTAGTTTATTCTGAACGTCAGATCAGGCAAAAGATCTTTTAGCTAGGGACGAGTTTGTCTATAAATCACAGCCAGCCATGAGGCACAGGCCTGGTTCCACATGTACCAGACATTATGTGGCCTCAGTAAAGATAAGCTACTTGATACCTGTTTCAAGCGTCCCATTTCCTGCAAGGACAGAACTCAGCCCATCCTTGATAGATGATATTTAACCAACAGACTCAAGGAGGAAATCATTTCCTTTCCCTTATGGAGGTGTGAGGTCTTGGGAACAACAGTAAAATGTCCATTTTGTTATTTTGAATTAATTAGGTTGAAGCTAACATTGCTGATAAACTGTGGTGTACTGCCTTGCTTCATTGGACTGATACCCTTATCACACCCATTGACCTCGAGCTTTTTAGATGCTTTGAGTGTTAAACACTTCCGGGATTCGAAAGCCACTTCACAAAAAAGCTTGGTGTGGGGTTGGTTTTATACATGAAAGTCCATGTGGGGTACTTTGGTGTAGGGTATGACTGTCATGGTTTTGATATGGTTTGTACTGGCAACCTTTCCACCATCTCCCATCAGGCTGAAGGTTCACAAAGACAAGTTAAATCCTATGTGGAGGTGTATCCATGTAGGCTAATAATGGATGGATGTTGGGGTTCTTTACCGCAGACAGGAGAATTTTCCAAATATAAATTATTGACCTTTTTATTTATTCTGTCCCAGACTGGCTTTTAAGTGGCTAACATATCTTTTATCATTTAATTATCATTTACTGAAAGATTAAAATAACTGTGTGGATGCACGACATGATATTGTAATGTTAGTGTATTTATTGTGTCTTTTTCAGTTTAATGCCTTTTAAAATAAAAAGGTTCAAAATGTTAATTAAATTGCCAGTTTCTGTTTCAGTATTCTGACAGAATAATACTAAACTTGTTGATATTTTGTATAATGATCATTAAATTAATTGAGAGTCATGTTTTCAATGCAAAATCTAATTTCCTATGCTCAGTTTTGAAAGGGAGAAAATATAACACAATAACATGTTGAAAACAGATACGACTTTAGTTTACGACCACATCTTATTCAAAGACATTCCGTTGATCAATATTGGTAAATTCTTCTATGTACATAAGATTTTAATTATTTTCTCATGTCCACCTTTTTACCTTTCATACTGGTAATTTTCTACTAACCCAACATTTAAATTCTATTTTTATCTGTCTCAAATCCAAAACACTCCAGAAGGTGTCCAGTCACCAGAACATTCTCATTCAAAATGAGACTGCCTGCTTGGATGGTTTTGCTGGGAAACATTTGTATAAAGCAAAACTGAACTGATAGTGTGAAAGAATAGCCATACTTTAGCTCCTGATTATGTCCCTTTTACCTTTTCTACTTTACTGCATCTATGCTTCAGATTACCAATGTCTCCTCCACTATATCAGTGATATCCAAGTTTAGCATAAAACTCATGATAGCATATATGATATATACTTAACTGGCTTGTGTGGCTCAGGGGAAGAACACAGGATTCAAAGCCTGGAGATTGTGAGTTCAACCTCAGTGGAGGTGGTGAGATTTTTTCAGAGTCAGCCCTCAGCACAGGGTGAGCACTCTGCAGGCTTAATGGGCAGGCCTTGCCTTATGGCCATGTTTCCCTCACAAGCGAGTGTGCCTTTCAGGGTTTCTTTGGTGGTATGACCCAGCATTGGGGTTGATAACACACCCAGGGCCTGCAGGTGAAGAAGTCACCAGGCCTGGTTAACACCAGGATAAAAATGAGAGAAAGCATGTGATACTGGCATGTTATGTAGTCTGAAACTGGAATCAAATTCTGCAGATATACCTATACTAATATACTATGCTAGCATTAAAAAAATGGAGTCAGTTATCTCCAACAACATCAAATATTTGCATAAATATTCATGAAAAATTGCTACAACACTCATGTGAGCATATATCCATGAATTGGCAGTAGTAGCGGATAAGACAACAAGCACAAACATATGGTGGGCCTTTTCCCCAAATAAGGGTACTGATGTCATTTTATTTGGAAACCCCCTTCATTCACACCAATCCAGTGGGTATGTATATAATCTCCGGATATGTATAATCCCTGAACTATCTGCCCATATCTATAGCAGCTTTCTATTGTAATGGTCAGCTTTTGGTGATATTGTTTTGCATCTTGTAAAAAATAAAACAGCCAAACCTCGCAATTCTCGTCAAAACAAATTATCATTGTATCACATAAAGTCACCTCCTATGTTCTTGAATATGTTATGTTTGGTTTAAGTTAATTAAAATCTCGATAAAAGCAGTTCATTCATTTATCTTGAGTCTTTAATCCTAAATATCTTTAGAGTATGAAACTTTTTTCCATGTGTGGATTTATTCACTTTTATTCACTTTGACTTGTTTCTATGATTACAGACTCAGAAATAATTGACAAAGGTTCATCACTACACCGACCTAGTTTTACTGCAGAAGACACATATGGCATTATGGGTGGTAATTTCCCGGCCCTCGAACTCATGGCTTTATATACTGCTGCAGCCATGCATGATTATGATCACCCAGGGAGGACGAACGCCTTCCTGGTGGCCACTCACGCTCCACAGGTAGGTCATTCTAGGTCAAAGTTGTATTATAGGTCAAGGTCATAATTTTTGTCATGGTTACTTTGAGGTCAAGGTCTCATTTGGGTCGAGGTCACAAGATTGAGAAAGATGCAAATAGTAGACTCTTAATGAAACTATGAATATTAACAGCTCTTTGAAAATTTCACTAGTGGATAGAGTGGTCAGGGCTGTTTTCTGTAAACTGAAGCATGATTGCAGATTTTATATAGGTTTTTAGCTCAGCTGACTATAAGTCATCTGAGCTATAGTCAAGGTCTGTGGGTATTGGGTATTATTTTGAAGTTATGGGCCAAAATATAATGCAATTTTTAAAAAATCAGGAAATATATTTACTCACCTAACATGAGAATTGCTGAACCTAGAGACTTTTTTTCAGAAATATAACTTTATTTAATCAAGATTCAATTGTTTACCCAAAATTAGATCTGAATTTTGCAAATTTTTCAAGTTATTAGCATAAATAAAAAATCAATACCTTAAATTCTGTCCAACTTTGGCAATGGCACGTTTTTTCCCTGTAAGCACTGTTGATTTAATTTTCACAGCATATATACATAAGGATTTAATCTTTTAAAATCTGAAATTTCAAAGAAATTGATTGGAAAGAATAGCTTTTATTCACGTTTTCATTCATACACCATATCAAGTAAACAACCTAGCCCACCTAGTAGTACAGCCTTCACGTGCATTATGTAACCCACCCCAGGCAGCTTGCCTTGGCTCAGCTTGGACACTACCAGCAGGCTTCCCCTCTGCCCTGCACTCCCCCCCCCCCCACCCCCGATGGTTCATAAACTAGATGAATGTTATTATTTTCTGTATTTGATTCATTCTTAATCTAGGCTAGGCTACATTTTAGATTTTGTATTGTACCACCAGGGTTACAATGATTAAAGTGTACATATAATGGTGTCCACAAAGTGATGTATTGTTATGAAAGTGTGGATGTTCATCAGATAAGTAATTCCTTACTTCAGAAGAGTAAAAACTTCACCAGGTGTGAAATTGACTATTAATTCCAGTAATAAATTAAAACTGGAAAGTAATTAGCATAATGATATTGTTTGTCCCTCATTCAACCAACAGTGTGTATACTTTATTTGAAAAGTTGTTTTATTTTATCAAATTTACTGAATCTTTTATTTTATTTTGGTGAATAAAATTAAGCATGTACTGAAAACTCCAACGTGCAAAACTTTTTATTAGTGATTCAAGGACTATTCATGTAGATGCTATGTTGTGGCATTATTTTCTTTTAAATTCAGTTTAAACATTTATGATTTAAAAATAATAAAATATATGTGTATGCATAATATGACCCAATATGAGCTACACTTTGGATATATAATGATTGCAACTTTTGCAACAATTCTAATATTTTAACTTATAGTTTCAGTTTTTTTACTCTGTATATATAATGATTGCAACTTTTGCAACAATTCTAATATTTTAACTTATATTTTCAGTTTTTTTTTATTAAAAATTTATAAAACCTGTAAATAAAAAAAATTATTCAGATAAAAAATTCTTAATGGAAAAAGTGGATATGCTAAAAAATGGGCTTATATATAAACTTAAATGCATTATTCCCTTGAAAGTGAAATAAAGGTATTAGTCCATTCTGTCCACTTGCCTGTCCATCTGTAAATTTTCATATGCATCACATTATCTCAAAACTTTTACTGTTTTTCTTCATGACAGTCTTGTCAGAGTATTAGTTTGCAATCATATATTTAGAACTTTACTATAACCAAGTAGGAGGGCCCCTTTCCCTTTTAGCTTTTCATATTCTTATATAAATGAAAAACATTACAATAGAATATTTCTACATCCACCTTAGTGCTGCCCTCACTTTTCCCTTCTCTGAACCCCATCCCAAAGTCAGCCTCAGTAAGCAAGAACAAGATGAATCAGATATATTCATACTTTAATATTTTGTATAACTGTTCGTCCATAGGAACCTATGTACATGCTAGAAATTATGTTAATATTGTGTAATATGTAGACATAGTGGGTATCACAATAATGTACCTTGTCAAGACTAAAGAGATATTCTGTCATACAGTCACAAATTATAAATCACTTCATCAGCATAGTTAATCATAACATCATATCTGTCAAATTGAAAGCTTGCAGACTACCATACACTTTAGATCCTTCAACAAATATCCTTATCATCATTCTACTACTGCTTATTACTGCTGTCATTGCATTCATATTTGCTCAAATATATCACAATTTTCAACCCCTCCTAAATAAATAAAAAATAAACCACTATATTTGACTCTATTAATCCATCAGTCAGGTAATTTCATTTATCATTTACTCACATATTACATTACATTCCTTTATAATAGCCCAACATGTCCATATTCATAAGCTTTATTGACTCGATATAGTATCACAGTGGAGAAACATTTATAGTCCAATCACGATCAGCTGAGCGCCATGACCCATGGGTCCCTTGATACGGTATATCTCATACATGCTGGCATCTATAAATATTAAATCATAATTCTGTATTATTGAGGCAAAAAAATTTCCTGGTGCTGTGCCCCTGACTTATGCTCTGAAGTCAAGTCACAGTAGACTGGGAATCATTTGTTCGTTAGCACGATAGCATCAAGGGTTTTGATTGGATTTTGTTCTGTTCTTGTGGAAGGTATCGACTAATGACTTTCTCAAACTGATTAACTTTTGGTTGACCTTTACCCATATTTGTGCAATATATTAGCACTTCGGCATTTTCACTAATGACTAAATGTCATAAAAAAATGGTGTGAAGTGTATCTTAGGCGTACTCTCAGATATTCTTGTATATCAGTATTTCATCATACTAAGCCCACATAGTTTTCTGATATGAGGTCATTCTAACGTAATTGAGCCATAAAACCAGGTTAGACAGCATGTTATATAAATGCTTTTGGCTCTTCTATTATTCATTAGAATTTGACCAAACCATGCATTATTCATCAATTCGCGTCATAGTACCCATTTTGCTCATGACCTTGACACATACTTTCAAGTCACAATAGACTTTGGGCATCATTTGTTCCTTAGCACGATAGCACCAAGGATTTTGATTGGATTTTGTTCTAATTTAGTGGAAGACATCCACTAATGAATCTTTTCATACTGATCAACTTTTTGGTTGACTTTGACCCATATTTGTGTAATTCATTTGCACTTTTGCATTTTCAGCAATGACTTAATATCATCAAAAAGTGGCTTGAGGCATATTTTGATATGATTTTCTGATATTATGTGACCACGGGGCCCTTCATGTATTTGCATGCAAATACAGCTATCTACTTAATGCTTGGATTGCCCTGAATCTTGCTTTGAATATTGACCATGACTAGGGTTTTCAGTTCCTAAAAACTGGTGGCGCCACCTATATTTTTCTCTCCAATTTTAATATTTTTTCTATGATTTTTTACTCTGTTTTTGAGACAGCAATTGACAGCAGTTGTGTCAATTTATCATCTGTGGTTTCATCTAGTTTTCTGAAACCTGGTGTGTGTATTGGTAATGATTGGTTTCTTCAGTTTCTGAAGACTGGTGGTGCGACCTGTATTTTTCTAATTTTTTTGCATGTTTCTCTTTATTTTGAGACTGCCAAATTATATCGATACTATCAGATTTGCAACTCTGGTTTCATCTAGTGTCCTGAAACCTTTTCTGCTTATTCGGGCCCTGCTTGAATCAGTGGATGCCCTAAAGAGATTACCCTGTCTGTCCATCTGTTTGTCTGTTTGTCTTTCTTTATGTCCATCAAATTTTTTTTTCTTGATAATAACTCCAGTATTGAATGACATATCAATTTCAAACTTGACTTATGGGTGGCCCACCCCAAAAGCAAGAATTCAATTGTGATTTTGGGGTCATTAGGTCAAGGTCACAGGGACCACTTATTCAGAAAGATTGCGGATGCATTTTAAGCCAAATTTTTCATCTCAAACCTGCCCTCTACCACATACAGCTGACCTGCCAGTAGGAGAAGTACCTTATTGATTTTGGGGTCACAAAGTCAAAGGTCAAGGTCACAGGAGTCATGTGTCCACATATCTGATTCTAGAAGATAGCTTCAAATTGGATTGAAATATTGGTTTCAAACTTGACTTATACATATATAAGGCCCACAACAAAAGTAAGAACATGATTGATTTTGGGGTTGTGAGGTCAAGGTCACAGGACCAACTTCTTTACAATGTTGTGGATGCTTTTTATGCCAAACATTTCAACTTGTGGCTCGTCTGCCAATAGGGGAAGATTCTGTTTTAGGAGTTTTGGTTCACTAGCTTATAGGTAAAGGTCACCAGGGCCATCCATTCACAAATTAGTTTATGGATGATATCTCCAGATTGGGTAGACAGATTGGCTTCAAACTTGATCACAAGACCCATATTTTTAAAATGCTCAAAAAAAATTTTTTTTTACCAATTCAGCTGAGTGTTGAGACCCATGGGTCCACAGTTTAAATTAATAATTTGGTAAATTTGATATTCCAAAAGAGCTTGTGTAGCTTTTCCTGTTGCATAGGAAACATCAGGTTTCCCAAGGCTCAGTGTAATGGGATTTTATTCACTCAGAATCTTAGGGATGGCTACATGGATTGCTCTGAAATTCAGTGATGCCACCTGATGATGATGCTTCAGTATTTATTAGTCTCATGAAACAGTTGATTGTAAACGCTCAATTTCCAAGGTCTAAAGATACTGTGGCATCACCAATGCCAGAACTTTCTAATTCACTGAACATAATAAATCAGTTTGAATTGTGAATTAACAAAAATATGCTATTTTTTTCAATAAAAATTTAAGTTTACCAATTCAGTATGAATCTGCAAAATTTCAGTATCCAGAGTGAATAAAAATATATGGCAAATCATAGCTCTCATCTGTTATATTACCTGTGGAGACTGCTGTGGAGCACTTCATTGTCAAGCAACTGGGCATGAATAAATGTTAATAATCGTGAAATTGTACACAGCATAGGAAAGCACAATTAGCAGTCACGACAGGGAGATCAGGAAGTTGTTTGACTACAAACGTCTAGTTGACACAGTAATTTCATAAAAGGCTAAGAATAAATGCTGATAACAGCTTGAGAAAATAAGGCAAGTATTATTTTTATCAAAATCTGCAGTGAAATTTATAACATGGGAGTGAAACACATACCCCTTGTGTTTACATGTTATGTTCATTTCTTTTTTTTACAAAATAAAACATAATTAATTTTAAAAAAATAGGGTAAGATTTTTTCTCACAGAAAATCCTGCTGACCTACTACAATCCTGTAATATGAATTTTGTCTAAGTAAGCATTGTAATTTTCACTTCAGGCTATCCTATACAATGACAGATCAGTATTAGAGAACCACCATGCGGCATCAGCGTGGCAACTCCTGCTGTCCGACAAGCGATTTAATTGGCTGTGCCACCTGGATAAAGCCGAGTTCAAACGCTTCCGTTTCCTTGTCATTGAGGCCATCCTTGCGACAGACCTCAAACGCCATTTTGAGTTGTTAGCAGAGTTCAACGCAAAGGTAAGCCAGAAAAATGTAGTTTCATGTTTTGTACTTTTATTAATTTTTGTCATGCCAGCATTCTGAGATACCGTGAGAATACGCAGGTTTAAGTCTGTGATAGATATCTTGTACCTGAGGCCTGTGGCAGGATTAAAAACTGGATTACTGTTGTAATGAGTGCACATGCTCCGTCTAGACTAACTGTATTTGCAAAAAACGTTGATTTCATGATGTTTCACCATGAGGGGAAAAAAGGGTGTGTCTGTATGTATGTGTGTGTGAGGGAGAAGCATGAATGTAATTTATACAATTATAAATGTATGTATATTTGTATGAGAGAGAAAGAGAGAGAGAGTGTCATGAATGCTGCTCATGCATATATGTATGCTTGAGAGAGAGAGAGAGAGAGAGAGAGAGAGCGAGAGAGACGCGTCTCCCAATAATTTGGTTGAATGACTATAGTACTAATGTCATTACTTATTTTAATTACATACATATTAATACTGATTCCCAAGTATGGTATAAATTGAAACATACACTGCTATATGGAGAGCATATGTATAATCTAGAATTTATGCGCCAGTTATTGTTACACATGCATTTCCAATTATTATTTGAATCCTAATTAGCACAGCTTTGATAATTCCTCACAAAAGATTATGTGACACTTTTTAATATGCCTGTTGCATTATGGTATAGGGTCACATTTTAGCACAGGCAGTGTCTGTCCTTCTGTTAACTATTAGTGTCACCATGATAACTTATCAGGGAGTTGATTGATTTACACAGAACCCACTGTAATAACCTAGCTATCAATAGATTGTCTCACCCATTTATGACTCTGGGTAAATTCTATGCAGAGGTCACCAAGCTTCTTTGTGGTGTCACTGCAATAACTTACCAGGAATACGATGGATTTTGCTGTAACTCAGCAGAATATTCACCAGTTAATATAATATTTGGCAAGAGTTTGACGCTTTCTCAAAATATGCATATTTAATAAGGTCAGAGGTTTCCAGACTTCTTTGGGGTTACTAGGAATTTGATTGATATGGTGACATTCAGTATGAATGTTTAACCATTAAAATAAATCCCCTGGGTTTAGGTGTCTGCAAAATCTGTGAATATTTAATTTTAAAGCATAAGGGTCACAAGATATACAATGGGCTTGTTATGTACACTTGTGGTGCTCCTGTTTAAATTGTCCATCGGCATTGCATTTCTTTTATATCAAAATCTTGAGTCTCCATGCAAGTAGAGAGAAACATCAGAATTGTGTGAACAAAGCATATAATAGGATACCAGCCTCGGGGAGTTCATTTTATAGAAAAGGAACTTGACTTCATAGACATCCTTATGGGATTCAAGGTTGTTTTATTTACACCCAAAAGTATTCTCCAGATTGTTGTCATTATTTTACATTTTATCTAAAGAGTACACCATGTTTGGATCTGTTATTGCCTGATGTTAAGTATGGTTTTAAGTATTAAAAAGAGCCACATTCTATATCAGGGTTCGTACGCACCTTGAAAACCTTGAAAAGTGCTTGAATTTAGTCATTTCAATTTCAAGGGCTTGAAAAGTGCTTAAAAAGAGAGAGTGGTTTGGAGAAGTGCTTGAAAAATTTTGTGAAAGAGTTTGGTGTATGTTGTGTTTATTCATACCTGGTATTTTAATATCGACTTTCGGGCATCTGTACCTCAGTCAAATGTATGAAATAGAAATAACCCAATCGTGGATGAATGAGACTGGGCGGTGAAAGTGACGATGTAACAAGTTAACATACGAGAGTAATAACTATGCTTCTTATCAAATAGTAAGTGAGCTGCTTTACTGTAAAGATCATGGAGATTTCCCCCGTGGTACGTATAAAAACTCTAATTGAAAACTCAATACACCCTATATATAGGCGAGTTCATGTAAGTATTTTCGCAAGATTTATAATTTAAATTTTAAAGTAATACTACAGAGATTATTAATATAGCTATTGAGAAGATCTGTCAAAAGGAATTAATTATCTGGGAACAAACCAGGAGAATAAAATTCGTGAAAAATACATGATGGGAACAATTCGAATCTGAGGGATGATAATAATATAAAACTAATTCGCTCAGTAGAATATGTTGTTAAAATGAAGTTAACTTTAAGTTTTATATTGGTAACTCGGTGATCATTTTGAATATAAAGTTTAAAAATGGGCCGCTGTGTATTAAACCACGACTGGCTATATATCAAATGGTAAATCACAGGCGCTTCAATTGCTATTTGTGTAGATTTCGGTTAGATTTGTTAAGTTTTTTTCTGATTACTTATTTCCTTATAACTATTACTTATTTTACCTTTCCTAGCCTTTTCATCAGACTTTATGGTCCATCTCCTCATTGTAAATTTTGTGTTACAAGACTTCCGATGTTGGCAACATGCATTGGTGAATGAGCACTGACCGTCCATAAATTTTGATGTCCTTAAAAATACTTTTCAGGTCCTTGAAATGTGCTTGAAAAGTGCTTGAAATTTTTCTCATGATAAGTGTATGAACCCTGTATATAATTATATTCAAGTTTAGACATGTCAGTATAGATAGAAACAGTAGAAAACAAGAATTAACCCCCCCCCCCCCCCCCAAAAAAAAAAAAATAATAACAACAGCATTGACCTTACTCTGTTCTCTAGAGTGTGAATCCTTCGAAGTAATTGTATCCGCCAAAACAGAGTTTTGCGGATACTATGTTTTCAGCTGGTCGCCGCCGCCGCCGCCGCCGCCGCCGCCGCGTAGGTGTCCGGAGAACTCCTCCGTAACCGCTGGGCGGAATTTTCCGAAACCCGGGATTATGTTCGGGTCACATGTGAACTGCTGCGCCCCGATTTTGTTTTGACCTCTGACCTTTCCTCTGCGCTCTGCGTCCGTTTGTGCGTCTGTTTCCACACATAAACCCACATATCTCGGGAACCGTTTGACCGATCAGGAAAATTTTTTTGCACAAATGTAGCCCTCGGAGAGCTTTATAACATACACCAAAAATGGTGGCGCCACCTGCAACCATGTTTGCACAGTGTCCATCTGTTCGTCTGCCTTGGGTTAAAATCACTCATATCTCTGCAGTGACTTAACTAATTCACCTGAAATTCGGCATGCGCAAACATCCTGGATAGCTTTTCTGATTTTATGACAGGTGGCGCCACCTACATTCACGTTGACGCTGCAGACATCCAAGCTCATATCTCGGGAACCGTTTGACCGATCAGGAAAATTCTTTTGCACAAATGTAGCCCTTGGAGAGCTTTATAACATACACCAAAAATGGTGGCGCCACCTGCAACCATGTTTGCACAGTGTCCATCTGTTCGTCTGCCTTGGGTTAAAATCACTCATATCTCTGCAGTGACTTGACTAATTCACCTGAAATTTGGCATGCGTATACATCCTGGATAGCTTATCTGATTTTATGACAGGTGGCGCCACCTACATTCACGTTTACGCTGCAGACATCCAAGCTCATATCTCGGGAACCGTTTGACCGATCAGGAAAATTCTTTTGCACAAATGTAGCCCTTGGAGAGCTTTATAACATACACCAAAAATGGTGCCACTACCTGCAACCATGTTTGTACAGTGTCCATCTGTTTGTCTGCCTTGGGTTAAAATCACTCATATCTCTGCAGTGACTTGACTAATTCACCTGAAATTTGGCATGCGTATACATCCTGGATAGCTTTTCTGATTTTATGACAGGTGGCGCCACCTACATTCATGTTTACGCTGCAGACATCCAAGCTCATATCTCAGGAACCGTTTGATTGATCAGGAAAATTTTTTTGCACAAATGTAGCCCTTGGAGAGCTTTATAACATACACCAAAAATGGTGGCGCCACCTGCAACCATGTTTGCACAGTGTCCATCTGTTTGTCTGCCTTGGGTTAAAATCACTCATATCTCTGCAGTGACTTGACTAATTCACCTGAAATTTGGCATGCGTATACATCCTGGATAGCTTATCTGATTTTATGACAGGTGGCGCCACCTACAATCAAGTTTACGCTGCAGACATCCAAGCTCATATCTAGGGAACAGTTTGACCAATTGGGCCAAAATTTTGCATGTGTATAGTTCTCACAAAGCTCTTTATCATACGCTAAACTGGTGGCGCCACCTGCAACCCTTTTTTGCACAGCGTCCATCTGTTTGTCTGCCAAGGGCAAAAATCACTCATATACAATATAGTGGTTTGACTTATCTGCCTTAAATTTTGCATATGTATACAACTTGGACGGCTTTCTGGGTTTTTTGGTAGGTAGCGCAACCTACATACACAATTTGGCTGCAGACATCCATGCTGATATGCAACACTTCACCCGTTCCACTCTGATTTAGGCGGATACAAGTAGTCGCTTGTCGACTACCCGTATTCTAGTTTTGTATGGACATAACCTTGTGGTTAAACTCATTTTGTATGGACATAACCTTTTGGTTAAAGTAATTTTGTATTGACATAACATTGTGGATAAAGTAATATTGTATGGACATAACATTGTGGATAAAGTCATTTTGTATGGACATAACCTTTTGGTTAAATTAATTTTGTATGGACATAACCTTGTGGTTAAAGTAATTTTGTATGGACATAACCTTGTGGTTAAAGTAATTTTGTATGGGCATAACCTTGTGGTTAAAGTCATTTTGTATGGACAAAACCTTGTGGTTAAAGTCATTTTGCATGGACATAGCCTTCTATGGGACATCCCCAGCTGTATATGCATATAAAACTTCTTTGAGGTAAGAATATTCAATGATAACAGAATATCACTCATTTCCATAGACTCTGCCACCAACAAAAAATTGGAAACTAATTACCATTTAAAAAAATAAAGTAATGCAGCTATTTTTTATCAAAGATCTTCATTTTCAAGACATACTGGTCTACCACCAATAGTAAGTTACATATTGCTCTTGTGCACAACAGTACTACATAAAATATATATCAGTTGGATAAAAGAAATGGTTGCATATAAATGCCAGGAAATTGAATCCAGAAAGTTAGATAATTTTGTCCTATTTTGATGTATATCTTTTCATATAACCAAAGTAATTTGCTCACATGTTCAAATACGCTGTCTTAAAGTTTTAAAAAAAAATTCAAAAGTAAAAAACTCCCTCTACTCTCCCCCCCCCCAAAAAAAAAAAAACACATGGATTTTGTATGTAGAGAGCAGAGTCCTAGCAGGGAATTACCGAGATTACTCAGAACCTTTCTACAGCAATCCTGCAAATGATGCAAACAAAATAAATTACTGAAAGATCCCTCATCATAAAGTGTGAGTAATACAGGAAGCATACAGGTTAAAAATTTACCTCCCAACATGAGAGTAAATCATAGCTTAAAAAAAAAACTTCTTAAACTTTTATCATTTGACCTTAAATATGAGATGTTCTTCATTAAACGTAGCATTAGAAATTAGTTGTTTCACTTATCTTGGTAATATATCCTTGCCTATTTCCTTCCTATTTCCTAATTTACCCATTGCAATTTCCTGCGTAACTCAAAACAGACCAGTGAGTTAAATTTCTTGAACTGCAGTTGTTTGATTTTATGGAGTGAAAACATATGCAGCTCCAGATATTACCAGTGACCAAAATTATCTGCTGCATAAAAATAATTCCACAGAACTTGCAGTTTTGAACTTTTAAAAACTATGTTCCATCAACATGTGTTCTTCTGTTGATAAAAAGGAATAAGTTATATTACAGTGCAATCTTGTGAAAAAAAACATAAAGGAGTGACAGCCTATATAATGCCAAGGGATTTATATTAAATTCAAGGAATCTCAGCTATTTGGATTCCAGTATTCATATATATATTGATGTCTCTCTTCTTTTTATGCTCATTGCCTATATATATATATATATATATATATATATATATATATAATTATTTCTGTGCATGAGGAGCTTCCTATTAAGCATATTTTTTTTAGTTTCAAATATAAATCATCTGAGCAACAACTGTTGATTGTTGCTATTTTTGTATGACCAGTGGCAGAATGGTCCAGATACTTTTAAAAGACTAAGTTTGTAGTACATGGTACACAGTTCAGAAGAGATGACTCTTTATCAAAATGTATACAGCATGCAAGGTTTATAAGCCTTATAATGGACACCCCCTTTAAGGATCTTTGTACTTTGGAAACGGGACCTGTCCCAATGTCTTTTTCAGATACTTTCAGCTCCCTGCCTCAGAATCTCCTTTGGTGTTTGGTGGCCAGTTTAAGCTTCAGTTTTATTCTTAGAGGTCAGTTGAAGAATTATTTGTCATCATATAAACAGAGGTATGGTCCATTGAAGGCTGCAGAATGAGGAATTCACCAGTCTGAATTTTCTTTAGGACTAGCCTGGAGATGGAAATGGTTTCAGTCATGTACAGTTTATGGTGCATCAGCAGCCCTATTGTGCCGTTGATCAATACACTGCTGAAGGCCAACAGTTTTTGTGCCCCACTGTGTTTCCTCTTGCTTTTTGGTCCAGTTGTTGTGATCAATCATATGGTAATTTTCTCCACAATAATGGATATTTTTGCCTTTTTTCATATCTGTTTACATACTCAAGGTCTTAAGGTAACTTTATCGGGGGAATCTTCATGTTTCTCACTGTCTTTCTGTTTTTGTTTATAAGAAAATTTAATAAAACTCCAGGACCTGCAAGAGAACCCAAAGTGTCTAATTCAAAAACAAATTTTCTGAAGAGCTATGAAATCTTAGTCTTAGAAAAAGAGAAATAAACTTTAATAGAAACCAGCAGTTGCATACTCTGCTATAACCAGTAAAAATGACAATATTCTTTATGGATGACATTCTTTCAAATGACATTCCCATAAACATGCGTGTTGTAGAAGGACACCCATGCTGTCATGCTGTAGAAGAACAGTTTTTAAAGTGGCAACTTCATGCAGTGACATGTTCTAGTAGGACACATTAGGAAATGCCATGCTTGGTAGCATAGTCTAGAAAGACCGGTTATGAAGTTACACCCTTGATGGCATGCCTTGGAATTATAATCTGACTCCCATGGTAGTAATTTTCCAGAACTGCAGATTCTGAAGTATAATAACCAGGACAGTATGCCCTAGAGGAGCAGATAATGAACTGACACATGGTAGCAGGCTGTAGAAGGGCAGATTTAGAAGTGACATCTTTGGAAGGTAGCAGGCTCTAGAAGGGCAGATTTCTGATGCTTTTGTGTTATTCTGTTGGTAACCTATATAGCTAGTTTTAATCAAATGTGATCATGTGCTTCTAATCTAGTGGCTCATGTAAATATTCCAAATTTATGGCCCAAACTGATATCAAGTGTGGTCACAATTTTTCAGGTACTTTAGAAAAGATGAAGGGTTACCAGTATGTATGGTCAGTCTCTGAGAGTTTTGTTAAAATTTATTGGTAAGGATCACACTTTAACAATTGAAAAAAAAATTGCTGCAAGACTGCTCATTATGCCCTTCCAATGTGATTTAGGTCGTGGACTGGTAGATTGATCATTTATTGTATTCCCTTGACAGCGATCACAAAGACGTGTTTTTCTGTACCTCTCTGGCTCATCCTGTGATGGGCCAAGTTGTGTCACCAATGCTTTTATACATTCCCCGCAGACCATCACATAATTGTGTTTCTTGACGTTGCCACAGGTCGATACAGCTTTTAATGCCTGTAAGCTTTCCCTTTGTGGGGCATTTCAAGCAATAGAAGGAAAAATTGTGTGATGTGGGCGTTCTACTTTGTTTCGGACATCCCTGCAATAAAAACTGTGTGTTATTAAATGACTTGTCAAGAAATGGTCTTATCACCCTCTAGAAAACAATCAAAAATACCAAGTTCAAACTATCTGGACTTGATGTTCACTTTCTTATAGCATAAAGCTGCAGTTCAATATCACTGTTTTGTGGCATTAAAGCATTGCATTAAAACTCATGGAACACCTTCCATTTCTCCATTTTAATTGCCACTTGGAGCATCTTTTATGCAGATTGACATATCAGCATGCCTGTAATTCAGAATCACATCTTCACATTGTTATAATATTGTAAAGACAGTTATTGGTCTATGGAAACTAGATGCAAGTTTGGTGATGTATAACCACATGTGCCTGATTACATATTGAAAGAAGACTCTCAGAAGGGAATCCCTAACATGTAAGACAGATTCTGTTAAACCATAAACCTTTATGGAAAAATAAATTAATATTTTAAATTCTTTTGGCATGTGCATCACAAACTGAATATGAATAAAAATGTTCATTCTTACATTTATCTCAAATAGTTGATTTTTATATGAATAATCATGTTGACTTTTTCTAGCTTTGTTATTTTGGATGTGTTGTTGGAAAAGTTTCCTCTTCACCATTAAGATGGGATGTGGGATCACATTTATTTGGGAGCATTACTTTGGGGATTTAGTTGAGCAGATAATTTGTCTGTAACCTGGCATATTTAACTTGGTGTTTATACCTTTTCAGCTTAGCTGACTATAAGTCAACCGAGCTATAGTTATGGTCCATTGTCCAATGCTCGTCTGTCCGTCCTTTAGACTGGCAAGTTTTGAAAATGTTAGACCTACAAATCCAAAATTCAGCATATTGTTAGATGTCCCCAAGTTCTCTTACCAAATCAAAAACTTGGTCATTGCGACTTCATTTCTTTTAGAAATACAGACAGAGGTACAGAGGTGTTGAAACTCCCATCATCATCATCCCCACAAACACACACACCAACCCTCAAGTCCTACCTGTGGAGTGGGAACTTAATGGCAACTGTATACATTTTATCCAAGAGAAAAAAATGGTTTAAAAATAATACGATTTAATTTGTCAAATGTGTAAACTGCTGAACTATCAACAGTTTATCAAAAAAACAACCAATGATCATGGTAATAGTATTGATCTTATATTCACAAATTGCTTACATGCTTAGGGGGCATAAGGAAACACATTGTCATTTCACAAATTTTTTTTTGCAACAATTTCTTCAGTCATTTCAACCAACCTAGCCTATATTACATTTTCTTCTCAGAATTTATCTCCATTTGATATTATTTTAGATTTTTACCCTAAAGGTCATCTTCAGCTGATCATGAGCACAGTGAATAATCCAGTCTGAAGTGATTTTAACATGAATAATTATCAATTAATTGTAAAAGGTCATGAAGAGTTATTGTCTTTCAGCTTGAAAAAAGTAGCCTTCCATTTTCTTATTTATTGTTAATTTATATATACATGTAAATTGCTTATACAATGATTTTGTTGACCTGATTTGCATTAGGAGAATAGAAGGGAGTCTATCTTCCAAGTAAAGCTTCATCCTATTTTTAATATTTTTATCAAACAGTTATCTTTGCTGTCTTAATAGTGCAGTTTGTAAAATTGTATTTAAATAACAGAATTTTTTATGGAAAGGTATTGTAGTGGACAGTTCATGACAAATTACAGAAAAAATTTTTTTCTTGAAATAATAACAGAGAAAGGGTTGTGTTTTATCATGCACAAACAGAATTGAAACACTGCTAATCTTATTAAGCAAACGAAAGGCATGTAATTACATTTATTAAATCCAGTTTGAAGATAAAGCCAGGGCCAAGGCTTCTGTTGTAACCTCACATTTCTTTTGAATCCCTTTGATGTGACAGAGACATTCTTCTTCTGCCCTCTGTGGTGGGACAAGTAAAAGTTAGAAGTCCTTTCTTACCAAGCTTTTTCCTCAACTAATTATTCCAGTTTTGTTTGATAAAGTCTAGGTCCTATCATCTTGAAACACCAAATCTTGATTCCAGCTGTGGCTTGCGTGACAGGAAGAGTTGTCATTCTCATGGCATTTCTGTCATCCTAAACTCTCATCATCAAAGAAATGGTCACAGTGCTTCTTTTGTCAGTCAGTATGTGACATAAGATCATGCGTGACTTGGTTAGTCCTCATCCTGTGAATCAAATGCAAAACACTTTTTTTTTTATATTGAAGTTGGTTATTCTAGTTATATACTGAGCCCCCGATTTGGCTGCAAATAATTGATTTTCATCTGTGTTGTTTTCTCACCTGCAGCAGAAAGTAGGGCTGGAATATAGCTGGTTCCTTTATGTTGCCACGGAGATTACAGCCCTGGTGAAACTACAAAAGGTCTGCTAAGAAGATTTCTCTGTTTTTCGCTGCAGGATACATCACAGTTTGGCATGCTGCACAAATATATCAAATTTTGTTGGATCAGGCAACCATTTTTATTCACTCCCACAGAGATGATAGCACTTTTTTGTTCTGACACATGAGCTAATTTAATTCTTCTTTAATGCCAGAGGCTTAATAACCATGAATAATCCAAACTACTGGTAATTCAAACTTGCATTACAACATATGGAGTACAGCTACCTAATAAGATGACAAGATGGCTGTGAAAACCTTCAGTAATTTATTAACATACATGAGCAGCATGCTATTATTGATCTAAATGGTAACAAAAGGTGTCCATTAAAATATCTTACCACCTTCTTTCAGCATACATTTAAAAATATGGTACTGTTACTTATTTCAATGAATATGAACTGCCCAGAGTAGATTGAATGTATTCTAACCAAGTTTGTGGTTTATTTGCTTGGTCAATGTTTTGGGTTTGGGTTAGCTCCAGTATATGGTCAACAACTTCTTTTGGTGATGTAATATTCTTTATTTCTCATAAATGTACAAGCTAAAATTGTGTTGCCTGACCAACTTAGTGCAGGTTGATCTCTGAGTCTCCCTTGTCTCACTTTAACTGTTTTATACATTCACTAAACACAATAAGAATGACCAATAAAATTAAAGCTTACTAAGTTAGATGACCAATGACAATCAAGTATATCATCACAGAAAGAGTGAATCTGGACTGCCAATAGCGGAGTGAAAAACATCTGAGCTACAGCGATCACTTGATGTCCCGTCATCTGGGACGGCTGTCTAGTCATCCATTAACAAGGTACAAATCTTAACTGCTGGACCTAGATACTTCTTACCTCAAAGATCCATAAAAGATCTCTTTGGAAGCCTTAAATTAGGTCACTGAGACTTATATTTTGCAAGCTATTGGCTCGAAGGTACCCCCATGAATAATTGAAAATTTTATACAAAAGCACCAGTATCTGAATAACTAATGCATTGATTGCCATTATTTTTTTCCATGTGTATTGATCATGGAATGTTTCATCATTTCCTGAAGACTGGAGGTGCCACATGTACTTTTTCTCAGTTATACTAATTTTTTATTTTTTATATTTTTGAGACCTTTAAATGAAGCAGTGTTGCTGTTAAAAGGGCACAAAACGTAACTGTTGGACCTAGAAACTTCTTACTGTATGTCCAGTGAGGTCCTAAGAGGTTCTAAGCTTATCTCCTTGGAAACCTGAAATTAGGTTATGGTGACCTATATTTTTGCAAATTACAGGCCAAAAACATGATTTTTAAGCACCCAAGGAGTCAGATGGGGCACAAATCATAACCGTTGGACCTACAATCTTCTCCTACTGTACATCCAGGGAGGTCCATGAAAAATCTCTTTAGAAACCTGAAATAAGGTCATAGTGACCTATATTCTTCAAAATATGTGTAAAATATTATATAAGCACCCTTTAGGACAGATTTGCATGATAAGTTACAGTTGGACCTAGAAACTCTTCATTTGATTAAGGGAGGTTCCTGTAAAAATGTCACTGACATATATTCTGATTGCTGTGAAAGAACATGACTTCAGCAACATAAGTCCGATGAGCACAAATGGTAGCAGCTGGATGTAGAATAAGGTCACTATAACCTATATCTAAGGTCTGTTTGCCAAAATGCCTGTTTTTTGGCACTCTGGGAATCATTTACCCAGTGTTCAAGGTTCCTTGAATTCAGCTGAATGCCATGGCCCATAGGCCACTTGCTGAGATGAAGGACTGTGTGGTTAACATTGCATTTGTCTCAGGAAGAACCAGTGGCTGAAATACCATGGTGTCTACTGGTACACAAGGATTAGCTATACCAAATGAAAACCTGGATAACTGATGGATAAACAAGAGAATAGGAAACAGAAACACCCTGGTTGATCAGTCATTAAACTTAAATCTCAGATAAAGTTAGTTTCCATAGTAAAACAGTATTTTATATATATATAGTAGTTTCTATTTGAAAACAAAATAATAATAAAATGTAGGTTACAGATTTCACAAAATGTTTGATTGATGTTGCTTTGATACATTTGGTACATATGGTTTTAATGATACCATGCATCTACAAATATCTGTTACACTGGCCTTGAAGGCACATAATTATTCCTCAGTTATCAAAAGTGCTGCCGATATTTCCATGCAGGAACCTCAAGGGACATACACAGGTGAAGGGTCTATATTCGATTTTCTTGTAGAGCCTGAAAACAAGATGAGGGCTGGCAGAATCAGACAGAGGCTGTTCTTGGCTGGACTCTTTCTGGGCCGCATGTAAAAACACTCCTGAGAGATATAGAGTGATGACAGCAGTGTTTCTGTTTTATTCTTCCCCCTGTTATCACCATCCTTTTAGACTCAGTGGGTCAAAAGTGAAAGTTCATGACATTTCATCACTGCTTGAGCAGGTGTCCTGCTGCCATGTTCCTCCATGCTTCTTTTCTTCCTCTGGTGCTCCTGCTCAGCAGGTGGCACCTTTGTACCAAAGGACTGGTGCTGTTGTACAAAGCACAGGTTTTATCTTTTACCAGGAGGGTGAATCAGTTGGTATATTGATTGCTAAGGAAGCAAACCTGCCATGTAAGTTTTGGTGTTGTCATCACTCCCTGAACAGTATCTTGAAAAGCATGAAGTTTTCTGCTTCTTTTGCACAAATTGTAATGCCTTCTTTTTCTTCAAAGGAGATAATTATAAGACATTAGAGTTATATACTTGTGTATCTTAATAATCTTGTCCAAATTACATGATAACAGAATGTGGTAAAGGCGTCATAATGCTTACACCGGAAGGTCCAGGTTAAGACCTATAAAATCATCCTCTTTTAGTAGACATTGCCTCCTACTGGCCATGGACATAATACTTTACAAATTCAAAATGTCTTGTTTTTGATTGGCCTGAAATAAAAATGTCCGACCAATGCCATGATTTTATCCAGAGAATATGTCATTGTAAAAATAATAAAAAAGGATACATCCAAGTTATATTGAGTGTTGAAAGTGCATCAAACAATATTAATTTTTTTGTGTATACATTTAGAAAATCAGTGTTAAAAAAAAACACCAAGATACCTGAGGCCTTTGCACCCCAGCCAACCATAACAATCCTAACCATTTACTGTGGGAATGTATGTTCAAATCTTTGACCCACATTAATATTTATAGGATCCTGTGACATGTAACTTGCCAGCAGGAACAGTAATCAGGTTATGCTTGTGAAACAGATAATTTCATGAGGTGCCCAAATTTTTAAGGGTTACATGTGTGAATGGCTATAACTGATGATGAGCTTGCATTCAGTCTGGATATAGCTATAGAGAGACATTTTGTTTCTGCCTTGGTTCACTAGAGCCCTTGAGCCCTTGCATCAGACATGAATGTCCTCAGCCTCATTATCAAGTTGAACAGACTCATCAGGTCTAATGATGGGCTATTTTATTAGATGTTGAAAGGATAATTAAGTCATAGAGTATATTAGCCAATACCCAATCATTGTGATATTGACTACTTTCTTTGAAAAGTCATAGTAAGGAATTTGGCCTGTAGATGACACTCCTTGTTGACTGATGATGAAAGAAAACATGTGACACTTTTGCATGTGAAACCATGAAAACTCCTGTGTTTCAATTGCTGCCACTCTCTTTGGAAGGTGCTTACAAACTATGCTGTTAACAGACATTTCTACAGGGAGAATAACTGAAAAATTTGAGCATTCAAGCAGGAAATTACCTTTTACTGAAAACCAGTTTACCAAATATGAAAAGAATTTTGATAAAACATAAAAGGTCTGTTTTGATTGAAATTATTTTTATAAGACTTGAGGAATGTTAATTTGGTACAGTGTATTTCACATAATTTTACCAATCAAAGAAATGTGCATTTTTCATGCTATATAGCAATTCAACATGTAAGAAAAAAAACCACCCAAGGCAGTGTGAAAATTGTTCTAAAAAAACAACCTTGCCTTAGATATATTTCCCAATTTGTGATTGGTCCATATGGAGTCTGAACAGTCATTAGTGGTGGTAAACACATCACCATTACTGAGAAAATGCTTTGTCTAGGACAGACATTGATACTGTCTGGTCGGAACTTGGACAGATTGATATTACTTTGGATGACATGTTTGTTAGATAAAGGTAGTCATGGACCAAACTCCACTGGAAAAGATGTTATGGCACTCAAATCTAATATGGCCACAAGTGTGCCGTCGGAAATGTAATCTTTTTTTTAAGGAAATCACAAAAGAGCCCCCATAAGAAGAATATATGGACCAAAATTGTTATGTAAGTCCCTGTTTTTATAAATTCAAAATAGGAATATTTTGAATAGGATGAAATATGAATTAAAAAACATTCCATTACATATACAATTAATCCTATACAACAAAATTATTCGATTTGGAATCAGTACAAATGATCATGAAACCACCATCACTGTCTAAAATAATCCTCAATAATTCTCTCCTTCAAGCTTGAATTAAATTTGTTGCTTATTAAGAAGAAGACAGTCCTGGTCAATCTAGGCTTTCCATTTTTCAGGGGAACATTTTGATAAAAGGGGGGTAGTATCCAAGCAGTTCATCTCCTTGGTGAATTTCAGGAAAATATAGCATCCGTCTTACCATCATCAATCATGGTGACTGCTGTCACAATAAGATGTGCTACTGTAACTAGAACATCTGTAGCTTAGACGTAACTCTTATTTTTACGTCATATCCTATCTGAAAGGGATTCAGGGAAGGTTTTTTTCCATCTCTTGATTCACATGCGTCTGAAGTAGCTGTAGAGCTCCTTAGGCAAAGATTCGAGAAAGGGACCTGGCTGTGCTGGGGATATGAATACAGCTCTTCATTATAAAGGGGTCTCATAATCAATATGGTATCACTGGGATTTAGTCTGCACATTCAACATTCTTTTACAGACTATCGTTAAACAAATGTTATGAAGATTTATGTGCCTTTTCTTACTTTTTTGCAGCATAGACTTACAGTGTTCTGATTTTACACCAATGTTTTGATTTATATTAATCTAAAAATTTTTGTTTTTTTTTTAATGCAGCAAGCTTAAAAGAGCTACATAAATTTTGTTTAGATTCATACACTTTGATAAAAAAGCACAAGCTTTTGATAATTTAACCGTCATGTGTTGTATCTTTGATGTTTTCATACATATCAAGTTCTATTAAATATTATTTCACAAAAATTATCAAAAAGGTTCACCTTTATTTAATCCTTAAACCACATTGAGTAATCACCTGGATTTCCTGCATCTTAGCTTGCAACTACAATATATAAGTTGCATTAAAAAATAGGTCACACTCATAAAAATGAAATATTTGAATTTGCATTTAAATGTCACACTCGTACCCATGCATCAAATATTTAAATTATTTTGCAATAAAATAAGATCATATGCACACCCTTGAGATATTTCAAGTTGCGTAAGAACTAGTTCATACTCATACTTCTCAGACATTTAAATTTGCATTAGAATTAGGTCACACTTGTACCCATGAGACATTGAAATTAATTTGCATTAAAATTAGATCCTACTTGTACCCATGAGATATTTAAATTTCCATAAAAACTAGGTCATATTCTTACCAATCAGACAAATTATTAAAATTTTATTACAAAATTATATACCTTTTGGTAAAATTCAAAATAGTAGCACTGCTATGTGCCCATGCTATACCACCATGAAATTAGTATCAGATTTGAGATTGTTGTGTGCTATATGTTATATTTTCTAATTATTAAATTATAAAACTTTAAAATATTTTACTATGACTCTCAGCAGACTGATAAAGAATTATGGGAATCCTTCAAATTTCATTATTTATATATTCTGACTGTTCATGAACAGAGTGAAAAAAGTCAGTGAGACAATGACATAAGAAAAGCGTAACAGGGGACTGCAGCATCAAGGCCATCCTCAGTAAGTAGGCAGACTTTGAAAATCCTCACCCAAGGTGGAGTATACTGTCTGTGGAAGGCACTTTTATATGAGGCATCCATGAGGTCTGGGATTACGGCGGTATTCTGGGGGGGATTGAGGTTCGGCTTCATGTAGACTGAACTAAAATGACACCGACTGATGCCGGCAGCATGTCCTGAAGCATGATGAGAAAGTCTAAAAGGTGGTTTGGACACATAAACCCCATGAGCAAAAGAGCATCTCGGCCTCCCTCAACACGAGCAACAAAACCTAACCATCATCCATAGAGGTTTTTCAGCATTGTCTGTATGAATAAGAAAAAGGCAGGAACTCACAAAGCCCCATGTGTGGCTGACATTTCATCATATACAAGTACAGGGAGTTTGGTCGACAAAAAAATAGTTGAAGATACCACAAGAATTATTGATTGGCAAAAGATGCACCTCCTATCATCTCACCCTGTTAGGGCTAGGAGGATCTAATGATTGATAATGCTGTTGTCTGTCCGCTAAAACATAACCAGGATCTTTTGAGTATTATTTTTTCATATATTATAGGGAGGCAGCTTTAACTTCCTGAGCGAAAGAATTGCACACTTTTCATTATGCCATAGAGAAAGAAGGGTTGGCATTATTTTGCCATTGGGGGTTGTAATTTTCCTTTGTCGCTTGCACATTTTTTATCTGATTGATCACAGTTTGTGGCATTAAGAGGAATATATTAGGAAGATGCCAGTGGATACAGAGGTGTGCCAGAAGGATTGAAGGTCAGATCAGAGAACCTTAGTTTCCTTCCTCATCAAAACTTTTTTTTTATCTCTAGCATATTTCGCTAAGTTTCTTACACCAGAAGAATTTCTTTCTTGAAAATAGGTCAATGACAATAACACTTGTTTCAGAAGCTTTCTTTCAAAATTATCTGATTTGCCCTTTGTACTTAATGTCATAGATTAAGAAACTTTTATTGACTTTCTCTCTCAAAAGCAGGAGGTAAAATTATTGATTTTTCATATGAGTTAGACTACCAGAATTGGTTAATATTTGATTTTTACATATCTCAAAATTGTGAGCCTTCAATTAAATATATTTAAAAATTAGTGAAAAATTAGGGTGCATAAGCATATTCAGTTGCAAATCTAATGCCTATTGTATTTTGACAGTTTTTGTTAATTCAAATTGTAATAAACTTTTATAGAGTAATTGTTATCTAGAAAATCTCATTTGTAACACATGGTTGTTATCATCCTTTAAATTAGTACTTTATTAATAAATTTGGTTCTTAAATTCATTGAAAGATAGCTCACATTATTGAAAACCCAACAAATATTTGTGAATCCGCAATAATTACAGTAGAGCAATGCTAACCACAAATATGTTATTTAGTATCCGCCAAAACAAAATTTTGCGGATACTATGTTTTGACCGGCGTTCGTTTCCAGGAACTCCTTTGAGAGTACCTGACTGATTTTTTCGAAACTTATACCAATTTTTGGGTCACATGTGAATTGATGCCTAACCAATTCGCGTTGACCTCTGACTTTTTACTTCCCTGCCCAGCCTCCATTTGTGTCTGTTTCCACACATAAACCCACATATCTCAGGAACCGTTTGACCAATCTGGGAAAAAATTTTGCCCTTCGATAGCTTTATAACATACACAAAAAATGGTGGTGCCACCTGCAACAATGTTTGCACAGTGTTCATCTGTTCATCTGCCTTGGGTTAAAATCACTCATATCTCGGCAGTAAATTGACTAATTTACCTGAAATTCGGCATGTGTATACATCCTGGATTATATCTCTGGAACCATTTGACCAATTGGCCAAAATTTTGCATGTGTATAGATCTCACATAGTTCTTTATTATACACAAAACTGGTTGCGCCACCTGCAACCATTTTTGCACAGCGTCCGTCTGTTTGTCTGCTGTGGGATAAAATCACTCATATCTTGGCAGTGGATTGACATATCTGCCTGAAATTTTGCGGGTTTATACAGCCTTGACAGCTTTCTTGATTTTATGACAGGTGGCGCCACCTACATTCTAGTTTATGCTGCAGATATCCAAGGTCATATCTCTGGAACTGTTTGATCTATTTGGCCAAAATTTTGCATGTTTTTAGATCTCATATAGCTCTTTATCATACACAAAACCATTTTTGCACAGCATCCGTCTGTTTGTCTGCCGTGGGCTAAAATCACTCATATCTCAGAAGTGGTTTGATTTATATGCCTTAAATTTTGCATATGTATACAATTTGGACAGCTTTCTGGATTTTGTGTTAGGTGGCACAACCTACATACACATTTCAGCTGCAGACATCCATGCTAATATGCAACACACCTCACTCTATTTCCCTTGCCACTCAATTCATGCCTCACTTCACCCTTTCCACCCTGATTTTACGGATACATGTAGTCGCTTGTCGACTACCCGTATTCTAGTTAGAATGAAAGAAGCAGTAGTGTGTGTGTGTATATATAACTGAAAGGGTTTGGTAGCCATTCCAGATGCTTGATACATAAAAGTAGAGCTGCTATTATTTCATAAATACATTAATGCGTAACTGTCAGTACTCGCAGGTTTCATGCTCCAAACATGAACCAACACAACTCAGTCACCTGATGAGTGTCACAGAGTGAGCAGGAAACCTGCGGGCAGTGACAATTATGCATTAATGTGTTTATGAATTTATATATATATATATGATACTGATGTCTTTAGAAAGATTAAACTAACAATTTTTTCATATATATATATACACCACAGATGTGCACATTGAGAAGACCTTGTTCTCTCTAATTAATAGATGCAGAACATTGGGTCGTATAAACATCAAATAGCTACAAACATAGAAATAATATATTTTATATTACAATTCTAAAAGGAATTATTATAATCATTTTTATATCTTATACAATTATTTTACATTACTGGTGTTCACCAATGCAAAATAACACTTTTATGTTCATTTTATTTTTATCAACTTGAAAATGTCCCTCAAAACAGAACTGCCCTGTTGACCGTAATACAGTTAGGAATTTTCTAGGAATCTCTTTTAGGTGCACCACCTATAAACACAAGGAAGATTTCAATTCTGTGTGCCTAACCTATGCAAATCAGCTCATTATGGATTCATATCTAGTTTACTGGACCAGACCAGAGATATCTTTTGAGAACCGGCTTTTTCTTTTGGGACAAAGAGGCGGCATAGAAAATGAGAAAAATTATCAAGGAATGCTGGTCTGCATTGCTAAGTAATGTGTGGTAAGTTATATGTATAACCAAGAAATATTTGACAACAGGGTCAAAGTTATATCTGTTTTATTTGCATTTTATTCACATTGCCACAGAAAAATGTCTTATTGCCATAATAATTGTATCCGCCATAACAGAGTTTTGCGTATACTATGTTTTCAGTCGGACGCCCCCGCATAGGTTTCCGTAGAACTCCTCCGTAATCACTGGGCAGAATTTTTTCGCGAACCTGTGAGCTTATGCGATGGTGTATCGTCGTGCATTGTCTCTACGTTAACCATAGCTATATCACAGCGTCTAGACACAATGTCTAGACGCAGAATTCCCAGATTATTGGAACTATATGTACAGGGCGAATTCACAGACCCTGTTTTCGTCACAATTAGGAACGCTCGGTTCTTCACAGTGTCCTGAGGTCCGTGCATGCGTTCCACACAAATGGCTCTTTTCAGTTAGCCTTGAGCCAACTGTAGTGAAGACAATTCAAGTCAGTAAAACAAACGCTTTTGCTTTTCAAGTTAGTGGCTTGTGGTCATCCGTTGCCATTACGTCGTAAACCTTGCTCCAATGTGACTGCATAAAACGTTACAGGAGGCACACTTTGGTATTCCAGTAGAGTGTGAGCTTTTGCTACAGGTAGGCTATGTACACTTTAACTTTAAAATGTTTAAGCTTGTCATAAAACTAGTAATAATTTAATTTAAGTTGAAACCAGTACAAATGTTAAACAGGCACCGTATAATGCATTGCGCTACGCTGTAATATTTTCTTTGCTTAAGTATAAGTTATTATACTGTATAAGGTCAACATAACATACCCAGCTTTATAAGCCAAGAACTTTGTATGTAATATTATTTACGTTAAAACGGTGTATGTAATGTAAGTTACATTGACAGGTATTTTCAAGGTACAAATATATTGCTACAGCCGTACGTCTTGCAATGAGAACCACCAGGCACGTGGCCATCATGATGGTTCTTGCCATGATGTTCAACACAGTTTAGCCTCTATCCTCTCTTGATAGGGTATGACTTGTTCAATATTGTTCAGGCATTATCTATGCGATATTGCAATGTAAGGCATATTATCATGTAAATTGTTGCCGCAATTATAATATCTCAGTTGAATTTCTTATGTCAACGGTATGTAACGCTAATATAATTTTTATAAGAAACTATAATAGAACCGGTCTGTTGAACAATAAATTAATAACAATAACGATGTACCTAACACCGTTATTGAACTGGTACGTTGAACAGTAACTGTTTCCTTAACACTTCCCATTGCATGTATTTCAACAGGGTTTTTCTCTATTTTATGAATAAACTGGTCGTCACACACTCTTGGCCTTGGCAGTCTGATTTTCACACGCGGTTTTCCCCGTGGTGTTCCCTGTTACATATATCTTTCAGCTGTTTATAAAAACTTGGTTTGGAATTTTAGCGAATCTGTGTTCTTATGCAATGGTGTGGCGTTGTCCGTCTTCCGTCGTCCTTCATGCGTCATAGCTATCTCAAAAAGGGCAGGAGCTAGCATCACCAATTTTTTTGCAAAAGATTTGTCACCTAAAAAATTATCGGATTTTTAGCAAACCTGTGGGATTATGCAATTTTGCTGCATCGTCCATCGTGCGTCAGTGCGTCTTGTGTTGTCTCTGGTTAACCATAACCAAAAATGGCAGGAGCTAGCATCACCAAATTTTTCCAAATAATCAGTCATCAGTCATCATTTCTTTATTTTTTTCTAACTGCATTTTTTTAGATTTTTGCACAGCGTCCATCTGTTCTTCTGCCTTTGGATACAAACACTCATATCTCTGCATTGGTTGGACTTATCGACCTAGAATTTTGCATGTGTATACATCTTGGACAGCTTTCTTGATTTTATGACAGGTGGCGCCACCTACATCAGCTGCAGACATCCAAGCTCATATCTCAGGAACCGTTTTACCAGTTGGGCCAAAATTTTGCGTGTGTATAGATCTACCATAGCTCTTTATCATATGCAAAACTGGTGGCGCCATTTGCAACCATTTTTGCACAGCATCCATCTGTTCATCTGCCTTGGGTTAAAATCACTCATATCTCGGCAGTGGTTTGACCTATCCACCTGAAATTTTAGCAGGTATACATCATTGACAGCTTTCTTGATTTTTTATGGCAGGAGGCACCACCTAAATTCAAATTTACGCTGCAGACATCTAAGCTCATATCTCTGGAACCATTTGACAGATTGGGCAAAAATTTTGCATGTTTATAGATCTCACATAGCTCTTTATCATACACAAAACTGGTGGTGCCACGTGCAATCATTTCTGCACAGTGTCCGTCTGTTTGTCTGCTGTGGGATAAAATCACTCCTATCTCAGCAGTGGTTTGACATATCTGCCTAAAATTTTGCAGGTTTATACATCTTGGATAGCTTTCTCGATTTTGAGGCAGGTGGTGCCACCTACATTTATGTATATGCTGCAGACATTCAGGCTTGTATCTCAGGACTTGTTTGACATATAGCCTCCTGAAATTTCACATGTGTATATATCTCACATAGCTCTTAATCATACACAAGATTGGTGGCTCCACCTGCGACCATTTTTGCACAAGTCCTTCTGTTTGTCTGCTGTTGGATAAAATCACTCATATACAAGTAGTGGTTTGACTTACCTGCTTAAATTTTGAATATGTATACAACTTTGACAGCTTTCTGGATTTTGTGGTAGGTGGCACAACCTACATACACAAATCAGCTGATATCCATGCTGCTACGCAACACACCTCACTTTATTTCCCCTTGCCACTCAATCCATGCCTCACTTCACCTGTCCCACTCTGATATCGGCAGATACATGTAGTCGCTTGTCAACTACCCGTATTCTAGTTCTCATGTAGATTTAGAGAGTTTGGTGGCAAAGGGACTTGAATAGGCAAAGTTTACAGTGGAATAACACTTTTTTTCATATCCTCAAATGTGAATAGGATTTCTTTGTTCTAAATGAATTGCATGAAATCCTTGTTTTCACACTGTAACTGTAAATCATAGCATGACCTAGATATGCTTTTATCAGCTTGACTGGCATAAGTGTCGGGTTACCTCACCTTTCAGTTAGACCTTAATTGGACTACACCTGAAAGACAGCTTCATCATCTAAAGCACCTTTGTGCAGAATCAGCAACTATGCAAAGGAGCTTATTAACCTAATGTGCTTCATGTCCTTTAACAGGAACACACCCTCTCTTAATGATTAATCAGTTTACTTACGTCAGAAGAATCTTTATATATTATATGTAATTGTGCTAAAAACTTCCTTATATCAAGCAGACTTTGCAGTAGTGAATGTAACATTTTTCAGTTAATGATGTAAATCCATGTGCATATATTTCACTAAAAACCAGAATTAGATTTTAAAGATGATCATGAATACATCAAAATTGTTAGCTCTCATCTGTATTGCTATCTCTTAAAGTTATTATCTGTACTAAAATATTTTAATGGCCTCATCACAAGGAAGATCTCAAGACTATGCAAAAAATTCTATAATAATTAAAATCAATTTTATGCATTCACTTATATTACTTTGCATTTCTTTGTCACAATTCCCATTTTAGCTCATTACAAGGAACAGGCCACTCACTAAGCACATACCTCCTCCATTTCCGAATGTTTATCCAGCTCACCTTCCAGTGTAACTAAATATCAGTTCTTACCTCAAGATCGTACTATATTATAATACTAATGTCTGCACCAGGTATAAGTGTTTGCTGAGGG
This sequence comes from Sipunculus nudus, assembly GCA_026874595.1. NCBI lineage: Eukaryota > Metazoa > Annelida > Sipuncula > Golfingiida > Sipunculidae > Sipunculus > Sipunculus nudus. The sequence goes on along the minus strand of CM049311.1, from coordinate 79,786,258 downwards.
GGTGGGGGGGGGGGGGGGTGTAAAGCTGCACAAATAAAAATTTCTTGCCTCAAGGTTGTTTCAGTAAATTTATGTTTTGAGCTCTGATTTTAAATCTCACACTGACATTGCCCTGCTCTTCGAGTTTTTGAGCTCTGATTTTAAATCTCACACTGACATTGCCCTGCTCTTTGAGTTTTTGAGCTCTGATTTTAAATCTCACACTGACATTGCCCTGCTTTTTCAGCTTTGACTTTAAATTTCACACTGACATTGCCCTGCTCTTTGAGATTTTTAAATCTCACACTGACATTGCCCTGCTCTTTGAGTCTTTGAGCACTGATTTTTAGCTCAGCTGAAGGAAAATCATCTGAGCAGTGATCAGTCTCTGTCCATCTGTCTGGTAACCAGGCACAGATCTAAACTGCTTGACCTGGAATCTTCTATCGTGACATCCAGGGAGGACCATGAATAATCCCCTGGAAACCTGAAATAAGGCCTCCATTACCCATATCCTTGAAGCTTTGGGGCTCAGAATTACCCCCCAGAATAATTAAAAATTTGATACAAAAGCTTTTTTTAGCTCAGCTGACTGTAAGTCATCTGAGCTATAGTCGTGGTCCTTTGTCCGTCGGCCGTCCGTCCATTAACAGGGCACGTTTTAAAACCGTTGGACCTACGAATCCAAAATTCTGCATACCATTAGATGTCCCCAAAATCTCCTTCCATACCGAAAATTGGGTCATTAAAACTTCGTTCCTTCGAGATATTAAGGAAAAACCTCAGTTTTCCATAAAAAAGCAATTGTTACACTTCAGGTCTGCCTAATATCAAAACCACTGATCAGTTTTTGATCATATTTAGTATTCATATTCTTCCATATATTTTCTGTGCACATACCAAAAATTAGGTCAGTATTGGGTATTATTTTGAAGTTATAGGCCCAAATATAATGCAATTTTTTAAAAATCAGGAAATATATTTGCTCACTTAACATGAGAATTGCTGAAGCTGAAGACTTTTTTTCAGGAATATAACTTTATTTAATCAAGATTCAATTGTTTGCCCAAAATTAGATCTGAATTTTGCAAATTTTTCAAGTTATTAGCATAAATAAAAAATTAATACCTTAAATTTTGTCCAACTTTGGCAGTGGCACGTTTTTTCCCTGTAAGCACTGTTGATTTAATTTTCACAGCATATATACATAAGGATTTAATCTGTTAAAATCTGAAATTTCAAAGAAATTGTTTGAAAAGAGTAGCTTTTATTCAAGTTTTCATACACCATGTCAAGTGTTGTTTATATCTGGCCCACCTAGTAGTACAGCCTTCACTTGCATTATGTAACCCACCCCAGGCAGCTTGCCTTGACCCAGCTTGGCCACTACTAGCAGGCTTCTCCTCTGCCCTGCACTCAACCCCCCCCCCCCCCCCCCAGCTGGTGCATAAACTAGATGAATGTTATAATTTTCTGTATTTTATTTTATTCTTGGACATGCTACATTTTAGATTTTGGATTGTACCACCAGGGTTACAATGATTAAAGTTCACATTTAATTGTGTCCACAAAGTGATGTATTGCTATGAAAGTATGGATGTTCATCAGATAAGTGATGCTTTACTTCAGAAGAGTAAAACTTCACCAGGTGTGAAATTGACTATTAATTCCAGTTATTAATTATAGCTTAGATTGTAATTAGCATAATGATATTGTTTGTCCCTCATTCAACCAACAGTGTGTATACTTTATTTGAAAAGATGTTTTTATTTTATCAAATTTACTGAATCTTTTATTTTATTTCGGTGAATAAAATTAAGCTTGTCCTGAAAACTCCAATGTGCAAAACTTTTTAATAGGAATTCAAGGAATAATTTTTTAGATGCCATGTTGTGGCATTATTTTCTTTTAAATTCAGTTTAAACATTTGATTTAAAAATAATAAAAGATATGTGTATGCATAATATGACCCAATGTGAGCTACAATCTGGAAATATAATGATTGCAACTAAGAATTTTAATATTTTAACTTATATTTTCACTTTTATATTACAAATTTATAACACTTGTAAATAAAAAAAATGAATAAGATAAAAACTATTAATGAAAAAAGTGGATATGCTAAAAAAATAGGCTTATATATAAACTTAAATGCATTATTCCTTTGAAAGTGAAATGAAGGTATTAGTCCATTCTGTCCACTTGCCTGTCCATCTGTAAATTTTTCATATGCATCACAGTATCTCAAAACTTTTACTGTTTTTCTTCATGATAGTCTTGTCAGAGTATTAGTTTGCAATCATATATTGAGAACTTTACTATAACCAAGTAGGAGGGCCCTTTCCTCTTAGCTTCTCACATGCTTATATAAATATAAAACATTACAATAGAATATTTTTCATATTTGCATTTGCAAAAATTTCAAACTTTTGTCATGACCCAAGGCTCTTTTGTTTATATTCTGGATTCTCAACATCATTGTTTGGCTAAAACTGAATAAATACCAGACATGGTGCAAATACTTTGCAAATGTATATGAATATGAATATGAATATGTACTCCATTATAAAATTTCTTGCATAAAAATGGGAATTCAGGTAAAAATGAAAGTATTTGATTACCAGTGCAAATACTTTCAAAATGAATTCATGAATGCATATATTCTATAATATTATTTTAATAATTAGTTCAGTTATATTTTATTTAAAAAATCATATGATTCTCTTATTATTTTTTATAAATATTATATTGGCACAACATTTGTTATTAAATTTTAATAAATAGTTAAACTCTTTTATTTTATGTGCTGCTTATAAGTTATATGGCCAGGTCAAAATCTGTGTGACAATAGCACTCCATTTGTTAATAAAATAAATGAAATCAATCCTCTTCCCTGTCTCCAAAAATACTATCAAAATCATACATAAGCTAAACACCAACAACTCATAATAAAGCTTATATTTATTACCACACAAAACCAGCATATGCCTCTTTCCCAAATCATATTTTTTATCATATATAACAGCTGAGCGCCGTGACCCATGGGTCCCTTGTTTAAAAAGAAATTTTTATTTGCCCTGCTCTTTGAGATTTTTAAATCTCACACTGACATTGCCCTACTCTTTGAGTCTTTGAGCACTGATTTTTAGCTCAGCTGAAGGAAAATCATCTGAGCAGTGGAGTCTCTGTCCGTCTGTCTGGTAACCAGGCACAGATCTAAACTGCTTGACCTGGAATCTTCTATCGTGACATCCAGGGAGGACCATGAATAATCCCCTGGAAACCTGAAATAAGGCCTCCATTACCCATATCCTTGAAGCTTTGGGGCTCAGAATTACCCCTAGAATAATTAAAAATTTGATACAAAAGCTCCAGTATCTGAACAGCTAATGCATTGATCACCATGATTCTTGGCATGCAAATTCATCATGGAGTGTTTCTTAAGTTCCTGCAGACTGGTGGCGCCACCTGTATTTTTTTCATATTTTTCACATTTTTTCTATTTTTGAGACCTTCAAAGATGTGGTCTTCAATAACAGGGCAAGTACCCCCTAGAATAATGAAAAATTTGATACAAAAGCTCCAGTATCTGAACAACTAATGCATTGATCAACATGATTCTTTACATGCATATTCATCATGGAATGTTTCAAAAGGTTCTGCAGACTGGTGGCGCCACCTGGATTTTTAGCTCAGCTGACTATAAGTCATCTGAGCTATAGTCGTGGTCCATTGTCCGTTGTCCGTCCGTCTGTGCGTCCGTCCGTCCGTAGATGTGGCACGTTTTGAAACCGTAAGACCTAGGAATCCAAAATTCAGCATAATGTTAGATGTCCCCAAGATCTCCTAACAAGCCGAAAACTGGGTCTTTGCGACTTCATTCCTTTGAGAAATTAAGGAAAAACCTCAATTTTTTATTAAAATCCTATTTTCACACTTCAGGACTGCCTAATATCAAAACCACTCATCTGTTTTTAGCTCAGCTGACTATAAGTCATCTGAGCTATAGTCGTGGTCCATTGTCCGTCGTCCGTCCGTCCGTAGATGTGGCACGTTTTGAAACCGTAAGACCTAGGAACCTAAAATTCAGCATAATGTTAGATGTCCCCAAGATCTCCTACCAAGCCGAAAACTGGGTCTTTGCGACTTCATTCCTTTGAGAAATTAAGGAAAAACCTCAATTTTTTATTAAAAACCTATTTTCACACTTTAGGACTGCCTAATATCAAAACAACTCATCTGTTTTTCCTCATATTTCCTATAAATAATCCTCTATATAATTCCTATGTACATGCCAGAAATTAGGTCTGTATTATTTAATTTAAAAAAGTTATGGGCCCAAACATAATGCATTTTGTAAATAATCAGGAAAGAAATTTTATCACTTAACACAAAACTTGTTAAAGCTAAGCACTTTTTTCCAGTAATTTTACTTTTATTAATCAAAATTAAATTGTATACCCAAAATTAGATCAAAATCTTTTAAATTTTTAAAAATATTAGCAAAAATAAAAAATTGGTACCTTAAATTTTGCCCAACATTGACCATGGCACGTTTTTTTGCTGTAACTGCTGTGGATTTAATTTTCACGGCATGTTTTTGTTAGCATTTCAACTGTTAACACCAAAAATTTGAAACCAGTTGATCAAAAACTGTAGATGTTATTCAAGTTTTCAAGCACCATGTCACATATTGCTAGTGTTATGCAGTTTGCTAGAGCTCAGCTCCCAAGCTTCAGCTCTAAGTTCCTTAAATTTGGCATACAGTTAGATTTCTCCAAAATCCCCTACCATGCCAAGAATTTGGTCACTAGGACTTAATTCCTTCAAGATATCAATGAAAAACTTCATTTTTCCATTAAAAACCCAATGTTACACTTTAAGACTGCCTAATATCAAAACCACTGATCTGACTTTGATCATATATAATATACATATTTTTCTATACATTCACTATGAACATGCCAGAAATGATGTCAGTATTGTGTATTTTTTTTTAAGTTATGGGCCCAAACATAATGCACTTTGTAAAAAATCAAGAAATATATTTACTCCCTTAACAAGGGCATTGCTGAAGCTAGAGATCTTTTTTGTCAGGGATGTAACATTATTTAATCAAGATTCAATTGAATACCCAAAATTAGTTCTGAATTTTTCAAATTTTATAAGTTATTAGTATAAATATAAAATTAGTACCTTAAATTTTGCCCAACTGTGACCATGGCACGTTTGTTTCCCGTGAGCACTGTTGATATAATTTTCATATCATGCACACATAAGGATTTCAGCTTTTTAGTTTAGAAAGCTGAAAGAAATTTGCCAAATATTGTAGCTTTTATTAATGTTTTTTATGAGACCCTGTCAGACTTTGGCTCTCTCTAGCCCCTCTTGAGTCACCTGTATGTTGACCTTGTTGACCTTTCATCAAATTATGCACGCTTGAGGGGAGAATCCAGGCAGCTTATGGCCAGCCACAGTTGATCCAGGTGTTCAACCCAACTCATCTAGTAGTTTTAACCAACAACATAAAAATAAACAATAAATTAATAAATTTTTATTGGTTTTTAATAACAAATTAAAGAAAAATAGAAAAGGAATTTGTTAGTTTATAATAACAGGAAATTAACTTGCAGTTATTGATGATATAAGAATCTTGTATCGATGGGTAGAATGTCACATATTCCAAATAACACCATGCAGTCACCTATGGCATTTTTCAGTTCATTTTTAATGATAAAGAAGTAAATCATATTATTTATTACTAATCAATAAGGATTATATGAAGGAAATTAATGATAGACAAAGATGCAGTTGATAATATTAATCTAGATTCCTACTGTGTCTAGTGTGTACATTGATGTGAAATTAGTCCAAAATGAATTTTTTACAGTTATTTTTTAATATAAATAAAAGCCATAAAACCAGGTACTTATGATCATTATTTAAATGTGTGAATTTTGTATATTCTGGATTCTCAACATCATTGTTTGGTGAAAACTGAATAAATACCAGACATGGTGCGAATACTTTGTAATTGTATTTAAATACGAATATGATTATGTACTCCATTATAAAATTTCTTGCATAAAGAATGGGAATTCAGGTAAAATGAAAGTATATGAATACTCGTGCAAATACTTTCAAAATGTATTCATGAATGCATTCATGAATATATTCTTTAATATTATTTTAATAATCATATCAGTTATATTTCATTTTAAAAAATCATATGATTCTCTTATTATTTTTAATAAAAATTATATTTGGGACAATATTTGTAATTTTTTTAATAAATAGTTAAACTCTTATATTATATGTTCTGCTTATAAGTTATATGGCCAAGTCAAAATCTGTGTGACAGTAGTACTCCATTTGTTAATAAAATAAATGAAATCAATCCTCTTCCCTGTCTCCAAAGGTACTATCAAAATCATACATAAGCTAAACAACAACAACTCATAATACAGCTTATATTTATTACCACACAAAACCAGCATGTGCCTCATTTCTAAATAATATTTTTTTATCATATATAACAGCTGAGCGTCGTGACCCATAGGTCCCTTGTTCTTCATATTTACCATAAATATTCCTCTATATAGTTCCTATGTACATGCCAGAAATTAAGTCTGTAAAGTATAAATTCTTTCAGTAATGGGCCCAAACATAATGGACTTTGTAAAAAATCAGGAAAAATAATAACTCACTTAACATGAAAAATTTTGAAACTAGAGTCTATTTTCTCAAGTATATAACTATGTTTAATTAAGATTCATTTGTTTACCCAAAATTAGATCTGAATTTTGTAAATTTTTTAAGTTATTAGCATAAAAAAAAATCAGCACCTTAAATTTGACCATGGCACGTTTTTTTCCTGTAAGCACCATTGATTTAATTTTCACAGCATGTAAACATAAATATTTAGTTTGTCTAAATCTGAAAGTTGAAAATAAAAACTTGAAAATTAAGCTAGTTATTGATTTTTTTTCTGTAGTCACTTGCTTTGATTACAGATGCAGGGTCCCACTCCAGGTCACTGGAAGTCAGCTATGCCAGGGTTTCTGATTGTTACAGTCACTGGGGGAGATCCCCTGCTGTGACAGGTGTACAGTTATTCTCATATCACCACCCCATTCAACCCCCCCCCCCCCTGCAAACCCAACCCACCAAGTGTTATGCAGTAATTTTTATTGTTTTCACAGTATCTCCTTAATTGTAATGCTGTTTTCACTCCGATATGCAAAAACTTTCCTTAAAAAAATAATTCAAGGTGTAATGCAGAAGATGCAATGTTGTGTAATGTAGCATTTTTAAAGAAACCAATTTTCTTTTAAATGATTTTAACAAATATTATTGATCCCATCAGTATGCTTAAATTATTATAAAATATGAAGCACATTATGGATAAATAAAGACACAATTAAAAATTGTGAAATCTAAATCAAGTATTATTTTTAGATATTTATTGTTTTGCAGATTTAAAAGATATATTTTTGTGGTAAAAAATAAATAAACATTTGTATGCATGATGTGGTGTTATCTGACAAGATTGAGATTTATGATGATGCAATTGAGAATTATGAATCAACTTTTATATTCAGATATATATGTTAAATTGGAAATGTATAGAAATATAAACTTAAATTAGAAAATAATTGATGTGATAAAAAAAATGAGGATTTAATACAAACATTTGTTCATTATTTTCCTGCCTCAGCAGAATTTGAGATCAGGCTTTGTTGGCCCTGTTTTATGTTGTTAATTAGCTATATTTCAAATGTATACATTTCATAAAAAAAATACATATATATTTAATAATATATATTATACAAAAAAATGGATTCCATTGAACAAATTTGTAAATTACTGAAATGTCAACAGTTAATCGAAAAACCAACTACTGATCATGGTAATAGTACAGATCATTTGTTCACAAACTGCTCACATGCTTTAGTTTCAACATTAGGAAACACATGGTCAGGTCACAAAATATTTTTTGCAACAATTTCTTGCTCATCAATACAAACCAATCATATAAACCAACCATGGCCTTTATTACCTCTTCCTCTTACACTTTATCTCCATTTGATATTATTTTAGATTTTTACCTTCAAGGTTAACGACAGCTGAGCACAGTGACCCATAGGTCCCTTGTTTCATATCCTCCAAGATATGGGGCTCAGAACTACCCCCCAGAATAATGGAAAATTATTTGCAACAGCTCCAGTATCTGAACAACAGGGGCTTTCATCACCATAATTCTTTGCTTGCATATTTATCATTGAGTTTTTCATCAGTTCCTGCAGACTGGTTGTGCCACCTGGATTTTATAGAATTTTTACACATTTTTTTTCTCTATTTTTAAGACCATCATAGATGCAGTCATCCATTTACAGGGTACAAATCATAACCATTCAATCTAGAATCTTCTAATTTAACATCCATGGAGTTTCTCCATGGAAACCTGAATTAGGTCTCTGTCACCCATATCCTCTTAGATATAGGGCTCAGAAATACCCCCCCCCCCCCCACCCAGAATTTGATACAAAAGCTCAGTATCTGATCAACTAATGTGTTGGTCTCCATGGTTCTTTGCATGCATATTCACCATGGAGTGTTTCATCAGTTCCTGCAGATGGGTTGTGCCACCTGGATTTTAACAACTTTTTTTCTCTATTTTTTAAACCCTCATAGATGAAGTTGTCCATTAACGAGGCACAAATCATAACCATTGGACCTGGAATCTTCTAACTTGACATCCAGGGAGGTCCATGGAAGATCTCTAGAGAAACCTGAAATTAGGTTGCTGTTACTCATATCTTCTGAGCTATGGGGCTAAGCTTCAGTTAAATTGGGATACCACCTTCAAAATTTGGCATTCAGATGATAAAATTCCTTCTGTGAAGTCTTTCTAGACAGCTTTGCATCATGACCCTAGGGTCACTTGTTAATCTTACAATGACATGGCCATGCATTTTGAGTTTTGAGCTCTGATTTTAAATCTCAAACTTACATTGCCATGCTCGGAGTTTTGGAACTCGGATTTTCAATCTCACAGTGACATTCCCAGGTCTTTGAGTCTTCGAGCTGATCTGATTTTAAATCTTACACTGACATAGCTATGCTCTTTGAGTTTTTGGTCTCTGATTTTAAACATCTGATTTTTAACTTCAGAATAATACTTTCTGCAGTACGTCATATATCTGCAATGCACTATTGATTTTCTGTCCTTTCATTGACTAACATTACAGAATGAGAATGTAGCTTAAGAATTTGTCTGCGTCAAATTTGCGTCATCTTACAATTAGTCTTCATACACTTTATCTTTCTTACAGTGGGGCATCAAACAACTGTCCCTTAGAGAATTAGAAGACAGCTTCCAAGATATTGATTAAAAAATACGGTAAAAATAGGGTATCTGCATAAATAAAGTTCATTAATGTTTTAAATAAGAACTTCATCAGAGCTGTCCGCTGTGCCTACTGTAGTAGAGATAAAGTAGGGGAGATCAGATAAAAAATACTCACAGATCATTACACTGAAGTGAGCAAAGTGATATCAGATCAGAAGCAGATATTTAAATACCTCTGCTGTGATCTTTTACATGCACCTTTTATATGTCTGTACTTAAATATAATTTTTCAGGATCTGTAAATATTTATAGTTATTTGATGATCTACAAAGTCATGTCATTGTAACCTAATTTGAATAGCACCCATCTGGCCACAACTGGACCATTTACAGGCTATTTCTATTTACATCTCTCCTAGAATTAAACACTTAAGCAAGCCATGATCAAGTGACATGTGGCCATGGTGCTATCATTGAATTACTGAGCATTAACACTTGATTTATAAAGGACAAGCACTGTAATTTTAGGGCTTAATTATTATGTCTTCCCTCCACGGTGCGGAAGGAAGTGGTTTAGTAAGTCGGGGTTTTGTGGACTAACTTAGGGTGGTATGCTCACCGTAAGTTAAATCCCGGACTAGTTAAACCGCGTACTAACTGGATACATGCATATTAATGAAGAAGGTCAATGAAGTTCACCATCCTCCAGGGCTAAAAATAAAATTAAAGCGCGATTTAACTGCGAACTTAGTGCATGTATATGATATATAATATATATGTATATGTAGGCCTATATATAAATGTATGTGTAATATATAAAGAATACATATCATATTAATATACTTCTCATTCTGAAATTTATCTGGTATTTATATATATTATATACATTATTTTTAATATATATTATATATATATATTTAATATATAATATATATATATATATATATAATATATATATATAATATATATATATATAAATAATATATATATATATATATATATATATATATATATATATATATATATATATATACTTCTCATCCTGATGACCCAATTAAAAAAATTAGGTCTGATGACATAATTTATAATTATCTTTAAATCACAATATATAACTCTTGGCAAGATTACTGTTGCGAAATCTCTCCACTCCATCATTTTTAATTATATGATATAATGTGCAGTGATAAAAAACTCATATTTTGTTGATTACTGTTTATGTCCATCAAATGTTACTATTGTTGTAGACTACTGCTCATTACCGGGTATTACCAATTATCATTTTAGTTCATCACATTTCCTTGCTTAAATCTATTATTGCATCATTCAGCCAACTTTTCTCCTGACCTGAATACCTTTTATCCTTAAATATTTTAGTTTTGGAAATAAATATAGGCAATTAGCAAAACCATATTTGGGAAATAGTGCTTTTGTCAATGATAACATTATTATAGCGACTGAACTGCCAAAAGCTATTTTCCTCATCATAAACCTAATGAGCAAGATGCAAGTGTTTGTGCATTTACCACCAGTATATCTTTAGTTATGATTTAGATAATTAAACGAAGCCTATTATTGCATTCATGTTCTGCAAATAGTGACTTTTTTTACTGACTTCTTGTTAGCTCTTAAGTTAGTCCAGCGTTAAACTACCCCTCGGGAAGGTCTAAGTTTTTGGGACTAACTCGGAGTAGTTAAACCCCGACTAATTTTAGTCCAGCCATCAGCATACGGATTAAAGTTAGTACGCCGCCTTACCACGGACTATCTCTTTATCCACCTTTAGTCCGACCATCAGCTTACGGCCCATAGTGTTTGTCTATCATCAGAGGAGGCAGCGTCTGTGTCATATCTTGTGAACACAATAACTTTTTATTTTGTACAACTCAACAATTTGTCATAAAATTTTAAATTTGAATTGTTTCCACTAAAATCTTGGATGAGTTCAAAAACCAGTGACCTTGACTGTCATCATCAAGGTCAAATAGGCCAAAATAGATGTTTTGGCGAACCCCATAACTTTTGAAGTATTGCATTTTTTTCCCCTCACTTATGGAAACACTAATCGTTTAAATCAAGTTCTTTAAAATGCTTGAAAAAAACTGTAGACCTTTTCCTGGATCTTCAAGGTCATATCGGCTTGAATAGAAAGTATTTATGACCATTATAACTTGAACCACCCATAATATATTCCTGTTATTTGACTCTTAAAATGTTCCTACCAAAATCTTGTACAGGTTTGAAAAATGGTGACCTTGACCTTCAACATCATGGGCAAATTGGCCGAAACAGAATTACTTGTGAACCCCATAACTTAAATTGTAGCACAAATTTTTCCTCAAGTTTGAAACACTAATTTTCTTATCAAGTTCCTTGAGGAGTTAAAAATCTGGTGACCTTCACCTGGATCTTCAAGGTCAAATCAGACAGAATAAAATCTCAGATCAGTTCATAACTTGGTAACCTTGATCATCATCATACAAGGTCAAATCTTTAGAAATCAAGGATTTAAGTTAACGCCAAACTTTTGAAGGGGTCCATATTTTCCCCTTAAATTTGGAAAAAAAATGGGGCCCGTAGTGAGGGGAGACATATAGTTGTTTTTTATGTCACAAAATACAGGTCCTCTAGTTTAATGATGCAATACATATTGCAATACTTTTCTCATGATACAATACACAATACAGTCTGTAGGTATGGTGTATTATAATTTAGATTCCAAGCTGAATTTTCCCTGAATATAGAAATGTAATCAAATTTACGCTTATAAAATTGATTTCCAAACCATAAATACCAGTGATATCCAAGATATTAGCCAATCAGATTGAAGCTCTTCATTTTGTTTCATACCTATGACCTTTCAACCTAGATGCCTAACATGGTGCTGAAAGACTGATTTTAAATATCAGATGATGCTTTCCATTGGATGATCTGTTAAAATCTGTGTATCAATGAAGGACATCTGGTGACACCAAATTGATGTTTGACTTTGTATCATAATTTATTGGTCCACCATTGTATCATTACAGCCCTAGTAATGTTGCACTGTTGTTAAGATAGCTGTGTATCTTTTGCTCAGGTTACTTATTATCCAGAGTATGTAAGCTGTGAATTATAAGATTTATTATATTATTATTAAAGGGAACCTGTTCCAATGTCTGATGTCTGTTAACTTCAGATAATCCCTTGAACCTTTATCAAAACACTCAAGCTGTTTGTTTTGTTTATATCCAATGTTAATAACATGTGGGGGCCTAAAAAATAATCCAATCATATTCAGCAATGACACTTGGCAGTAAGTTAGATGAACCTGTTTTGCTGAGGGTGTTTTGCAGCTAGTGACCATTCAACTTTGGCATATATGCAACCAGCCGCTTAATGGTACATGGTTTTACCATGTGTCAACATTGCTATGTTTACAGGTAGCGTGTAGATAAACGATCCCATATAAATCTCATCACAGAGGTGTTTTAAGAACTTTTTCCTCAAAGGAATTACTTTGTGTCCATTAATATGTATGCCATAAAATCATGTAAATTCTAAAGAAAAGGCAGGTGAATAGCTGGCTTTAAGTGGTCCTTGGCTGACTATACAATAACATCTACCAGTGGCAGGAGCCCAGTACCTTAAAGCTGCACATTCACATACCTTTAGAAAAAGAATTTATGTGATTTCTGGCTTTCTCTGTGTATATATTAATGATCTAAGGGTAACTCTGCTTATAAAAATTTTCTTATAACTCCTCCCTAAAGGATGAATGAACTTGTTAATTAACAATGTGTTTGTAAACACAGAATTGTTGACAAAGGAGTAAAACATAAAACCTTAGGTGGTAGGTTGCATATATGCAGAGACAGAAAGGTCACTTGTTGCTAAACACCATTTGCAAAGCTCTGGCTTATCAGACTTGCAGCCTGAAAAGCCTCTTTAAGATAGGCACAATAATCCTCAAACATATCAACCATCCATAAACTATATTACCTGTACCTTCACTCTTTATCTCCATTTGATATTATTTAATATTCTTACCTTGAAGATCAACTTCAGCTGAGCACAGTGACCCATGGGTCCCTTGTTATAAAAGCTCCAAGGGATTACCTTTAGTTAAAAAAGGTCAGATTGGTGATTATGCCCCTTTAAGAAGAAGACCTTTATAATACACTCATGCAGACATTCTATAATTAACATGAGCTAAATAACAATCATCACAAATTTAAATACTTAAAGAAAGCAAGAATATGACATATGTGGTTATTGTCATGGCAATGTAGTCTAGATGTACCGCGTTTTGATATCTTGATGGATACCGCACAGCTTTCACCAATCCAGGGACGTGCCCGTGCATTTACTGGGTCAGGCAACTGCTCTGCGGAGACACATAAAATGCCAGTCTGACCTTTAGCTATCTGTTGATTCTTTTAACTTTCAATGGTGGTTTACCGTAACACATCTTCCACCTGCATCTGCAAGCAAGAGATCGAGAGCATGCCAGAGAACAGTTAAGTGAAAACATTGCCTCACCAGAGTAAAAAAATTCAAATGCAGAAATGGTTAGCAAAAACTGGAGGAACAAACCAGGGAAGTACTTGCAAGATTTATTTCTTAAACCTGAGAAAGAATTGCCTCCTATCTGGAATAGGAAAAAAAGTGTGACACGTTTTCTCTCCATGCCTATCTTAAAGAGGCTGTCCATTTTAATAAACTCTTGGTCTGTTTGCACCTCCAGTTCAGGAGAACAGCTCTCTTTTATTATATAGACATTACTTGCTCTTTAATTTTTAGCGAACCTGTGAGCCTATGCGATGGTTTGGCAGCGTCCGTCGGCCGTCGTCTGTACGTTAACCCATACAATCTTGAAAAGTTAGCAGGAGTTAGCATCACAAAATTTTATTGAAAAAACTAAGTCATTAAAAAGCTCTATTAGAATTTTGCTTAATTTTTGGCCAACTGCATTTTCCTTTGATTTTTTATAGAAAAAGCTAAAAAACTTTAAAAAATCTTCTTCTCCGAAACTGTTCAGCCAAATTGTCCAGTATTTCACAGAAATGATTCCTGGAACAATATCTTTCAAGTTTGTTTGAATGGTTTAAGATTGGTGATTTTTTGCAGAGTTACAGGAAGTTGAACTTAGTCATCTGTCCAAAAAAGAATACTAAATTATAATCTCAGAAACAGCTGGAGCTATCATCACCAAATTTTATGCCAGTGTTGGTCACATGAAGATATCTGAAATTGAGGTATTGGTGGCACCACCTGCATCATCCTATTTTGTACAGGGTACATCAGTGCCTGTATCATACTGAGGACTACAAAAAACTTCTTCTCTGAAACCATATGGCCAAATTGTTTAATATCGCACAGAAATGATCCTAGGGTAGTGCTTTCAAAAGTTTGTTAAAATGGTTTCAGTTCAGTGACTTTTGGCCAAGTTATGGGAAGCTGAATTTAGTCATATGCCATAACAGCCCATTTTAGCTCAGTGGCTACAAAGATCTTCTTCTAAAAATCCACTGGGCCAAATTCTTAAATCTCACACAATAATTATACAGTTTGCTGTACCATCCTGTATGAGTTATAAACCTGCAAAACGTTTTTTGACTGATGCCACTGAAGCCAATTTGTTGAATATTTTACAAGAATAATCCCCACAAAAATTCTTATAATAATGGTCTTAAATGAATTTCCACATGAATGATTTTTGGCTGAATTATGGAGATTGGATGATTTTAGATATTCCTCATGCCAGGCAATGTTTACAATCACAGGTGTATGGCTCTCTGAGGCTATATAAAGATGGCTGTACATTGATTATAAATAATTGGTATCAATACTCAACTTAATTCAAGAATTTTCAATCAGTGAGATGTATCTGTATTATAATTTTGCATTCAGTATGCATCTGTATGCATTTGTCATATATTCCTGATTTCTTTTTTATTAAAAGTCAGCTGAAAAGCATTTTGTATTTGGAAAATGTATTTCAAAGTTATTTCAAGGAGGGACCACTTGTGTACAGGTGGTAGCACTTGGTTTACCATGGGCAGATTGCCAAGATTTGCCAGTGCCTGGATGTTGGCTATCAGCCAAGATGATGTCAGCTTTATAAATAGCTTTGGCACAGTGCCAGGATTGGAAGAAGTACAGCCAATATAGGTCAAGAGTTCACTCAGTTCAGTAACTGCATTCTATTGATAGCTTTGAGACTGCCCACTGCATCAGATTTGGCACCAAAGTTCAGCCTGGATCTATTTATAGCTTTGGCAGACTGCCAACTGTGTCAGATTATGCAACAGGTCAAGAGTTCACTCAGTGCAGCCAGGTACAGGTCAAAAGTTCACTCAGTCCAGCCAAGTGCAGGTCAAATGTTTACTCAGTGCAGTAGCTGCATTCTATTGATAGCTTTGGCAGACTGCCAACTGTGTCAGATCATGCAACAGGTCAAAAGTTCTTTCAGTCTTGCCAGGTGCAGGTCAAGATTTCACTCAGTGCAGTAGCTGCATTCTGTTGTTAGCTTTGGCAGACTGCCAACTGTGTCAGATCATGCAACAGGTAAAGAGTTCACTCAGTGCAGCCAGGTACAGGTCAAACGTTCACTCAGTCTAGCCAGGTGCAGGTCAAGAGTTCATTCAGTGCAGTAGCTTGAGCCAGCAATTTGTCACAGTTCTCTCTGGGCAACTGCCTTTCTGACCTAAGTCTGGCCAGCACAGTGCATCAAGCTCAAGGGAAAATTGATATATTGGCCTGATTTTTTTACCTGTCTATGCATTATTGATCGGTTTCTTGTTCATAAGACAGGTGTCACCACCTACAATCACTTTTGCACAGTGTATGTGCCTGCTTATTTCTACGGAGGAATTAGATATATCAGCCTGAAATTAGGCATATTTATACATATCTGATACCTTTATCATGTACAAGACTGGTGACACAACCTAAAATAATTTTTGCACAGTGTATGTCCCTGCTTATTCCTCAGGAGGGGTTTGACATATCAGTCTGATATTTGGCATATGTATATATCTCTGATAGCTTTGTTGTATAAAAGGCTCGTGGTGCCAGCTACAATCATTTTTGTGTTGTGTGCACCCATGCCAGAATTCCAGCAGTGATGTTAGTGTAACTGTTTCTTGTTCAAAATGCTTAGTACTTGCATTGTTCATATACATGTTTCACATGTACTTGAAAAATAATGGTCCAGCATTGAAGCAGTATACCTGGTGTATATCCGATTGCACAGGTTCGCATGAGGCATGTAGGCCTTGTTGTATCCCCAGACAAAGTCGGGGGATACTATGTTTTCATACAGGTTCCACCACCGCCGCATATAAATCTTGTTGGCGCGATAACTCAAAAAATATTTCACGGATCTTTACCAAACTTAGTATATGTATAGATATGGGTGAGAGGACGGCGCCTATTTAAAATGAGGTCATGACCTCGACTAGGAGAGTGTCCTTGACCTTGAATAGGTCCAATTTTGGGGAAAATCACAAGAAATCTCAAGAAATCTTGCATGGCTTGATCCCAAAATCAAGTTGTTTGAAGATCATGGATCTGGTGGCGCCACCTATTATTCTTTACTTGTTTTTGTGCCGTTTAATACGCCCAAAATTGCTACTTGACAGTACTGTGAGCATTATAAGTCAAAGACTAATGGACAGATTTCTTTCATATTATGCATATAAATAGACATGGGTTATTGGATGATGTTTATTTAAATTGGTGTCATGGCCTTTCCTATGAGAGTGGCCTTGACCTTGAATATTGCCATATATGGTGAAAATCACACAAAATCATTAATTTCTCAATAAGGGATGCATGGATTGGTCCAAAAATCAACTTGACCGAGAATCTTGGATAGTAATGTCATGTACCAGAAACAGGTGGCGCCACCTGTTATTCTTTTACTTGTTTTCGTGTCGTTTAATAACCCCATCATTGCCACTTAACAGTACTGTGAACATTATAAGTATAAAAATATCTGACAGATTTCTTTCATATTATGCATATACATAGACATGGGTTATGGGATGATGTATATATAAATTGGGGTCATGACCTTTCCTATGAGAGTGGCTTTGACCTTGAATATTGCCATTTATGGTGAAAATTACTCAAAATCATTAATATCTCAATAAGGGATACATTGAATGGTCCAAAAATCAAGTTGATTGAAGATCTTGGATAGTATTGTCATGTACAGGAAACAGGTGACACCACCTGTTATTCTTTTACTTGTTTTCGTGCCGTTTTATACCCCATCATTGCCAATTAACAGTACTGTGAGCATTATAAGTCAAAAACTAATGGACAGATTTCTTTCATATTATGCATATACATAGATATGGGTTATGGGATGATGTTTATTTAAATTGGGGTCATGACCTTTCCTATAAGAGTGGCCTTGACCTTGAATATTGCCATATATGGTGAAAATCACACAAAATCATTAATATCTCAATAAGGGATGCATTGATTGGTCCAAAAGTCAACTTGACCGAAGATCTTGGATAGTGTTGTCATGTACCGGAAACTGATAGCGCCACCTGTTATTCTTTTACTTTTTTTCGTGCCTTTTAATACCCCATCATTGCCACTTAACAGTACTGTGAGCATTATAAGTCAAAAACTAATGGACAGATTTCTTTCATATTATGCATATACATAGACATGGGTTAGGGGATGATGTATATTGAAATTGGGATCATGACCTTTTCTATGAGAATGACCTTTTCTATGAGTGGGGTCTGATATTGATTGTTGCTGAAGATGGGGGGCCTATTCTTAAAGGGGGGAGGGATTAATTGTCTGGGGATACTATGGCACTTGCGGTGCCAAGAAATATCTAGTTTATATAAGAAATCATCAACTGCTCATTCACACATGAAATGTTATCAGACTTCTTCCATCATTTGCATGATCTCAGAGCAACCAGTAGTTGATACAGTAACAGTAACAGCAGCTAGAAATTGTCAAACGTAAATTTAAAAATAAGTTTTTTAACTAAAGTAGCTAAAGTAAAAGGGATGAATTATCTAAAAAGGCAAAAGAGATTCTCATGAATTCAGATATATAAATATAAATGTATATATCAAAAGTTTTCAAATTTAAGCTGTTTTGAAGACTTTTATCACTAAATGACAAAATAACATCACTCTTCATTGAATGAATACTGTAAATATTCTCCAGTAGGGAATGTCAGTGTAAACTGAATAATATATATAGTAGTAAGCCATTGTATCTGATGTTACAGAAAAAAAGAATAGTTTAGACACATTAAGACATAAGGCATCATCTAGGAATTTCTTGAATTGTTGTCAGTCAGTGTGTACTTGGGTATCTTTATATCAAGAATTGGATATCTTTGTTCTTATCTTGACCCTTTCTCTGAAAATTATTAGCAATACTAACTAAAATTTTTTGTCTTGTCATCAGAATCTCAATCCACCATTTCACTGAATGCCAATAAAAGTAACAGGCCTGAAGTACACCAGAATAAAATCAAGAATTTATTGGAGCAATATTCACTCAACAATCTCCATCATAAGCCAAGAATTCTCATCAGAAATAACATTTCAATTTCAAATATGTATTTTCAGTATTAAGGGTCAGACCTTTTAAAACATAAATATAGAGTATATAGAGTATGCCACCCAAAATGGCATGCATGAGCTAGTAATTTAAATGTTGTAGCCTTGTCATTACCAGAGGATGTGGAATGGCCAAATGAACGAAGGACCTTACTAGAAGTGACCTTGGTCCTGATTTCCTTTAGTCTCAATGGAATTTGATTGGATTAAATGATGTAGCATCCACTTATATTGCTTCATTTATGACTCAGAAGAGGGAATGTAAATTAAGGTCCAGAACCAATTTAAAGTCATATTGATAGAGCAAAATAGCAAAATTTTCTGAATTTGTTATTGACAAGTGATGTCAGCCTTTCTGCCAGCACACAGAGACTGAGATTGCTGAACTGAAAAAAGACACTTCACAAGTAATAGCCAGAATCGTGGATGGAATGTAAGACCATCCAGTTAATTAATCTGTAGACAGTTAAAATCTCTTGCAGCTTCTGGCAAGTATTGACCTATTAATCACAGCATATTTAAGAGCTGCAGTTTTCATGGATTATTTCTAGCTTTAACAACCTGCTCAGAATATTCAGAACTACTGCAGTTTTCATTCAGTTTACACTGGCTACTGTGGTCCAGGGGCTTCGGTGGTCTCAAAGTTTGAATCTCAGCTGAGAAGGTGACAACACACTCAAGGCCTACAGGTGCAGTAGTTGACACCAGGATAATAAAATGAGAGGAAGCGTTTGCTACTTCCCTGTAACAAAACCAGAATGGAATTCTGCAGATGTACAAACTTAGTAAAGGGAGCATTAAAAAAGGAGGAGGTTCCAATAAAAAAAGATATTATAAACTTATTCATTCATTATCAGAACTTTTTCTAATTTAATGGAATGTTTCAAGATGGAACTTTTGTAACTGTCTTGGCAGTCTATTGCAGTTTTGATGTAGTGAAAATTTGAAGCTGATGCTTTAATAGCATTCCTTATCTTTCATTTATCATTAGTTTTTTGCAGTGGTTACATTATCTGTTACATGAAGGCAGATCTTTTACACTCTGTATTTCATGGTGAGGATATATGAAATAAGTGTATTATAGGGATATTATTATATTAGCAGAAACTAGTCTGTAATGAATTGTTATCTTTTTTGCACAATGCATTTTTGTATAATGCATTCATGAGCTGTGTGTCAGGCTATTGATAGAATTATATCAGGGCAGTGCAAATATGTTACATCAAATAGTGACATTATATACATTTTCATTACCCTTATCTTTTTTGCTGTCCAAATAATAATTTTCTGGATACAATGAAGAATATGGAATTATAGAAGAATGGATATAAAATGCACAAAAAAACTGTGTAAAGGTTCCTCCTAAGTCAGCTAGCTACTTTGGATTGATTAACAGGGTACAATGAGAAATGAAAAATCTGTATACACTGTTCTGAAAAGGACTCAAGAAATTTTATAAATTATGGAAGACCATCACTCACTTGCCACCTGGAGGTTTCTACTCTGCTGACACTGTCTTTGGCTCTCATATTTCCAGTGAATGAATAAGAATACATGTTGCTAATTGTCTATTGGAATGCCCAGCTGGTCCCCAGTCAGGGATGACATGTCTGTATTTTATCCACATGACCTTGTTTTGACAAAAGGCTGAGGGAATGTGACGCAACTCCATTAAAATGTCTGCACAGGTTGGAAAAAGTTAATGGAAACAAAATAATGTACTTGATTGATTGTTCATTTTTGTCCAGCTCCAGTCAGAATTTACTCCCATGGTTTGTTTCATGGCATGAATATGTGATACAGTAATTCTACCATTTTGTTTAACTTTGGCTTCCTATCTCAGAGGATATATCTTACTACAATAGTAGTACAATAGTCAGCATGAGTGTGCAATGATAATTTTATTTTATTTTTTTTTTTGCATGAAAAATTGAAAATAAATAATTCTTCTTTTTATTTCATTAGTAAAAACTACTTTGATAAAATACAAATTTTATTTTAGTGAATTAAAATTTTCAGACAAAATATTAAAAATAATCCATTGAAAATTTCCTACTGTGATTAAAATACAAATTAAACTTAGGTTCACTAAATTTTAAAATAATCTCACAGTTAATATTGATTGATATACCAGTATAACAAAGTTCAGTCATAACCATGAGCTGTGACCTTGCAAGATTTATGGAGTGTTATACAAGGTTAAAATACTGTTTGAATTCAGGCAATTGTCCTTGAATACTTGGCTGTCTGTAGTTCTAACATGTTGTTGTCAGGATTCATAAATATGCTGTTTTCATCCAATAACCTGTAAATATATTACCCATTCTTTTACTTGAGCCTTTTCCTCATCTTGCACATTAAGTGTGTAAGTGACAACCATAATAAAGAAAGTATGATATATTTTAACTGATAATCTCAAAGCTAGCCAAAAATATTTATCAACTGATGATCAGTACAACTTTCTCTATTTCTTTACCTAACTGTTCTGGATATAACATATTGTCCTGTTTCTTGCCAACTCGAGCCTTCAAGGTCGAAGTTACAGCATCTGTAGTGAAGCCTCGTAAAGAAAGTGCAATCTGAAGAGTAAGAGTGCTGGTGCACTGTAAAATATAGGTTAATACTGGTATTATCTTCATTATTTGTTTTGTACTTTTTGGATGACAGTCTCTAGGTTGAAGCAAAACTACTTTTGACTGAATAATGTTCAGCATTATGCCATGGCACATTTAATGAAAAGTGTCTGGCTTTCCTCATGTACATCACCATGACAACCAGGCAATGTCTGATAAAAAATTGTTTAAATATTTGTAAGCTTGGTATTGATCTGTAAACATAGAGCTCACAGACCTTTTTTTTATCTAATCCAAGACTTAAAACAGAAAAAGAAAAGCCCTAACATTGATTGTTCTGAGGATAAAGTTTCATTAAATTTTAAATAACTTACTAGTTCTTTTTATATGATGGAAAAAAATCAGTCTCATTTAAATAGTTTCTTTTCTTTTGTTTTGTATAACAAGTATATTCAACAATTTCTTATCCTTTCATTTTGTACAATTGGTTAAATCCTGCAATGTTTAAAAACTCTCAAATATATATAATGAGCTCACCAAGGAATTGAAGAAGAGATAGTTGATGGAGTCACATACAAAAATGTGTTGACAAAGAAACATGCTTTCAGAAAGTGACCTGAGACCATATACTCCTTATAAATCACAAGAAACTTTTATGAAATGAAACATCGTAACAGTTTATCTTGAATTTAATCCAGGGGTGTCACATTGCATCAAACAGTATTTACTTTTCTATTAGCCTGTGGTAAATAAGGTAAAAACAGCCATAGTATCCTATCTCAGCAACATTTCTTTGTTCCTTTGACTTTAAAAACCTTTTCTGTTGCAGGGCTCAAGGGGCTAAGAAGGAAACTTCAACAAAGAGGGTTTAAACTTTGTTTATATTCATACAGATTTTCAAAGAAATTTCTACCAGTTGTAAAAATGCATTATTGTTCATAGAACCTGTAAGTCAGTGCCTCCTTACAGCTTGTTTTCACCATTGTGCAGATGTTGAGTACCTGAAAAGACGTTACTAAGGCTATCTTGTCATGGTTTAAAGTTTTTTCTTAACTTTATTAATCCATGATTGGCTGACACTACACCATTTTTTACTCATTCTTCAAGATGACATTTTAACTGATATGATAAGGATAAACAGACAATAAAATATAAGGAATGAAGATAAAAATCCAAAAAAGTTGTGTAAATCCTGCACAGAAGATGGTACTCTGGGATGATGGACATTTACCTAATGTTTTTCTTGGGAACCTATTTTTCAGTGGAAATGTGTCTCAAAAATGCTTCTAGGCATTGTGATATTGCTACCATATTTTACGTACAAAATTAAGAACATCTATGACCACAGTGAATATTAACTTATTGCCACCTTTCTAAGACACAGTGCTCAGTGTGAAATCATTGCACAGTGGTTTTTTACACCAAAATTTAATCACTCTGATAAATTTCACAATCCCAATCTGTATGTCAAATTTCAGTCAAATCCATGGTACCATTCTTCATACACGCACAGAAGTGAATGAAAACAATACCCATCACTTCACCCAGGGTAAAAAGAAGCAAGAAAAGGGGAAGAATGGAAAATTGATTTGCCATTGCAAGAAACAAAGTGAAACACGTGGAAGTAAACTAGTCATTTATGCAAAAAACAAACTAGCAATCAATTCAAGAAAAAAACGGTTATTTTTGGGCCATGAACCAGTAACAAGTTTGGATTTTCCACTGGAAGCCTTGGTTCAATTCCAGACTTGGCAGTTAATTTGGTTTGTAGTGTCCAGTCTAAGGTTGGTGGTTTTATCCAGGTCCTCTTATTTACAACACCTCTAGAGACTGCAAAACACTACAGTCTGTGGCATGGGGATTGCCTAGCACTAGGTATTTTAACCTTATATATTTGTACAATCTGTGTAAAATGAATTAAGCTTAATGTGAAATTAAATGCAAAAACAAACTGGTCACACAATAAATAAACTGGAATTGCAAATAATAAAATGGTCATACATGTGCAGAGCAAACATATCAAGCAAGAAATATACAGATTATGTGAGAAACTGAGAAACTGATCATGCAAGAAAGAAACTTGATTATGCAAGAAACAAACTTGTTATGTAGAAAGCAATCTAATGTTTGAAATAGACTAAGCATGCAGGAAACAAACTGATTATGCAAGTAACAAACTTGCCATGTAAATAAACTGGTCATACAAGAAACAAAGTGGATATGCATGTAACAAAAAGGTCATGCAAGAAACAAACTGGTCATACAGACTACAAACTGTTTGTACAAGAAACAAACTGGTCATACAAGAAACAAACTAGTCATGCAAGTGACAAACTGGTCATACAAGAAACAAACTGGTCATTCAATAATCAAACTGGTCAAATTTTTTGTACAAGAAACAAACAAGTCATGCAAGAAACAAACTACTCATGCAAGAAACAAACTAGTCATACAAGAAACAAAGTGGATATGCATGTAACAAACTGGTAATACAAAAAACAAAATGTTCATACAAGAATCAAACTGGTCATACAAGAAACAATCTTGTCATACAAGAAACAAACTGGGCATACAAGAAACAAACTGGGCATACAAGAAACAAACTGGTCATACAAGAAACAAACTGATTATGCAAGTAACAAACTGGTCATACAAGAAACGAACTGGTCATACAAGAATCAAACTGGTCATACAAGAAACAAACTTGTCATACAAGAAACAAACTGGGCACACAAGAAACAAACTAGTCATACAAGAATCAAACTGGTCATACAAGAAACAAACTTGTCATACAAGAAACAAACTGGGCACACAAGAAACAAACTAGTCCTGCAAGTAACAAACTGGTCATACAAGAAACAAACTGGTCAAACAAGAATCAAACTGGTCATACAAAAAACAAACTAGTCATATAAGAAGCAAAGTGGTCATACAAGAAACAAACTAGTCATGCAAAAACAAATGTGGTCATACAAGAAACAAACTGGGCACACAAGAAACAAACTGGTCATACAAGAAACAAACTAGTCATGCAAGAAACAAAGTGGTCATACAAGAAACAAACTAGTCATGCAAGAAACAAAGTGGTCATACAAGAAACAAACTAGTCATACAAGAAACAAATGTGGTCATACAAGAAACAAACTGGGCACACAAGAAACAAACTGGTCATACAAGAAACAAACTAGTCATACAAGAAACAAAGTTGTCTTACAAGAAACAAAGTGGTCACACAAGAAACAAACTAGTCATGCAAGTAACAAACTGGTCATACAAGACACAAACTGGTCATACAAGAATCAAACTGGTCATACAAGAAACAAACTAGTCATATAAGAAGCAAAGTGGTCATACAAGAAACAAACTAGTCATGCAAGAAACAAAGTGGTCATACAAGAAACAAACTAGTCATACAAGAAACAAATGTGGTCATACATGAATCAAACTAGTCATACAAGAAACAAAATAATCATACAAGGAACAAAGTGGTCATACAAGAAACAAACTAGTCATGCAAGAAACAAAGTGGTCATACAAGAAACAAACTAGTCATACAAGAAACAAATGTGGTCATACAAGAAACAAACTGGGCACACAAGAAACAAACTGGTCATACAAGAAACAAACTATTCATACTAGAAACAAAGTGGTCATTCAAGAAACAAACTAGTCATGCAAGAAACAAATTGGTCATACAAGAAACAGTGGTCATACAAGAAACAAACTGGTCATACAAGAAACAAACTGGTCATACAAGCTACAAATGGGTCATGCAAGTAACCAACTGGTCATACAAGATACAAATTTGTCATGCATAAAATAAAAACTGGTCATACAAGAAACTATCAGGTTATGTAAGACAAACTAGCCATACAAGAAACAAACTGTTTGTACAAGAAACAAACTGGCTATGCAAGAAACAAACTGGTCATGCAAGAAACAAAATGCTCATACAAGCTACAAACTGGTCCTGCAAGTAACAAACTTGTCATACAAGATACAAACTGGTCATGCATAAAATAAAAACTGGTCTTACAAGAAACAGACTGTTGGTACTAGAAACAAACTGGTTATGCAAGAAACTAAACAAAATCCTAAGCAAACTGTAGGTCTAAGAGACAAACTGGTCTTCCAAGAAACAGTGATTGAAGCAGAACAATATAAAATTTGGCAGAGGCCATTTCACAATATGGTTCTTCATTGATTTGGGTATGGTATCTCTCCTGGGAGGCAATCTATTTGTCATTAATCAAGACCGCCTGGATAATGGAAATGTGGTCTTAGGTAATATTTTCTTGAAAGGCAGCTCCATTTATATCTGACTTACTAAACTGTTAAAAATAGGCACTTTTCCCCTATGGCCAGAATCTGCCTATGCCAAATTGCCTTCTCCAGTTGAGTGTTTTTTGTAGAAGTTAAAAGGGAACTTGATAGCATTTTTATGCAGTTTACATCACTTTTGTGTCTTCGACTAGTATAGACAAGAGGTCAGGTTCTGTTTACCACAGCTTGCGGTGTACCATTGTTTTGTTTTGTGCTCGGCAATCTGTCAATATGGGTGTTGTGTAATATGGATGCATTCTCCAGGCTGATGGCTGTATAAAAGGTCCCTTTATCACTAAAAAGGTGCATTCGGCAAACCTGGATGGAAAGGAAGTGAGACTGATCAGAACAAGGGTGTATCTAAAAGTCGGAGAATCCCCGGGGAATTGAACAAATCCAGGAGAATATCCAGAGAGTTGCCGGAGAGTTTTTGTACATCGCCATTAAAACATATTTTATCTGCCAAAAACAGGATGCAGTTGAAAATAGATGAATATGACAACAGTTTTCTACCTTATGTAAGCTATTTTATCCAAAGATCTGTACACATTAAGAATTTGAAACTGAAAATAAGGGACGGTCCCACTTTAGCCTGAACGAGCAAGCAAAAAAGTACATCCGACTTACCTTAGCAGCTTCAACCTTAACAGGTTCAAAATTCAAGATGAAAAGACCAAAAGTGAGAATTGCTCAGCTGTTAATGAGGATGATTTACTGGATATTTTGCCACTAGGTGGTGATCAGCCCAATACATCTGTGAAAGTTTCTCCTAATATTTCTTTAGAGAGGGGAAAACCAGAGTCTCAGCCAGCCTTTTCTGAAAATGCTGCTACATGTCTCTCCCCTCCTATAGCCATCAGTTTCAAATTCTTAATGTGTACAGATCTTTGGATAAAATAGCTTTCAAAAGGTTGAAAACTTTTGTCGTATTCATCTATTTTCAACTGTGCGCTGTTTTTGTCAGATAAAATATGTTTTAATGGCAGTGTTCATCCATACAAAAACTCTCTGGAAATTCTCCGGAATTTGTTTAATTCTCCGACTTTTAGATACACCCTCAGAACAATGCTGAGCGGAGACTAGGTCTGCAGACCAGAGCCAACCTGTTAATGGTGTGTGATTAGCATTCCCTAAGAGATGATTTTGATGATCTATGTCAAAATGACGTCAATTGGTGAAAAAGATTTATGATGGTTGAAAAGAGGCTGTGTTAGACTGTAACAGTTGCTGACCTAATAATATTTTAAAGACATATTTAGAGATCTTATCAACCTGATCTGTATAGAGGGTTTGTGAAGACCAACTTACTTTAGTCTCAAGGTGAATGTGGCTATAACTGTCAAATTTGTTTAAACTCTGTTCTTGGATGTAGTTTACCTGATTAATTTTATAACATGTTGCAATGCTATCCTAAAGAAACCCTGCCATTGAAATTATTTCATAAAATCCATGCATATGCGGCAGCTTGAACACAATCATAATAAATACTAATTTGTCTCTTTTTTTGCCAGTATCACAGTATGTGAGTGCACATTATACTTGTGTGCTTGATGACTACAGTTTACGGTCCAGGAATATTATAATGTTATCTGTTTATACATATACACACAATTATTTGAATGAGGAGTTCTTTAGTTTAACAAATCACTTGCTATATAATCTCCTCTACAAGAAACAGCAGGGGAATATCATATGAAATTTATTATAACCAGGGCTGCACAGTTCATATAAAAAGACCTAAGACCTGGATGGCCCAGTTGGCTGTTCATTTACAAAACCTTTATATAATCCTAGAAGGCTATTATCCCAAGTAACTTGCATTCTCTGGAGCCTCAGTGGGGTACACTGCACATATAAAGATACACATTTTTACTGACTGTAATTTAAGAAAGCTATTGGAAACATTTTCTTCCTCAATGGGAAAATTTTACTGCAGATTTACCAGATGCCATAGGCATTAAATAACATGTGAATATACAATGTGAATTAAAATATCGTGACATAGTGCTTCAGGAAGCAGGAAGGAGGCTCTGTAATCACTTAAATTTGTTCTGGCTGTTAATTTTTTTTAACTTTTGTTTTTATTTTTTCCCCTCTGTATTAAATCTCACAAAATGTTCATAAACGACATATTTTCACAATATTTGATATTGAAAGATAAGCCTTTAAGGAAGAAATAATTTATTGCAAAATATTTAACCTTTTTGATGTGTTTTGTCAGTCCCTTTGTTTTACAGGCATGATGGCTTGCAATTAGTAAAACTAGGTGGTTGATTCATGTAAAATGTACTTCTGTAATGCAGGTGACAGTATATACCATGTGTACTCTCTACAACAGCAATCCAAGTTCAAGTCCCAGTACATACAGACTGAACTGTTAACTAAATTGTTTTACATGGGACTAATCTTTCATTATGCCCATAACTCCTGCTCTGATTTGCAGATTTTTAGACTTGCAGTACAATTTCTTACTTTAAAAATGTTTGTGATTTTGAATTTGATATATTGTACAACGATTTTATATAATGCTCAGTTCAGATTTTGTTATATAACTTTCAATTATCTGAAAAGGTTCAATTATGGCCAGAGTCTGAGGTTTCTTCACGTTTTTGTAACTGAAAAAAAAAGTTTTGTTTGAACAGAGTTAAAGGTTATCTTGCTTTTGGACAGGTCAGCCCTACTTCCTTCGGGTTTTTAGCTCAGCTGACTATAAGTCATCTGAGCTATAGTCGTGGTCCATTGTCCGTCGTCCGTCCGTCTGTCCGTCCGTCCGTCCGTCCGTCCGTCCGTCCGTCCGTCCGTCCGTAGATGTGGCACGTTTTGAAACCGTAAGACCTAGGAATCCAAAATTCGGCATAATGTTAGATGTCCCCAAGATCTCCTACCAAGCCGAAAACTGGGTCTTTTCGACTTCGTT
The DNA here is from genome assembly GCA_026874595.1 of Sipunculus nudus. NCBI lineage: Eukaryota > Metazoa > Annelida > Sipuncula > Golfingiida > Sipunculidae > Sipunculus > Sipunculus nudus. The sequence goes on along the minus strand of CM049311.1, from coordinate 79,757,528 downwards.
CCTTTGAGAAATTAAGGAAAAACCTCAATTTTTTATTAAAAACCTATTTTCACACTTCAGGACTGCCTAATATCAAAACCACTCATCTGTTTTTCCTCATATTTACCATAAATATTCCTCTATATAGTTCCTATGTACATTCAAGAAATTATGTCTGTATTATATAATTTAAAAAAGTTATGGACCCAAACATAATGCATTTTGTAAAAAATCAGGAAAGATATTTGATCACTTAACACAAAACATGTTAAAGCTATGGACCTTTTTTCCAGTAATATAACTTTAATAAATCAAAATTAAATTGTATACCCAAAATTAGATGAAAATCTTTTAAATTTTTTAAAATATTAATAAAAATAAAAAATTGGTACCTTAAATTTTGCCCAACTTTGACCATGGCACGTTTTTTTCCCATAAGTACTGTGGATTTAATTTTCACAGCATGTTTTTGCTACCTTTTCAACTGTTAACACCAAAAATTTGAAACCAGTTGATCAAAAACTGTAGATTTTATTCAGGTTTTCAAGCACCATGTAACATATTTTTTTCATCAAGCTAGTGTTATGCAGTTTGCAAGAGCTCAGCTCCCCAGCTTCAGCTCTTAGTTCCTTAAATTCGGCATACAGCTAGATGTCTCCAAAATCCCCAACCATGCCAAGAATTTGGTCACTAGGACTTAATACCTTCAAGATATTATTGAAAAACTTCATTTTTCCATTAAAAACCCATTGTTACACTTCAAGACTGCCTAATATCAAAACCACTGATCTGACTTCATAAATAATATACATATTTTTCATTCTCTATGCACATGCCAGAATGATATCAGTATTGCGTATTTGTTTTAAATTAGGGCCCAAACATAATGCACTTTGTAAAGAATCAAGAAATATATTTACTCCCTTAAAAAGGAGATTGCTGAAGCTAGAGATTTTTTGTCAGGAATGTAACATTATTTAATCAAGATTCAATTGAATACCCAAAATTAGTTATGAATTTATCAAATTTTATAAGTTATTAGTATAAATGTAAAATTAGAAACTTAAATTTTGCCCAACTTTGACCATGGCACGTTTGTTTCCTGTGAGCACTGTTGATATAATTTTCATATCATGCACACATAAGGATTTCAGCTTTTAAATTTAGAAAGCTGAAAGAAATTGGCCAAAAATTGTAGCTTTTATTAATGTTTTATGAGACCCTGTCAGACTTTGGCTCTCTCAAGCCCCTCTTGAGTCACCTGTATGTTGACCGTGTTGAACTTTCAGCAAATTATGCATGCTTGAGGCGAGGCATACACCGGAATCCAGGCAGCTTATGGCCAGCCACAGTTGATCCAGGTGTCCAACCCAACTCATCTAGTAGTTTTAACCAACTTCATAACAATAAACAATAAATTAATAAATTTTTATTGGTTTTTTAATAAAAAATTAAAGAAAAATAGAAAAGGAATTTGTTAGTTTATAATAACAGGAAATTAACTTGCAGTTACTGATGATATAAGAATCTTGTATCGATGGATAGAATGTCAGGTATTCCAAATAACACCATGCAGTCACCTATGGTATTTTTCAGTTCAATTTTAATGATAAAGAAGTAAATCATATCATTCATTACTAATCATTAGGGATCATATGATGGAAATTAATGATAGACAAAGATGCAGTGGATAATATTAATCTAGATTCCTACTGTGTCTAGTGTGTACATTGATGTGAAATTAGTCCAAAAAGAATCTATTACAGTTATTTTTTAATATAAATAAAAGCCATAAAACCAGGTACTTATGATCATTGTTTAAATGTGTGAATTTTGTATATTCTGGATTCTCAACATCATTGTTTGGTGAAAACTGAATAAATACCAGACATGGTGCGAATACTTTGTAATTGTATTTAAATACGAATATGATTATGTACTCCATTATAAAATTTCTTGCATAAAGAATTTGAATTCAGGTAAAAATGAAAGTATATGAATACCAGTGCAAATACTTTCAAAATGTATTCATGAATGCATTCATGAATATATTCTTTAATATCATTTTAATAATCATTTCAGTTATATTTCATTTTAAAAAATCATGATTCTCTTATTATTTTTAATAAAAATTATATTTGGGACAATATTTGTAATTTTTTTATTTAATAGTTAAACCCTTATATTATATATTCTGCTTATAAGTTATATGGCCAAGTCAAAATCTGTGTGACAATAGTACTCCATTTGTTAATAAAATAAATGAAATCGATCCTCTTCCCTGTCTCCAAAGGTACTATCAAAATCATACACAAGCTAAACAACAACAACTCATAATACAGCTTATATTTATTACCACACAAAACCAGCATGTGCCTCATTTCTAAATAATATTTTTAATCATATATAACAGCTGAGCGTCGTGACCCATAGGTCCCTTGTTCTTGTTTTTCTTGGGCTGAATTCACTGGTTGGCATAGTTTCTGGTAGATTGCACTGCAATAGAACCTTCACAAATTTTCCCAGATAATGTTAAATTGATCAGATTTGAAAGGAAAATATTGAAAGTGACCCCACACCTTGGGGCTTGGCATCCTTCACTTCTCTTTAAGACCAAAAAATGGGCATTCCTAAACCATGGTTACATGTTGGAAAGTGACTGTCATCATCGCTTATGATATAGATATATTAATATTGCCAATATTATTCCATTTGTGGCCTGACATGGTCTTTGTTCATGTCAGGGTCATACAATTTAAATATCCTAAAGATGTCTTGAAAAATTGAATATGATAATGAAGTATTTAAAAAGTCATGAATTTTTAGAAATTGTTTACTATTTATTGGAAGTCTTTTAAATATGGATTGTGTTTCATCAATTATCTCATATTATCATAAAATCCAGTATAAAGTGACATTGAAAACTGTATTAGCAACAAAAATAAAACTATAAATAACTAAGAAGGGCTTTGTGTTTAATATATGGCAAGAATGTGTGATTACCCATTATGCACGGTATATTACTGTATTCCCTAAACATAGAAGCATGTCAAAAGCTGTCAGGTGTTGTCATTATCTTCGATCCAGGCATTAAAGATACATAAATTTGTTATCATTTAAAAATATGTGAGCCCTGTATGTATCATTTAGATTGTTTGGTTGCTTAAGGTAAATGATGAAGATGCCCCTGGGATTGATTGGACATCAGAAGCAGACAGACTGATGGTGTCAAACATGGTCATCAAACTCGCAGACATCAACGGACCTTGTAAGAAGAGGGATCTACATGTCAACTGGACTTATCGCATCACAGAGGAGTTCTACGAACAGGTAATGCCTCAATCCTCAGATGATTCAGGTAACACCTGCTTTCTAAGCTAGGTCTTGTTGAACACTTTTATTCTTACCAGTAAACTTCTAGGCATTAACCTGAATCAAAATAATTAAAAAGGTTTGCTCACAATAATAATTCTCTTTTTTGAAGTGCTCATATGAAAAAATAATTCTAATTGAAGTGAAGTGACCACTCTCTAATTCAGTTTGACTAGGCAGAGTTTTATGATAAATTATTTAAAAGGTAAACAAGAGCCTGCTAAATGAGAGAATTTTGATGGTGATTTTTATGTGGGGCTTGAGGTATTTTGAGGGTGTTAATGGGCTAAGGAATAAAACTGGTTGTTAGATTGAGATATTGATTCAAATAAATGCAAATCTTAAAAAGGAAGAAATACAAAATAGAGTTTCAGCAATGAAGGAGATCAAAACAGAGATATGGCTTAAAGTTATTAAGGACATTTTTTTAAAGAAATTAAGAAAATTCTCACATTATAAGAAAAATAAATGGACCTTGAATTGTTTAAGAAAGACACAGAGGAGAGATGAAAATAATGTGTTGCATTAGAGAAAAGTAGATAAAACTGGAAGGCTGCTTTATCATGGAGAGAAAACAGTACAAATGGAGAATTTTAGCATTGTCAGTTGGCAGCCATAGAAAAGGATCATTATTTCAAGATTGAGATTCATGGTCAGAATACAGGAAGAGGTTTGATATGGTTACAAAGTCAGGGAGCAGTCTTTAATGTCAGAATTAGGTGGACTTGACAAGATGGTTGGAGTGAGGCGTGGCTGAAAGTCGTTAGCATTCCCAGCATTCTCAGCAGCACTGTATATGACCAAATATCAGGAAGAAGCAAGGCTGTTTACTAGCTAATACCTGCCAGCACTTGGAACAGCCATCACAGATTTGCGAGCTCGATGAATGATTTAATGTTAGGCCAACCAAAATGCCTTCAGGGCGAGCAGACCATCTTGAACTTCTCATATGAGCTCAGGAAGCCTGCGTTAGACAATGAAAGACAGCCGAAGTGCCAGCACCAGGGAGAGGAGTGACGGAGAATGAACGTGAACCAGACAAACAGCACAGCTCTCCATGAATAATTTGATCAATTCCACAGTGCACATTCAGTCTGGATTGGTCATTCCCCTAGACCGGCTAAATGAAGGTTTATTGTGTGTGCCAGAACCAGTAATGATCAGGAGAAAAGTTTTTGTAAAACTGTCAGTGAGTGAATGGTACATCACATTTGTTCTCTGTTAATTGTGTTTCGACCATCTTTTGGCAAGGCCATGCTGTTACCTGATTGCACCATCAGTATTATTTTGATGAATTTCCACAGGACTATAAAACAAGTCTGTCAGCATTAGTCATATCTCATTCAGGAAAGCTCTGTTTCAACTGTCAGTGTAGTCTGCTGACAAATAAAATGTAACAAGAACACTGCAAGGTCGTTGTTATTAGTAGTCTTTAATGAAAATAGAATATTGTACTAGGCATGTGTATTGATTTTAATATGTAAATGCCAATTAAACACCCAATTAGAAGGTTTGTTTTTTGCCTCATTAAATCACACTATTTATATAATTTGGATATTTAAGTGTCTTAATGAATAAACTGTGAAGATGATTAGCTTTTGTTTATTTTGATATGTTCACAGTGAAATTACCAGTATTCTACTGAACAGTGGTGATTTTCACATCACAGTCATAATCAAGATGAATATTAGATTATTAGTAATTTTAGTCCAAGATAAAGTCAGAATACTATTTATATGGTTTTATGTCTGTTAAGCTGCTGCCATTGTAGATATGCAGTCCTTGTGAGTGAGATAACAAAATAAAATTATGTACAGATCATGTTCAGAATTTTATTACATATAGACATTGGTCAGTGGATGATGCCTTTACAAAATTTGCTCATGACCGTTAGTATGAGTATGACCTTGACCTTAAAGTTGCCTTTTTGGGTGAAAATCTGACAAAACATTATATATATCAAGAAAGGGTAGATACATTTTTTTCTCTGAAAATCTGTATAACTAAATATCTTTGATATATAGTGCTATATCTTATATGGACAACAGGTTCTGTTTTTCCTATGTTTATTACTTCTCCATCACAGTCACTTTCAAAACAGTGCAAATGATATTATCACTAAAAAATTAATCAATATATTTTTCAGATTCTACATGTGCATTATTATGTGTTAGGAAAACTATTTAATTTTAATATTATAAAAGTGACTTGATCTTGTATAATTCTTTATTTAGTAAAATCATGCAAATATTAGATATAAGAGTCAGTATTGGGATTGCCGATTAGCATCTAGGATAGTTTTATTATGTAGACTGTTGGCACCTGCTGTATTCATTTCTCATCTTCTGTGTGGATTATCTCCTTATCTCTGCAAATGTACTGTCTTCCCCCACATATAATCCACATTTTTTTGTCATTAAATCTAAACTAAAAACTTGGTGCATGTTATACATGGAGGTATAATTTCCCAACTATTTTCTGGTGCATTGAACATCTTTTTATCAGCCAGTGTTGAGTGATAATAAAGGGATTTTAAGAAAATGATCAGTATGGTTAAATTTTTAATTAGATAACAAGTTTGATCCTATTTATTGCTTTTATTTAAAAATACTTCATATATACCTTTAATATGGCTTGCAATCAGAGAGAACTTATGATATGCCAACTGGAATATGCATGACTGGGCCGCTTGTTGACATCGTTTGATACCATTGTTAGTTGGTAGATGGCGCTATATGCGCTAGCATTAGGGGCCATAAAGGCCATGGGATTTCTTTCACGGGGACACACTAATTACTTTTAAAACAACTTGACCCAAGTGAGGGATACTGGTCTGAATGTGATTGCTTCCTTAGCTTTAATTAGCCTGCTGGTGACTGGGTCATGGTCAGTTGATCAGTTATGTGATCATGGCGGCATCTAGCTCTAGATCCCTTTGGCTCCCTACAGGATCCTGGAAATTTATGTCGCACAAATGAAGGCAGGCCCCACCTTAAGAATGGTACAGGTGACTTTCACGGGTAGCACAGCTGTTCTCTGTGCACCCTGCAACTTAAACTAACTTATATTTTACTTGAAACAATTCTCTTTGGTCTGATTGAGCACACCTCTTTAACACTTTACAACTTGAGGACCATAGACTATTTGCTATGATTAAAATTGTTATGATCTGATAGATATGCTACATCTAAGAAACTTTGTAAAGAAGGTCCGACTGTCATTCCCAAAAGATCAATGCCAGGGAACCAGTAATTGTATCCCCAGACAAAGTCGGGGTACTATGGTTTCACAACGGTCCCGCCACCACCGCCCTGCCGCAGAGAAACCTTGTGAGCTGGATAACTAAAAAAATATTTCACTGATCTTTTTCAAACTTTACATTTGTATAGATATAGGTAAAGGGACGAAGCCTATTTAAAATGGGGTCATGACCTATGCTAGGAGAGTGACCTTGACCTTGAATAGGTCCATTTTTGCTGAAAATAACACAAATTCTTAAATATCTCAAGTAAGCTTGCATGGACAGGTCGAAAAATCAAGGTGACCAAAGATCTTGGATAGCCTTGTGATATATCGGAAACTGGTGGCGCCACCTATTATCCTTTTCTTGTTTTTACGCCTTTTAATACCCCCATAATTGCACACTTGACAGTACTGTAAGCATTATAAGTCAAAAACTAATGGACAGATTTCTTTCATATTATGCACATGTAGAGAGATGGGTTATGGGATGAGGTCTATTTACATTTGGGTCATGACCTTTACCATGAGAGTGGCCGTGACCTTTAATGTGTCCATATTTGGTGAAAATCACACATCTCTTATGATATCTCCAGTGTTGATAGCCATATGGATTTCAAACATGACTTATGTATGGCCCACCACTAAAGTAAGAACCCTATAGGTTCTAGGGTCATGAGGTGAAAGGTCAAGGTCACTGGCCCCCATCTTAAAAGATACTATGGATGCATTTTAAGCCAAACTTTCATCCCAGGTCTTCCATCTTGAATATATAGCTCACTTGCCAATATTGGATGATCCATATCAATTTTGGGGTCACAAGGTCAAAGGTCAAGGCCACAGGAGCTATCTGTCAAAAATTAGTTTCTGGATGATAATTCCTGTTTTTATTGATGTATTGATTTCAAACTTGACTTATATATGTCCCATTGAAAAAGCAAGACCCGAATTGATTTTGGGGTCATGAGGTCAAAGGTCAAGGTCACAGGACACCTCTTTAAAAAGATTGTGGATGCATTTTCAGCAAAACATTTCATCTCAGACATTTCATCTTGCTTATACAGATCCCCTGCCAATAGAGAAAGACGCCTGTAAATTGTGAGGTCACAAGGTCAAAGGTGAAGGTCACAGGAGCCATCTGTCCAAAAATTAGTTCCTGAGATGATAATTCAAGCTTGTATTAATATATGGATTTCAAACTCGACATATATGGCCAATCAATAAATCTAGACCTCTATTGATTTATATATAAAAATGGATGATCAGTATCAATTTTGGGGTCACAAGGTCAAAGGTCAAGGCCACAGGAGCCATCTGTCAAAAAATTAGTTTCTAGATGATAATTCCTGGTTTATATTAATGTACCAAGTGTCAGTATATGCTGCTAAAAATGGGGGCCTATTCTTAAAGGGGGGGCCTACTATGGCTGGGGATATTCTGGCACCTGCGGTGCCAAGAAATGTCTAGTTTTTTTTTTTCCTTTTTTTTCTTAATTTTTTCTTTTTCTTTTTCTCAGACAGTTGAGTTTTCATTTTCTATGCTTCTCAACTACATGTCTCATCATCGATGTAGTTCCAAGACCTAAATAAATTTTTTCACAGAAATACACCCTTGGTTTTTCATTTTAGGTTTATAGTCAAAAACCTTTACATAAATAATGAAAATTGTGGAATATCAACCTTACTTGTTTTCATAACCAAGTGACCGACACATGTTTTGCCATAAGCCATACGTAAATATCATAATTGACAGTGATTTTCTTGCTTGTTCTCTGTCACAACCACAATTAGGCATTTAAATAATTGTAGAGGATTTTTTTCCACATTTTCCATTCCTCTGAATTAATGTCTTTAATATGTGTGATTTCTGATATCACCATCCTGCCAACAGACAATAATTTATTTGTTTTTGTTCACGATTTGTATAGCATCCAAATATCTTTTCTATATCTAATAAGACAAAGTTCTCTTGGCACAGGTCTGAACACCATTTGATAAAATCATTCCAGAATAATTTGACATCCTCACATTCAATAAATTTATGCATAATAGTTTCTTCACAATCATTGCAACATATACATATTGGAGAATCTGCAAGTTTCATTCAGTATAGCCATTTCCTGTCTGCTATTATTCTATGAGCGACCTTATATTGAAAATCTTTTGAGTTTTACTTCTTTGGTACAGGTGTATGGGCATTGATAAATTTTTGGCCAATCTAAACATGAGTCAAACAAATCCCGTTCATATTTCTCTCTCGATACAGGTAGCTCCTGGTAACCACTTAAAAAAGTATAACTTATCTTTCTACAAGAAAGCGATAAAGCATGAAATAATTCTTCACCACTAATCAGACTGTTTACTCCTTGACCCTTACATATACTGTAGGTTAGCATGAATCTTTTCCAGCAAAAAGGTATAGAGCTTTTTAATGCCATATATTCCAAGAAATGAAACTCGAGCCCATATTTTCTATTCACTTCAGTTGGAGATAAAAATGTTCCCTGATAAGTCACTATGTCACAAACTTTCTTTATGCCGGCTTTATACCATTTAGGTAAAACACAGTTTTGTTTTCTATCTTAATATAATTATTGTACCAGAGTATTTCTTTTTTAACATGCTCTGTATTTTTAATTTCTTGCATGTCATAAAAATTATTTAAGGCGATAAGCAAATCCTGATAAAAAATATGGAATGTCCTCATGATATAGGCAATCACAGCAACCAAGAAACATGTCCGACATTTTTAAAATCTGATCACTAAAAAAACAATAAAAAATTTTCTCCCACTGAGACCCATTCCCAAACTTATAACGTTTAATCCAAGTTAATTTTAAGTAGTCATTGAGGATATGCAAGTCAGGTGCATTCAGTCCTCCATTCTGTACTGAAGACATTAAAACTTTATGCTTGATCTTAGGTGGTTTATTATTCCATATATATATTTATATACAGTATATTTTGCAATGACTGTTGGGTGGGGGGGGGGGGGGGTTTACGGAAATACAGTATTCTGTATCCCTGATTTAGGCCAGAAAATGGGTGTGTATTATACACAGGGTTACAGGTTTTTCCACCAAAATTGTGGTCCTAAATAGGGTTGCAGATTATCTACAGTTGCAGATTATCTTTGTTGAAAGACAGTAACTCAAAACCTAAACACGTGATTCAGCGAAATGATATGAGATGTTAGTCACAGACTCATGTTGGTTAATTTTATCCATGGAACAAGACTCTATTAAGATTTCACCACAATGTTATATTGAAGCACAGATTGGGTTTTAACTGGGATGCCTAAACCACTAAGCTACTTCAGCATCGAACGAGCTTGTGGCACCTATGCGTCAAAAGATCAAGCCAGATATCATACTCTCATAATAAATTGCAGAGATTCCGATTATTGAATGATAATCATAGACTTATTATACTGATATCTAATATATAGAATTCAGTTGTTTTGCCTTTAATAATTATATTTACCTTTGCATTTAATTAATATACAAAGCCATGGCTTATACTTTTTGTATTCCCCTTCATGGTTAACTGAAATTTAGAGAGTATATTAATGCATTGAGACTTTCAGGGATTCTACAGCAAATCCTCAGGTCATACAACACTGGAAATATTTGCTGGTTTAAAATTTATGAATTTGCTTGAAGCAGAAGTAACAAAGTATAATTTATCAGTGGTATTGGTTATAAGTTAAGACTTAATTGCAGCATAATCAGAATATCCTAAGATTTTATGCTTTCAGCTCTGAGTTAGTATTGAAACTAATGAAAGAACTTGATAGCGTTTTGCCAATATTTTATCAATTTTACCTTAGTTAATTTGTGTTTTGCTTGATCTGTTTCCCTAGAGTTAATTAAGTAATGCCAACATCTATTAAATAACTGCCTGTTGATTTATCACAGGTGCTGGGGCAGGACAGGGAGGTGAGAATTGTAACGATTTAAATCCATGACCACCATTACACTCCCAAATGAAGACATCACAGACTTCTTGTCGTTAACCATTAATCTTGATATTTTTTCTGCTTGCAATGTAGAACTAGTATTAAGTAAAGCATTTCCAAAACAGCAGTATACAAACTTTCTTCCACAATCTGTAATATAAACTTTGCTCTCCGTATCACCAAACAATGAAAATTTGAAACCATACATGTCTTGATAGTTGGTAATGTATTCCTTCCTATTTTTTTTATTGGAAATCAGAATGAAAATGAGGCTGAGATGACTGATATTTTCTGCTCAGATGATATAGATTCTGTGATGCTCACTGCAGAGTTTTTTCAGGCATAGTATATAGGGAAAGTTTCAAGCATAGTACATTTGAAAAGTTGCAGTTGGTATAGATTACTCAAGCTATATATGGTGTAACTTAATGGAAAAAAGGCAAACCTTTATTCTTATGGACTTAAAGATCAGTGTATCTGCATAGAAAACTTTTCAGTTATATGGGCCTGCAAAATCACTCTTTTTAAAAACAGTCATTCTTTTTTTGAAGATTTACTGAAAATAATTCTATTATTCTTTTGTTCACTCTTTTGTTAGCAGCACTTCTTTTTAACTTTTTTTCAGTGAAAAAAATTATAATTACCTTTTCTCCTGTTTGTAACAGTCCTGTTAAAACAAGAATGGAACACCTTGCAATTATTGTGTGCAAATGTCCTGCATGTGTCACAATGTGTGGAGAATGCCCTTATCTTCATGCAGGGGCATGAGTGATATTTATTTCTGACTTTTGGAGTGATAATATACACATACATCTTGATTCAGTTTAATTGTGATAAAAATATGGGAAATCGCTGCTAATTATACTCATTTTTTCACTCTTTATTTAAAAAAAGACTACTCTTGTAATTAACCCCAAACACTTACTCTTTTTTATGGTCATTTACCTTTGGCGGGACTGCAAGGCATATCAGATGCACATTAGTGCATGGGAACATGTTTGCTTGAGCCGCTGAGTTAAGATAGCTCTGTAACTCCTGTAATCCACATCTGGGTGTGGACAGTAAATGTGTGACAGCCGTCTTGCTTAATCTTCTGGAAATTGCTATGAACATAGGTCCAATTAAAACACTCCCTCTTTCATGTAGACTGATACAGTTGGTAAACCTAATTAGACCAAATAAGGCATCAGTGTGTTTTATATAATTGTTTTTTTTTCACACCTACATGGGCATTGCCCTTCCACTGAACATTAATTTTACTGACCTGTTGCCAAGCCAGACAATGCAGCCTTATAGTCAGCCACAAGGATGCAATTTTTTTACAATGTAATAAAGTGCACTCAAGCCTGAGGCCAGAATGATGTACTCTGGGACCCAGGGATGTGTTGAAATAAGGTGACTTAAGTATTGTGCATAAGCTCAGTGGCTTCTATGCATCACTATACTGTAGTAACCATTATGACATCACAATTGTAACATTGGTATTTAGGCCATCTACTAGCCTTAAGCAAAGCATAATGTTATTGCAACATCCCCAGATCATTCATGCTGATCTTGTGGATTTAGCTCTTGTGTATTCACACTGTCGGAGTATCGATAAAAAGTCCAATCTTTCTGGTCAGATTGGTGAATGATATTATTAGTTATAGGTAGGCTCTGTTCCAAGAAAGTCATATCTGAAAAATATACAGCCGCTGAACTTGGCATGACTTATTGAGATGCATATGAAAGGAAATCTCTATCTACTATCAGCTCCAAGCCCCCCCCCCCCCCCCCACCGGCCACTTTCACTTGACAAGCTTTTAGTATTTTAGACAGCCCATAATTCTCAGACTCATTTAACCCTGTTAAGGCATGAAATTTATTTACATATAGTTTACATACCCTTTCACTGGAAAGGCTGTTAGTATTTCAGCCAGCAGATAATTCTCAGACTTTGTTAACCCTGCTAAGGTGATGAAATAATAGTTTACATAATTACTGATGGCCTGGCAGGTCATCAAAACAATATAATCAGGACTGAGATTGCATGTACAAATTAAAGCTACTAGTTATACAACTAAGGTTAAGACAAAAGGTTAATGGATTATGTTGAGATTATGCAAATCTTCTGCACTAGTCATTCTTGATACTACTCACTGTATATAAAGGAATACAGACTTCTACTCACTGCAGATGTCATACCTGAAGCTTCTTTAGAAGTATCATATGCTGTAAAATTGTACTGTTATGAAGTGGTAAATTTAAATATTGGTAATCAAACTAAAACTTAAAATTCACAGAGTGACAAACACTAAGATCAGTGTTAGAGACTGATGAGGACTGATATTCAGACAGAGCCAAAGAATTATTAATGGTTCATCAGACGACCAAGTATCTAATGGTAATTCAGTATGTTTGTAGAGCCTAAATATACTCTCAAAAATTAGCTCTAAATTGGTTTCTGTGATGAGGCAGGCAGAATATGTTTATACGAGTTTGGAAATAGCACTGCAGGTCAGTCTATAACTGGATGTATGTCAGGTCAGACTTGGGATTTTCCATAGAACTTTTGTCCAATCAGATCTCACAAAAGTTAGGAAGAACACTTACACCTCTGATGTAATTGTGATCTACTTTGGGTCATCCAATAAGGTTTAGCTTTTATGACAAAATGCAGAAATATGGATATGTACGTCTCATATGTCACGTGAAAGCTCTGTAACAAAACTGTAGGGCGCACTGAGAGTCAGAGAGTCAGGGAGGCTGTGCGGCTCTCTCAGAGAGAGAGAGACTGTCCCAGACCTCTTGCTATTGAATAAAGACTTCTATCATCAAACTGGTCTTGGAACATTGTCTGCCACGCGCATCAGCAACCGTATGTGATACAGGTGGGGACATCCCCAACCTCCCCTCTGTATCAGTACAATAGTTGTGCAATCTGGCATTGATTTCTACTTTTTACATACATTTTACAGACAATTTGTAATTTTTCTTGTAAGATTTTATGCTTTTTCCAAAACAAAATAAAGAGTGGCAGCCTTTCAGTTGTACTTGAGGGCAACATCACTTCTCCTGGTTTGTGCGGACTTCTGTGGAGAGCTGCCCTTGGAGAGGAATACCCATAATCATTGGGACGTTATGTTATAAAATGTTCCAGCTTCATTATAAAACATAAATGATTCCAGTCTGCAGAGTTGTGGAAGGTACCTTGGCCAGGATTTAGGATTTTAATTAAATATTATTATTGCAAGGCTATCTTCATTTCCGCTATGGGGAGTGATTCAGTTTGTATTTGTCCTCTTCAGTATTACCAGGGTCTTTTTGTACAGTTTCTCTACCAATCATCACTTTAAATATTACCTGTAATTGAAATGTGAATTTGGCTTTTTATATCTTATAGTTCTAGCTGATGGGAATTAGATGAAAATGTTACAAATGGTTCTCTTGATTTATCTTTAGCTTTAAACAACTTGGCTGTCCATGAAACCTGTTTATATTCACAATGCTACTTCCCTTGTTTACTGTGATAACTATCTTTAGAAAACAACATTTAGCACAAATGTATGGTAGTTATCTGTATCAAAATTATTCAGGTCCATGATTCAACTTTAGCTCAGCTTACTGTAAGTAATCTGGGTATTACCCTTTGTCTCGCGTCCATCCAGTTGTCCGGCTGTCCAGCTGTATGGCCGTTAACAGGGCACAAATGGTAACCTTTAGACCTAGAAACTTCTAACTGCACATCAAGGGAGGTCCTTGGCAAATGTCCTTGGAAACCTTACATTAGGTGACGGTGACCTATATTTTGTGACCTAAGGGCCAACACATGATTTTGAGCACCTAGACAGGGCACAAATTGTATCCATTAGGCCTAGAAACCTTTAACCTGACACTTTGGGAGATCCTAGGCAAATGTCTTTGGAAACCAGAAACCAGGTCACTGTGACCTATATTGTGTGACCTATATGCTGAAGACATGATTTTCAGCACCCAGACAGTCAGATAGGGCATAAATTGTATCCATTAGGCCTAGGAACCTCGAACCTGACATTTTTTTTGGAGATCCTCGGCAAATGTCCTTGGAAACCTGAAACTAGGTTACTGTGACCTTAAGGGAAAATATGTCATATGAGCACCCTGAACGTCAGATGGGGACAAATCATATCTGTTGGGCCAAGAATCTTTTAACGCAATATCCTGGTAGTTTCTAGGCAAATCTCCTTAAATTCAGTCATGGTGACCTACATTTTGTGACCTACAGGTCGAAAATAGGATTTTGAGCACCCAGAAAGTCAGGCAGGGCACACATTGTATTTGTTAAGCCTAGAATCTTCTATTGTAACATTCTGTGACGTCCTTGGCAAATGTCTGTGGAAAACTGAAATTAGGTCACAATGACCTATTTTTGTGACCTTTAGGAAAAGAAGTTATATAAGCACCAAGACAGTCAGTCAGGGCACACATTGTATCTGTTAGGCCTAGAATTTTCTTATGTTAGATTCTGAGACATCCTTGGCTAGTGTCCTTGGAAAACTGAAATTAGGCCACCATGGCCTATATTTTTCAACCTATCAGAAAAGATGTCATCTAAGCACCCACTCAGTCAGACAGGGCACAAATTGTATCCATTAGGCCTAGAATCTTTTAACATAAAATTCAGGGAGGTCCTAGTCAAGTGTCCTTGGAAACCTGAAATAATTAAGGTCATGGTGACCTATATTGTGTGACCTATGGGTGAAAAATGGTTTTGCACACCCAGACAGACAAGATACAATTTGTATCCATTAGCTCTAGACTCTTTTAACATGACATTAAGGGAATCTTGCAGTTCTCCTTGGAAACCTGATATTGGATCATGGTGACCTATTTCAGACAGGGCACAAATTGTATCTATTTTCCTTGGAACCTTCTATTGTGAAATCCAGGGGGGTCCTTGGCAGGTCTCCTATGAATCCTGAAATTTTTGCCGCGGTTACTGTCGAAGAAAGATCTCCTTAGATTTTCAGGACACACTACCATGAGACCAGTTCCAACATGTAGGGATCACCAATTGGGATCTTCAGTAGTTTTAAAGCACAGTAGGGCCATTGAGGAATTCTGTGTATAAAAGAGTCTTAAATTTCTATCAGCTGGTCTTAAAAAGTCTTATAAAGGTCTTAAATGTGCTTTGCCAAGAGGGGCAGGAACCCTGTTTATTTTATATATTTTTTTTGGTGGAGGTTACCATCTCTATTTTTAATGCTATACTTAACCAAAGCTACATACTCTGCATAATTGTATCCGCCAAAACAGAGTTTTGCGGATACTATGTTTTCAGCTGGCCGCCGCGGCCGCGTAGGTGTCCGGAGAACTCCTCCGTAACCGCTGGGCTGAATTTTACAAAACCTGGGATTATGTTCGGGTCACATGTGAACTGCTCGCCCCGATTTTGTTTTGACCTGTGACCTTTCCTCTGCGCTCTGCATCCGTTTGTGCGTCTGTTTCCACACATAAACCCACATATCTCGGGAACCATTTGACCAATCACGCTAAAAATTTTACACAAATGTAGCCCTTGGATAGCTTTATAACATACACAAAAAATGGTGGCGCCACCTGCAACCATTTTTGAACAGTGTCCATCTGTTCATCTGCCTTGGGATAAAATCAGTCATATCTCTGCATTGGTTGGACTTATTCACCTGAAATTCGGCATGCGTATACATCCTGGATAGCTTTTTGATTTTATAACAGGTGGCGCCACCTACATTCATGTTTACGCTGCAGACATCCAAGCTCATATCTCAGGAACTGTTTGACCGATCAGGCTAAAAATTTTACACAAATATAGCCCTTGGATAGCTTTATAACATACACAAAAAATGGTGGCGCCACCTGCAACCATTTTTGAACAGTGTCCATCTGTTCATCTGCCTTGGGATAAAATCAGTCATATCTCTGCATTGGTTGGACTTATTCACCTGAAATTCGGCATGTGTATACATCCTGGATAGCTTTTCTGATTTTATGACAGGTGGCGCCACCTACATTCATGTTTACGCTGCAGACATCCAAGCTCATATCTTGGGAACCGTTTGACCGATCAGGCTAAAAATTTTATACAAATGTAGCCCTTGGATAGCTTTATAAAATACACTAAAAATGGTGGCGCCACCTGCAACCACTTTTGCACAGCGTCCGTCTGTTTGTCTGCCATGGGATAAAATCACTCATATCTTAGCAGTGGTTTGACATATCTGCTAAAAATTTTGCAGGTTTATACATCCTGGATAGCTTTTTCGATTTTATGACAGGTGGCGTCACCTACATTCTAGTTTATGCAGCAGACATCCAAGCTCATATCTTGGGAACCGTTTGACCGATTGGGCCAAAGTTTTGCATGTGTATATTTCTCACATAGCTCTTTATCATACGCAAAACTGGTGGCGCCACCTGCAACCATTTTTGCACAGCGTCCATCTGTTTGTCTGTCGTGGGCTAAAATCACTCATATACATGTAGTGGTTTGACCTTTCTGCCTTAAATTTTGCATATGTATACAACTTGGACGGCTTTCTGGTTTTTGTGGTAGGTGGCGCAACCTACGTACACAATTTGGCTGCAGACATCCATGCTTATATGCAACACTTCACTCTATTTCCCCTTGCCACTCAATCCATGCCTCACTTTACCCGTTCCACTCTGATTTAGGCGGATACACGTAGTCGCTTGTCAACTGCCCGTATTCTAGTTATAGTTTGATTTTGGACTACTGGTACATGACAAAGCGGTAGAACTCTCATTTATATCCTGGTGTTGACCAGGCCAGATGACTACCACATTTGTGGGTGCAATAACCCCCATTCGGCCCCCCAAAGGTGCACCTGTCTGTTAGTGATACATGACTGTGGGGCATGACCTTCCCATTAAATCTGCAGAGTACTCACCCTGTTTGGGGCTCACCCTATGTGTGGGTCAGACCTGAGAAATAAGTTGAAGACAAGGTAGCAATTACTGACAAGGAATTTAAAAATTGTGACTATAGAGTGATATCTTGATTATATCAATATGGATTATGTTGTCCAGGCATACAGTTGGAAATATGTAGCTAAACCATGTTAAATTAAAGTTTAGAGGCCACAAGAAAAACCTGGAAAGGCTTCAATCAAAAATGATGGCGCTTAAATTTACAGGAACTTATCTTAAATAAAATATAACAGGACTTTACAGACATATAATCTTTCCTTAGACTGATTTATTTATTATACTTGCTGCCCCTTTGTGTTAGGGTACCACTTTACTATAGGTTTTTCAGGTGGTCTCATGAAAAAGTGGGTGTGTGTCTGAGTGTCAGTTTATATGTATAAAATTTGATTCCTCTATATTTGTATAATCATGTACAGTAAATCCCCATTGTGTCAGACTTGCGTAAGTCAAACTGATAACCTCCAGTCAGCTGCCACCAAGTCAACTCACTTGTATTAAGCCTCAGATATATCCAAGTTTTCTGTCAGTCCCATTGACATTGACACTAGGTTCAACCATATAGGAAACTATAATATAGAAAACTAAATATAGAAAAATTTTAACTTATTGGTATTCTCATTGCAGGGTGATGAAGAATCAAGTCTAGGATTACCGATCTCCCCATACATGGATCGGAAGCATCCACAACTTGCCAAATTGCAAGAATCATTCATAAACCACTTGGTGGCGCCACTGTGCAATGCCTTAGCAGCAGCAGGTCTGCTGCCTGGGACATGGGTGGATGAATGCTGTAGTGATACTGATGGTGAGTCTATATTTAACAACAACAACCCCAACCCCCAATCATTATATATATATATAAACCAGGGCTAGTAATACTTTGAAATTTTCACCTTTTCAATGCAAAGGCATTAATACAGGTAAACCTTTCCACAGAAAAAGTTGCCTTTCCACTAAAGCTGCATATAAAATGTTCAGTCACACTTCGCTTGGTGTAAACCCAATTCTGCTATCGAAACTGCTATCCTACATGCCTACTTGGATGCAAAAAGAACTGAATGTTTTCAATAGTAACACTGTTTTATCTAGATGATACTAACAAGCTTATGATGGCACCTGGATATTCACTGATGTATAATTTAAAGACGGCTATGCATTCAGACATTTTTTATTTTCATTGGAAATTTAATTATTGTGGTTCATTATTGCATGTGCATTTAAATTTATCCTATACTCTAAGTGTTTAATACTGATTTTGTTGGAGTGCTTTGCTTCTACTGCCATTTCAAATTTCTTCTCAGTATTTATGTAAAATCAAGAGGAATACATAACATAATAGAGTTAAGTATCAATACTATGTAAAACATTAATCTTGAATTCTGTTTTCATGTACAGTATTGGTTTTATTGGACCTGATAATCCTCCCGCCATAAATACGAGCTTCAGTTGGAACTTATTTTATTACTTAGGTATGTTTTATGTGCTCATAGGGACTTCAGATACAGACTTCAGTCCGGACTAATTTTAATACTGAGCTATGTTTATGTGTTTATAGGGACTTCAGATACAGACTTCAGTCCGGACTAATTTTAATACTGAGCTATGTTTATGTGTTTATAGGGACTTCAGATACAGACTTCAGTCCGGACTAATTTTAATACTGAGCTATGTTTATGTGTTTATAGGGACTTCAGATACAGACAAAGGAGCCAGCTCAACCAAAGACACAGAAGATGATGACGATGAGACAGGTACAGCGTGTATTATTTTTTTATCAAGTAATTACACAAACACAACTCATTATGGTCTGACTTATAGTTTTGTCATCATTTCTACTCAAAAAAACCTCTTCCAGTTGACCTATCCACCATAGCCCAAATGCTCCGCTCTTTTAACTTATTATTATAATGAGCCCCCAAAACCCTCCTACACTTATGGACTTCCATGCCCATGGTACCGAGAGCAGATTATAACATAATAATAACGTCACAAAGGGCGATGGAGCATGACGTCATATTGACTGACGTCATCAACTGGTATCACCTGACCATTGTTTACTATATGGCAGTCATATATGAACTGTGTTGCCATATATATTGGATTATTTGTCCAATACGAATTATGTGCCAGGTAAGACATTATTATTCACTCGGTAGTCGTAGGAATGGCTCCCGCAACCTATAGCCTAGACACTTTTTATAATTTTTTCATGCGTATAATAAAATATCCCGGAAAACATGCCGACATGGGTACTGATAGTATTTACAGACTACACGTGTTCTGTTTGACAGAGCTCTGTCAAATTATGCAAAATTTTATTTTTGTCAGATGATTGACGCTTTACAATGTTTAAGGTCACCTGATTGGTTGCTCCTTAGTCCCATGCTTATGTTTATTCATTGTATGAATATGCGATTAAGGTCGCATAGAGTTCATGGATAGGTCAGTTAGGCAGTGTGGGATGGCCAGGACTTCTTGTCTCAGCTGTCAAATTTTAAAATGAAAATTTGTTACATTTCAAGGAAACACTGTTTACATTTAATATGCATAAGCTTACAAAATATAACTTATAGCTTCAAGTTCTTTCCACAAAAACACCTATGTTTATGTAATTTGCCTTGAAACTATTCTTATCCAACATATTTGAATGGACTACATTACTTTCTCCTCTACATTTAACCTATGCTGATGGTGTATTTAGAAGCCCTGTTGCATTGTGGGTGGCAAATTTTGAAGCCCACAAACCCTAATATAACCACAAACCCACATACTCTTGTTATTCTTGATATTGTCCAGTGTGCTCAGCACCATATAGTCTGACCTCAGATATTCCTATTCTGTATTGAGGTAAGTTTGTTTGAGATATTTTATTGATTCAAAAAATGCACATATATATCACATAATACAAGCATCAATAGAATTGAGTGCAAGCTACTTAAAGTTTACCTTGACTCTCTCCCAAATGTTTCCACTAACAATATATGATGGCAGTATTCAGAGTGTTTGGGTGTGATTGGGTTTTGGTGAGGTAGGGTGGTGTAGATGTTGGGTAAGTTCTGATTTCCATCCAATGGTGTGTCAACATATGGGATTTCCATTTTCTGATGTCTCTGGTTGTTTTTACTACCAAGAATAATTCAAACACAAAATATTTTCTCCAAAATATTTTGGACATTGCAGATTAGTCAGTAAGGTTACAAAAGTTTTAATCATTCATCAGGGTTAAAAGCTTTAAATGCAGAAGTCATCTGGCAGTAACACGCTGAATGTGTGCCAGAATGTTACAGGAGCACTCCAATGAGCAAATACATTTTTCAGTAGATATTACTTTTCAACACACTGCACCATTTGTTGCATTCAACCTGAAACCCCTTTTCTAAAATCAGTCTCCATTATTCATTTGTGTTTCAGTCGCTACCATGAATCTGTATTGCCCCCAAGGCTCCTTGCATGAGACTTTGTAAAATCAAAACTTTCCCCTGTTGAATATCATAGAATATGGCATTGGACAGATGACTGCTGACATTTAACGGAGCCTGACATTAAGAGATACAGAAAGGCTAGCTGAGATAATTCATACACCCATATCTTGAAAATAACAGGACTATCTCATCCTTGACATATTCCTAAATTTTGCCTCCTGTTTTTCTTTAAGAAGGAAAACTTTAGACCACAGTTTTTCAAAGGGTAATGTATTGTTGGTGTTCCAAGTTGCAGTTGGATAGGAAATGCCAAAGAGGACATTAGTTGTCCAGAGAATAAATCTGATCTTATTGCACACTGTTGAATTCTCTAGTATAAAGAAATGGTAAAAAGAATAGACAGTCACTGTATCAGAATAAACATTCAGTGTATATAGAATAAATGGTCAGTATATAAACTTGTTGTATAGCAGGTCTGCAAGAAACACATGAATTTTGTACTATGGCTGGAAATATAAGAAAATCTCCTGGCAAAGAGCAGCCTTTCATCGCTGTTTAAAATACCTAGAGTTTAAAAGAGATCTGTGAAATTATAATTAAGTTTTTAAACACTTGTAGTTTAGTCCCAAGGTTAAATTGAACTGAGGTCCCCATGAGCTCATTTCTAAGTGCATAGGATAAAAAATTGTTAACTGTAAGATAATGCTTATTTCATACCCATCAAGGCCACAGAGTTCTCATTCAGCATTCACACAGCATTTCAATACACAAAGAAACATCAAAATGTTAGGTCATGTGATATTTTCTTACTACAGAATGAAACCAGACACATACCACACACTTTGACAGTAATCTCATCTTTAAAGTTATTTTTTTCTGTGTAAAGCTAAGATTCCGTATGCATATAATTTGGATCAGTCATACAGAAAGTGGATTAAAATCAATATTGACTGAATAAATAAGGTGATATGCCATATTCATACATTCAACATTTGTAATGTGTATTTGACAAAAGGAGTCACTACATGTAGCAATTTTTGTGGGTTCCACATGGTATACCACATGTGACATACAGAAAAATATAGCCTGCTCCTATACTAGGAGGCCTAGTACATATGGAATCTCTCAACAGGCATTCTGCATGCCATGCAAAACAAAAATGTAGGACTTGTGACTGGACTTGGAATCTAATCCGTACTTTGAGTCCACTTTTTTAGGGACTCAGACTTGGAGTTGGACTCAAGGGTCCTGGACTCAGACTTGGACTCAAGGGCCCTGGACTCAGACTTGGACTCAAGGGCCCTGGACTCAGACTTGGACTCAAGGGCCCTGGACTCAGACTTGGACTCAAGGGCCCTGGACTCAGACTTGGATTCAAGGGCCCTGGACTCAGACTTGGACTCAAGGGCCCTGGACTCAGACTTGGACTCAAGGGCCCTGGACTCAGACATTGACTCAAGGGCCCTGAACTCAGACTTGGACTCAAGGGCCCTGGACTCAGACTTGGACTCAAGGGCCCTGGACTCAGACATTGACTCAAGGGCCCTGGACTCAGACATTGACTCAAGGGCCCTGGACTCAGACTTGGACTCAGGGGCCCTGAACTCAGACTTGGACTCAAGGGTCATGGACTCAGACTTGGACTCAAGGGCACTGGACTCAGACTTGGACTCAAGGGCCCTGGACTCAGACTTGGACTCAAGGGCCCTGGACTCAGACTTGGACTCAAGGGCCCTGGACTCAGACTTGGACTCAAGGGCCCTGGACTCAGACTTGGACTCAAGGGCCCTGGACTCAGACATTGACTCAAGGGCCCTGGACTCAGACTTGGACTCAGGGGCCCTGAACTCAGACTTGGACTCAAGGGCCCTGGACTCAGACTTGGACTCAAGGGTCATGGACTCAGACATTGACTCAAGGGTCATGGACTCAGACTTGGACTCAAGGGTCATGGACTCAGACTTGGACTCAAGGGCCCTTGACTCAGACTTGGATTCAAGGGCCCTTGACTCAGACTTGGACTCAAGGGCCCTGGACTCAGACTTGGACTCAAGGGCCCTGGACTCAGACATTGACTCAAGGGCCCTGGACTCAGACTTGGACTCAGGGGCCCTGAACTCAGACTTGGACTCAAGGGTCATGGACTCAGACTTGGACTCAAGGGCACTGGACTCAGACTTGGACTCAAGGGCCCTGGACTCAGACTTGGACTCAAGGGCCCTGGACTCAGACATTGACTCAAGGGCCCTGGACTCAGACTTGGACTCAAGGGCCCTGGACTCAGACTTGGACTCAAGGGCCCTGGACTCAGACTTGGACTCAAGGGCCCTGGACTCAGACTTGGACTCAAGGGCCCTGGACTCAGACTTGGACTCAAGGGCCCTGGACTCAGACTTGGACTCAAGGGCCCTGGACTCAGACTTGGACTTAAGGGCCCTGGACTCAGACTGGACTCAAGATTCTTTAGCTCTGCATTAGGAACTAAATGTAATATAACATTACATTAAGGTAAAAAAAAAGCATGAGCTCACATAAGATATATTGAGATTTGTTTTGGACTCCGCCTGTGACTCAGAGCCTATAGAGTCAGACTGTCTATTCGACTCAGATGGTGTGGACTACATCACTGATGCAAATGGAATCTTGGCTTTAAAAACCCTGACACTAAAAACCATGTCAGACCAAATAACCAACCAAAAACTTGATTTAATGCAAAAATTGACTTGGAAAGCTAATGTTAATAAAATTTTTAAACACCTAACACCTGGAAAGCAAATGAAAAGTGATTCAGTAACTTAAATCTGTTTTTTTAGCTCAGCTGACTGAAAGTCATCTGAGCTATAGCGATCACTCTTTGTCCGTCGTCCGTCTGTCCGTCCGTTAACCAGGCACAAATCGTAACCGCTGGACCTAGAACCTTGTAACTTGGGATTCTGAGAGGTCCATAAAAAATCTCCTTGGAAACCAGAAATTAGGTCTCTGTTACCCATATCCTTCGAGCTATGGGGCCCCAAAGTACCCCCCAGAAAAGTAAAAAATTTCATACAAAAACTTCAATATCTCATTAACTACTTGACTGATGGTCATGATTTTTGGCATACATATTGATCATGAGATGTTACATCACTTCCTGCAGACTGGTGGCGCCACCTGTATTTTTCGATTTTTTACGAATTTTTTTCTCTATTTTTGAGACCTTTAAAAATGTGAACATCTGTTAACAAGGCACAAATCATAAAGACTGGACTTAGAATCTTAATTCTTGACACACTGAGAGGTCCATGAAAAATCTCCTTGGAAACCAGAAATTAGGTCTCTGTTACCCATATCCTTTGAGCTATCAGGCCCCAAAGTACCCCCCAGAATAGTAAAAAATTTCATACAAATACTTCAATATCTCAATAACTACATCACTGATGGTCTTCATTTTTGGCATACATATTGATCATGAGATGTTCGAACAGTTCCTGCAGACTGGTGGCGCCACCTGTACCGTTTGATTTTTTACGATTTTTTCCTCTATTTTTGAGACCTTTGAGGATGCTGTCATCTGTTAGCGTGGCACAAATCGTAACGACTGGACCTAGAATCTTCATTTTCGACAGACTGAGAGACCTATGAAAAGTCTCCATGGAAACCAGAAATTAGGTCTCTGTTACCCATATCCTTCGAGCTATGGGGCCCAAAATTACCCCCCAGAATAGTCAAAAATTTCATACAAAACTTCAATATCTCATTAACTACATCACTGATGGTCATGATTTTCGACATACATATTGATCATGAGATGTTTCATCAGTTTTTGCAGACTGGTGGCGCCACCTGTATTTTTCAATGTTCACGAATTGTTTTCTCCATTTTTGAGACCTTTAAGGATGTAGTTATCTGTCAACAGGGTACAAATCGTAACGACTGGACCTAGAATCTTCGTTCTTGACACACAGGGAGACCCATGATAAGTCTCCATGGAAACCTGAAATTTGGTCTGTGTTACCCATATCCTTCGAGCTATGTGGCCCCAAAGTACCTCCCAGATAAGTCAAAAATTTCATACAAAAACTTCAATATCTCATTAACTACTTGACTGATGGTCATGATTTTTGGCGTACATATTGATCATGAGATGTTACATCACTTCCTGCAGACTGGTGGCGCCACCTGTATTTTTCGATTTTTTACGAATTTTTTTCTCTATTTTTGAGACCTTTAAAAATGTGAACATCTGTTAACAAGGCACAAATCATAAAGACTGGACTTAGAATCTTAATTCTTGACACACTGAGAGGTCCATGAAAAATCTCCTTGGAAACCAGAAATTAGGTCTCTGTTACCCATATCCTTTGAGCTATCGGGCCCCAAAGTACCCCCCAGAATAGTAAAAAATTTCATACAAAAACTTCAATATCTCAATAACTACATCACTGATGGTCTTCATTTTTGGCATACATATTGATCATGAGATGTTCGATCAGTTCCTGCAGACTGGTGGCGCCACCTGTACTGTTTGATTTTTTACGATTTTTTCCTCTATTTTTGAGACCTTTGAGGATGCTGTCATCTGTTAGCGTGGCACAAATCGTAACGACTGGACCTAGAATCTTCATTTTCGACAGACTGAGAGACCTATGAAAAGTCTCCATGGAAACCAGAAATTAGGCCTCTGTTACCCATATCCTTTGAGCTATGGGGCCCAAAATTACCCCCCAGAATAGTCAAAAATTTCATACAAAAACTTCAATATCTCATTAACTACATCACTGATGGTCATGATTTTCGACATACATATTGATCATGAGATGTTTCATCAGTTTGTGCAGACTGGTGGCGCCACCTGTATTTTTCAATGTTCACAAATCGTTTTCTCCATTTTTGAGACCTTTAAGGATGTAGTTATCTGTCAACAGGGTACAAATCGTAACGACTGGACCTAGAATCTTCGTTCTTGACACACCGGGAGACCCATGATAAGTCTCCATGGAAACCTGAAATTTGGTCTCTGTTACCCATATCCTTTGAGCTATGGCACTCCAAAGTACAGCTCAGAATAATGGAAAATTTGATACAAAAGCTAAAGTATCTGAACAACTAATGCAGAGATAACCATAATTGTTTGCATGGATATTGATCATGGAGTGTTTCATAAGTTTCTGCAGACTGGTGGCACCACCTGTATTTGTTCGTTTTTTTTTACGAAATTTTTCTGTATTTTTGAGACCTTTAAAGATATGAACATCTGTTAACAGGGCACAAATCATAAAAACTGGACCAAGAATCTTCATTCTTGACACACAGGGAGACCCATGAAAAGTCTCCATGGAAACTTGAAATTAGGTCTCTGTTACCCATATTCTTTAAGCTGTATGGGTCCAAAATACCCCCCCCCCCCCCCATGAATAATGGAAAATTTGATACAAAAACTGCAGTATTTCAATAACTACAACACTGATGGTCATGATTTTCGGCATACATATTGATCATGAGCTGTTCCATCAGTTTCTGCAGACTGGGTGTGCCACCTCTATTTTTTTTTCAAATTTTTACGAATTTTTAGCTCAGCTGACTATAAGTCATCTGAGCTATAGTCGTGGTCCATTGTCCGTCGTCCGTCCGTCTGTCCGTCCGTCCGTCCGTCCTCCGTCCGTAGATGTGGCACGTTTTGAAACCGTAAGACCTAGGAATCCAAAATTTGGCATAATGTTAGATGTCCCCAAGATCTCCTACCAAGCCGAAAACTGGGTCTTTGCAACTTCGTTCCTTTGAGAAATTAAGGAAAAACCTCAATTTTTTATTAGCTCAGCTGACTATAAGTCATCTGAGCTATAGTCGTGGTCCATTGTCCGTCGTCCGTCCGTCTGTCCGTCCGTCCGTCCGTCCGTCCGTCCGTAGATGTGGCACGTTTTGAAACCGTAAGACCTAGGAATCCAAAATTCGGCATAATGTTAGATGTCCCCAAGATCTCCTACCAAGCCGAAAACTGGGTCTTTGCGACTTCATTCCTTTGAGAAATTTAGGAAAAACCTCAATTTTTTATTAAAAACCTATTTTCACACTTCAGGACTGGCTTATATTTAAACCGCTCATCTGTTTTTCCTCATATTTACCATAAATATTTCTCTATATAATTCCTATGTACATGCCAGAAATTAGGTCTGTATTATATAATTTAAAAAAGTTATGGACCCAAACATAATGCATTTTGTAAAAAATCAGGAAAGATATTTGATCACTTAACACAGGACATATTAAAGCTATGGACTTTTTTTCCAGTAATATAACTTTATTTTATCAAAATTAAATTGTATACCCAAAATAAGATCAAAATCTTTAAAATTTTTTTAAATATTAACAAAAATAAAAAATTGGTACCTTAAATTTTGCCCAACTTTGACCATGGCACGTTTTTTTCCTGTAAGTACTGTGGATCTAATTTTCATAGCATGTACATATAAGGATTTAATCTGTTAAAGTCTGAAATTTGAAAATAAAAGCTGCAAAATTAGGCTGGTTATTGAATTTTTTTGGAGGCTCTTGTTGTATTCCCTTACATTGTCAAGCAGTCCACTGTGGTCACTGTTGGTCATTCAGTGCAGCTCTCTATGCTCCCAAGATTGTTGGCATAATGTTAGATGTCCCCAAGATCTCCTACCAAGCTGAAAACGGGGTCTTTGCGACTTTGTTCTTTTGAGAAATTAAGGAAAAACCTCAATTTTTTTATTAAAAACCTATTTTCACATTTCAGGACAGCCTAACTACGCAACCACTCACCTGTTTTTTCTCATATTTACCATAAATATTCCTCTATATAGTTCCTATGTACTTGTCAGAAATTAGGTCTGTATTATGTGATTTAAAAAAAGTTATGCGCTCAAACATAATGCATTTTGTAAAAAATCAGGAAAGATATTTGATCACTTAAAACAAAACATTTTAAAGCTTTGGACTTTTTTCCAGTAATATATCTTTAATTAATCAAAATTAAATTGTATACCCAAAATTAGATCAAAATCTGTTAAATTTAAAATATTAGCAAAAATAAAAAATTGGTACCTTAAATTTTGCCTAAATTTGACCATGTCACATTTTTAGCTCAGCTGACTATAAGTCATCTGAGCTATAGTGGTGGTCCATTGTCCGTCGTCCGTCCGTCGGTCCGTCCGTCCGTCCGTCCGTAGATGTGGCACGTTTTGAAACCGTAAGACCTAGGAATCCAAATTTCGGCATAATGTTAGATGTCCCCAAGATCTCCTACCAAGCCGAAAACTGGGTCTTTGCAACTTTGTTCCTTTGAGAAATTAAGGAAAAACCTCAATTTTTTATTAAAAACCTATTTTCACACTTCAGGACTGCCTAATATCAAAACCACTCATCTGTTTTTCCTCATATTTACCATAAATATTCCTCTATATAGTTCCTATGTACATGCCAGAAATTATGTCTGTATTATTTAATTTAAAAAAGTTATGGGCCCAAACATAATGCATTTTGTAAAAAATCAGGAAAGATATTTGATCACTTAACACAAAAAATGTTAAAGCTATCGACCTTTTTTCCAGTAATATAACTTTAATTAATCAAAATTAAATTGTATACCCAAAATTAGATGAAAATCTTTTAAATTTTCTAAAATATTAATAAAAATAAAAAATTGGTACCTTAAATTTTGCCCAACTTTGACCATGGCACGTTTTTTTCCTGTAAGTACTGTGGATTTAATTTTCACAGCATGTTTTTGTTAGCATTTCAACTGTTAACACCAAAAATTTGAAACCAGTTGATCAAAAACTGTAGATTTTAATAAGTTTTCAAGCACCATGTAACATATTGTTTACATCAAGCTAGTGTTATGCAGTTTGCAAGAGCTCAGCTCGCCAGCTTCAGCTCTTAGTTCCTTAAATTCGGCATACAGTTAGATGTCTCCAAAATCCCCTACCATGCCAAGAATTTGGTCACTAGGACTTAATACCTTCGAGATATTAATGAAAAACTTCATTTTTCCATTAAAAACCCATTGTTACACTTCAAGACTGCCTAATATCAAAACCACTGATTTGACTTTAATCATAAATAATATAAATATTTTTCATTCTCTATGCACATGCCAGAATGATGTCAGTATTGCGTAATTGTTTTAAGTTATGGGCCCAAACATAATGCACTTTGTAAAAAATCAAGAAATATATTTACTCCCTTAACAAGGGCATTGCTGAAGCTAGAGATTTTTTTGTCAGGGATGTAACATTATTTAATCAAGATTCAATTGAATACCCAAAATTAGTTCTGAATTTTTCAAATTTTATAAGTTATTAGTATAAATATAAAATTAGTACCATAAATTTGGCCCAACTGTGACCATGGCACGTTTGTGTCCTGTGAGCACTGTTGATATAATTTTCATATCATGCACACATTAGGATATCAGCTTTTTAGTTTAGAAAGCTGAAAGAAATTGGCCAAAAACTGTAGCTTTTATTAATGTTTTTTATGAGACCCTGTCAGACTTTGGCTCTCTCCAGCCCCTCTTGAGCCACCTGTATGTTGACCTTGTTGACCTTTCATCAAATTATGCACGCTTGAGGCGAGGCATACAGGAATCCAGGCAGCTTATGGCCAGCCACAGTTGATCCAGGTGTTCAGCCCAACTCATCTAGTGGTTTTAACCAACAACATAACAATAAACAATAAATTAATAAATTTTTATTGGTTTTTAATAACAAATTAAAGAAAAATAGAAAAGGAATTTGTTAGTTTATAATAACAGGAAATTAACTTGCAGTTACTGATGATATAAGAATCTTGTATCGATGGGTAGAATGTCACATATTCAGTCACCATGCAGTCACCTATGGCATTTTTCAGTTCAATTTTAATGATAAAGAAGTAAATCATATTATTCATTACTAATCATTAGGGATCATATGAAGGAAATTAATGATAGACAAAGATGCAGTTGATAATATTAATCTAGATTCCTGTGTCTAGTGTGTACATTGATGTGAAATTAGTCCAAAATGAATTTTTTACAGTTATTTTTTATAATAAATAAAAGCCATAAAACCAGGTACTTATGATCATTATTTAAATGTGTGAATTTTGTATATTCTGGATTCTCAACATCATTGGTTGGTGAAACTGAATAAATACCAGACATGGTGCGAATACTTTGTAATTGTATTTAAATACGAATATGATTATGTACTCCATTATAAAATTTCTTGCATAAAGAATAGGAATTCAGGTAAAAATGAAAGTATATGAATACTCGTGCAAATACTTTCAAAATGTATTCATGAATGCATTCATGAATATATTCTTTAATATTATTTTAATAATCATATCAGTTATATTTCATTTAAAAAAATCATATGATTCTCTTATTTTTTTTTATAAAAATTATATTTGGGACAATATTTGTTAAACTCTTATATTATATGTTCTGCTTATAAGTTATATGGCCAAGTCAAAATCTGTGTGACAATAGTACTCCATTTGTTAATAAAATAAATGAAATCAATCCTCTTCCCTGTCTCCAAAGGTACTATCAAAATCATACATAAGCTAAACAACAACAACTCATAATACAGCTTATATTTATTACCACACAAAACCAGCATGTGCCTCATTTCTAAATAATATTTTTTTATCATATATAACAGCTGAGCGTCGTGACCCATAGGTCCCTTGTTTTCTTATAAGTACATTTGATTTAATTTTCACAGCCAGTTTACATGTGGATTTAATCTGATGAACTTTGAATTTGAAAGTATAAGCTTAAAAATTAGTCTAGCTATTGAAGTTTTTTAGAAGCCTTAATGTATTTGTATTTTCTAGCATCATGACCCTACTTTTGTTTACCTGGTAATCCAAAAATTGGCATAATGTTAGATGTAATTGTAAATATTCATATTCTTCCATACATTTCCTATGTACATACCAAAATTTCGGTCAGTATTGCATAATTTGTTGAAGTTACATAATGCACCTTGTAAAAAATCAGGATATATATTTACTCACTTAAAATAAGAATGGCTGAGACGTTTTATCAGGAATATAACATCATTTAATCAAGATTCAATTGTATACTGAAAATTAGATCTGAAAAATGAATTTTTTTTAAGTTATTAGCATAAATATAAAATCAGTACCTTAGATTTTGCCCAACTTTGGCCACGGCACAATTTTTTCCTGTAAGTACTGTGGATGTTATTTTCACAGCATGTACACATAAGGATTTAATCTGTTAAAATCTGAATTTGAAAATAAAAGCTGCAAAATTAGGCTAGTTATTTAATGTGTTTGGAGGCTCTGGTTGTATTCCCTCACATTGTCAAGCAGTCCACTGAGGTCACTGTAGGTCATTCAGTGCAACTCTCAATGCTCCCCAGGCTATTATGTAATCCCATCACTCAGGCAAGCCCTCTCTCTTGTTGAGCTTGACCAGGCTGCCAGCATAATACCACAGGGAGCCTTTCTCTCCCCCCCCCCCCCCCACCCCCACCCCATTCTGTTGACAGATGTGTACTCTAAAAAAATGAATCTTATAATTTCACATTTTTTCAGCGATGAACAGTAACAACAGAGACCCCTCCCTGACCCACCGCTTCGATACTCAGGACTAATATACAAGACAAAGCTTATAATTTTTATGTTAAGAGACTTTTTGTTGAGACTTGGACAATTTTGATTTTTTTAAAGAAAAAAATTTTCAGGAATTTAATCCTAATATTCAAATATGGTAAAATATTAGGACCCAATGTAAGTGCTAACTGACAAGATTTAAGAAGATATAAATACTTGGTAGCATTTCATTCATATCTCTTAAAGTAGGCGGGGCCTGGGTGTGAATAACACTGTTAAACCTAGTTTTAAAATTAGGAATATTGGTCAAACTTTTTGGGATTAATTTTTAACTCATATAGCCATATATTTAACTTTTGAAAACTTAATTACCTTCACACATTATTTGTTTATAAAATGGAACTTTTATATGACACTTACCATAGGCCCATTTTTTCCCTTGGTGCATCACTAAATGGTTTCAGGCCAAAGGTTTCATTTATTACACAGTCCATATGCTTTAGCTCATGTCCATTATTCTATAATTTACAGAGGTTCATTTAAGCTGGGCCATTTTCTCTTAGCTTTTCAAATGGTTTGTGTAGTCACTTGCTTTGATTACAGATGCAGGGTCCCACTCCAGGTCACTGGAAGTCAGCTATGCCAGGGTTTCTGATTTGTTACAGTCACTGGGGGAGATCCCCTGCTGTGACAGGTGTACAGTTATTCTCATATCACCATCCCAACCAAACCCCCCCCCCCCAAACCCAACCCACCAAGTGTTATGCAGTAATTGTTATTGTTTTTACTGTATCTCCTTAATTGTAATGCTGTTTCCACTCCAATATGCAAAGACTTTCCTTGAAAAAATAATTCAAGGTGTAATCCAGAAGATGCAATGTTGTGTAATGTAGCATTTTTAAAGAAATCAATTTTCTTTTAAATGATTTTAACAAATATAATTGAACCCATCAGTATGCTTAAATTATTATAAAATATGAAGCACATTATGGATAAATAAAGACACAATTAAAAATTGTGAAATCTAAATCAAGTATTATTTTTAGATATTTATTGTTTTGCAGATTTAAAAGATATAAATTTGTGGTGAAAAATTAATAAACATTTGTATGCATGATGTGGTGTTATCTGACAAGATTAAGATTTATGATGATGCAATTGAGAATTATGAATCAACTTTTATATTCAGATATATATGTTAAATTGGAAATGTATAGAAATATAAACTTAAACTAGAAAATAATTGATGTGATAAAAAAATGAGGATTTAATACAAACATTTGTTCATTATTTTCAGCAGAATTTGAGATCAGGCTTTGTTTGCCCTGTTTTATGTTGTTAATTAGCTATATTTCAACTGTATACATTTCATAAAAAAATACATATATATTTAATAATATATATTATTCCAAAAAATAGATTCAATTGAACAAATGCGTAAACTACTGAAATGTCAACAGTTAATAGAAAAACCAACTAATGATCATGGTAATAGTACAGATCATTTGTTCACAAACTGCTCACATGCTTTAGTTTCAACATTAGGAAACACATGGTCAGGTCACAGAATATTTTTTGCAACAATTTCTTGCTCATCAATACAAACCAATCATATAAACCAACCATAGCCTTTATTACCTCTTCCTCTTACACTTTATCTCCATTTGAAATTATTTTAGATTTTTACCTTCAAAGTTAACGTCAGCTGAGCACAGTGACCCATAGGTCCCTTGTTAAAAACCTATTTTCACACTTCAGGACTGCCTAATATCAAAACCACTCATCTGTTTTTCCTCATATTTACCATACATATTCCTCTATATAGTTCCTATGTACATGCCAGAAATTATGTCTGTATTATTTAATTTAAAAAAGTTATGGGCCCAAACATAATGCATTTTGTAAAAAATCAGGAAAGATATTTGATCACTTAACACAAAAAATGTTAAAGCTATCGACCTTTTTTCCAGTAATATAACTTTAATTAATCAAAATTAAATTGTATACCCAAAATTAGATGAAAATCTTTTAAATTTTCTAAAATATTAATAAAAATAAAAAATTGGTACCTTAAATTTTGCCCAACTTTGACCATGGCACGTTTTTTTCCTGTAAGTACTGTGGATTTTATTTTCTCAGCATGTTTTTGTTAGCATTTCAACTGTTAACACCAAAAATTTGAAACCAGTTGATCAAAAACTGTAGATTTTAATAAGTTTTCAAGCACCATGTAACATATTGTTTACATCAAGCTAGTGTTATGCAGTTTGCAAGAGCTCAGCTCGCCAGCTTCAGCTCTTAGTTCCTTAAATTCGGCATACAGTTAGATGTCTCCAAAATCCCCTACCATGCCAAGAATTTGGTCACTAGGACTTAATACCTTCGAGATATTAATGAAAAACTTCATTTTTCCATTAAAAACCCATTGTTACACTTCAAGACTGCCTGATATCAAAACCACTGATCTGACTTTAATCATAAATAATATACATATTTTTCATTCTCTATGCACATGCCAGAATGATGTCAGTATTGCGTAAATGTTTTAAGTTATGGGCCCAAACATAATGCACTTCGAAAAAATCAAGAAATATATTTACTCCCTTAACAAGGGCATTGCTGAAGCTAGAGATTTTTTTGTCAGGGATGTAACATTATTTAATCAAGATTCAATTGAATACCAAAAATTAGTTCTGAATTTTTCAAATTTTATAAGTTATTAGTATAAATATAAAATTAGTACCTTAAATTTTGCCCAACTGTGACCATGGCACGTTTGTGTCCTGTGAGCACTGTTGATATAATTTTCATATCATGCACACATTAGGATTTCAGCTTTTTAGTTTAGAAAGCTGAAAGAAATTGGCCAAAAATTGTAGCTTTTATTAATGTTTTTTATGAGACCCTGTCAGACTTTGGCTCTCTCCAGCCCCTCTTGAGTCACCTGTATGTTGACCTTGTTGACCTTTCATCAAATTATGCACGCTTGAGGCGAGGCATACAGGAATCCAGGCAGCTTATGGCCAGCCACAGTTGATCCAGGTGTCCAACCCAACTCATCTAGTAGTTTTAACCAACAACATAACAATAAACAATAAATTAATAAATTTTTATTGGTTTTTAATAACAAATTAAAGAAAAAAAGAAAAGGAATTTGTTAGTTTATAATAACAGGAAATTAACTTGCAGTTACTGATGATATAAGAATCTTGTATCGATGGGTAGAATGTCACATATTCCAAATAACACCATGCAGTCACCTATGGCATTTTTCAGTTCAATTTTAATGATAAAGAAGTAAATCATATTATTAATTACTAATCATTAGGGATCATATGAAGGAAATTAATGATAGACAAAGATGCAGTTGATAATATTAATCTAGATTCCTACTGTGTCTAGTGTGTACATTGATGTGAAATTAGTCCAAAATGAATTTTTTACAGTTATTTTTTAATATAAATAAAAGCCATAAAACCAGGTACTTATGATCATTATTTAAATGTGTGAATTTTGTATATTCTGGATTCTCAACATCATTGGTTGGTGAAACTGAATAAATACCAGACATGGTGCGAATACTTTGTAATTGTATTTAAATACGAATATGATTATGTACTCCATTATAAAATTTCTTGCATAAAGAATAGGAATTCAGGTAAAAATGAAAGTATATGAATACTCGTGCAAATACTTTCAAAATGTATTCATGAATGCATTCATGAATATATTCTTTAATATTATTTTAATAATCATATCTGTTATATTTCATTTAAAAAAATCATATGATTCTCTTATTATTTTTTATAAAAATTATATTTGGGACAATATTTGTAATTTTTTTTAATAAATAGTTAAACTCTTATATTATATGTTCTGCTTATAAGTTATATGGCCAAGTCAAAATCTGTATGACAATAGTACTCCATTTGTTAATAAAATAAATGAAATCAATCCTCTTCCCTGTCTCCAAAGGTACTATCAAAATCATACATAAGCTAAACAACAACAACTCATAATACAGCTTATATTTATTACCACACAAAACCAGCATGTGCCTCATTTCTAAATAATATTTTTTTATCATATATAACAGCTGAGCGTCGTGACCCATAGGTCCCTTGTTTTCTTTTTTTGAGACCTTTAAAGATGTGGTTATCTGTCAACAGGATACAAATCGCAACAACTGGACCTAGAATCTTCATTCTTGTCATGCAAGGAGGCCCATGAAAGGTGCCTGTGGAAACTTGAAATTAGGTCTCTGTTACCCATATCCTTCAAGCTATAGGACTCCGAAGTATCCCTCAGAATAATGGACAATTTGATACAAAAACTGAAGTATCTGAACAACTAATGCAGAGATCACCATGATTTTTTGCATGGATATTGACCATTAAGTGTTTTTATTAGTTTCTGCAGACTGGTGGAGCCACCTGTATTTTTGTATCCGCCAAAACGAAGTTTTGCGGATACTATGTTTTTGACAGAGTTCCTCCGCCGTGGCGGCGTTCGTTTCCAGAGAGCTCCTCAGAGACTAATGGACCGATTTTTCCCAAACTTACACCTATTATCGGGTCACATGTGAACTGGTGCCTAACCAATTTGCATTGACCTCTGACCTTTCCTCTCTATCCAGTGTCCATTTGTGGGTCTGTTTCCACTCATAAACCCTCATATCTTGGGAACCGTTTGACCGATCAGGAAATAAAATTGATACAAATGTAGCCCTTGGATTGCTTTATAACATACACAAAAAATGGTGGCGCCACCTGTAACCATGTTTGCACAGTGTCCATCTGTTCATCTGCCTTGGGTTAAAATCACTCATATTTGGCGCCACCTACATTCTAGTTAATGCTGGACACATCCAACCTCATATCTCAGGAACCATTTGACCGATTGGGCCAAAATTGTGCATGTGTTTAGATCTCACATAGGTCTTTATCATACACAAAACTGGAGGGGTTACCTGCAAAGATTTTTGCACGGTGTTTGTCTGTTTGTCTGCCATGGGCAAAAATCGCTCATATACATGTAGTGGTTTGACTTTTCTGCCTAAAATTTTGCAGGTGTATACAACTTGGACAGATTTCTGGATTTGTGGTAGGTGGCACAACCTACATACACATTTAGGCTGCAGACATCCATGCTAATATGCAACATACCTCACTCTATTTCCCCTTGCCACTCAATCCATGCCTCACTATCCGATTTTGGCAGATACATGTAGTCACTTGTCGGTTACCCGTATTCTAGTTTTAAAAGTTTACACATTTTTCTCTATTTTTGAGATATATAAATACAGACTAAATCTTGGCCTGTTGGTTAATCTGTTTGATGCTTCAGTTGAATGGGTATATACTACCATTCTGGTGATAAAATTTCCTTTTGTGAATCTCTTCCCAGTCAGCTGAGCGTCATGACCCATGGGTCACTTGTTATGCTTTACATGCACCCATGTTAGAATTGATTTGCTGACTTTGGTTTTCAGTGAGCCAAAGACAAAAAAAAATCTATACTGACACAGGTGAATGAAAAGCAACACAAAAACGCATGACCAAATGAATACTGAAAGCATAATGCAGTGAGTGAACTAAAAATGAAAATTTTATTTCTGAAAGTTGGGGGACTCAAAAGCCACATTATTCCCTTGTCCGAATAATTTCCCTTTTGCTTCAGGCAATTGATGTAAGCAAATCAATTCAGACATGGGGAAAAACAGATTTAAGCTATTGATCTGCTTTTCATTTGCTCTCCCTTTGTGATAGGTGCTTAAGTGTCTGACATTGTAGGTCCGACTAATCACAGAAAATCAAACAAGAACCACTGGAAATAAAGTATTTTCTTTGACATTTTGATAAATAACATATAATAATAAGATAAGTAAATATAAATGAAATCATACATTTACAGTTCCCTTCCCTCCTGTCAAGGTGATGTCGGCAGTGTTGTTAACCTATTT
The DNA here is from genome assembly GCA_026874595.1 of Sipunculus nudus. Taxonomy (NCBI): domain Eukaryota; kingdom Metazoa; phylum Annelida; class Sipuncula; order Golfingiida; family Sipunculidae; genus Sipunculus; species Sipunculus nudus. The sequence continues at coordinate 79,720,073 of CM049311.1, read as the reverse complement.
AGCCAAAAGAAGGCGAGACCTCTCCCTCATGGTCATTCCATGGCCAGTCATCATCAAGTTTCATGCAGTCATTATAAAAATCATTTCTTTGAATTATAAATTTTGTTATCAACTTCAATTTTTTTGGTAATTTTCAGTCAAAAGAAGTATAATGGAATGTTAGGAATGTCAAAGAATTTAGTTGATTTCAAGTTGGTTTCATTGAATCTTTGGTGGATTCCTGTTGATTTGGTGGTTTTCTGTGAATAATCTGACTGGTCATAGCCAACAGATAGAGAAGGTCTAATATCAATAACTTTTGTTTTAAATTTTAGTGGGTGCTAGTCCAGCCAAACTAAAGAAACGGACAAAGAAGATCCACTGTCAGCTGACAAAACACCTGAAGGAGAACCACGACATGTGGGTGGCCACTCTCAAGAAGGAAGCCCTGCAGAAAGAGAAGGAATCAGGAGCCACAGACACACAGACAGAGGTCAGTCAGGGGACACTCCTTATTTGCAAACTTATCAGCTGGCTAATTTAAATAAAGTCTTACTTGCATGGTAAGACCGGTTTGTGAGACCTTCAGTTGAGCTGAGTTATTTTATTGATCCATTTGTTAATTAATGAAAATTTGTATCATAAAAAAATAGTCTCAAATGTCAGATAATCATGATCAGAAATTGTACCTGTATAAAAAATATGATATGAAGCCTGCTTGTTAGAAATTTACTCCGTGATTTGTTGACATTTACATATTCTCTATATTTAACACAAATGCATATATCCTGCAAACAGCCAGATTTATCATAATTAAAACAGGAATCAATTAGCAGTCCTTGTTATGTTTGACATATTCATCAGCAACTTTTTGAATAAATTACTAATTTCCTTTATTAAAATTACATATTCAGCAGCGTGCTGTTTGCCTGTTTTATGATTATTTTGGGCATCAAGATTTACCATATAAGAAAAATAACAAGGGCAGTAACACCAGTAATAAAAGTGATAAACAGATTACACTACCCTTGAGGGATTATTGTATAGCATGCTAGTCTGTGCACTTGGAAGTAACAAGTCCAGCTGGATATTAGATTGGCTGTTAAAGGTATTCATTGGTCAAAATTAGTCACATGACTGAAGACATTTGCATGCAGCATTAAAATTATTAGCATTGCTTCCTGGTTGTGAAGTATTTTTGATGATAAAGGCTTGAGACTGTGTTCTTGCTGGCCAAGGTGTTTGAAGCAGAATACGACAGTTCCTGTGTTATATAACTATAATCTTCAGTGGAGTTATGTGCAGAATTCTGGTTTCTTAATTTATTTCTGTTTTTGTTAATACCCTTTATTTCATTAAATTTATATGAGCTTAATAGATTTTTAACTTGAGAAAAAGATACTCACCTGAGTTGTATTAACAAGCCTAGCTTGTTCAAATTTTAAGATTTTCAGCAAGCAGAATTCATGACAGTTGAACAGAAAATTGTAATTCTGTGCACATAATAACATTTGTGAACCAGCCATTCATATAATTTTCTTTTCTTTTATAATTCATTTACAGTGACAAGAAGCATCAAATTTAGTAGTAAGTTCAAAGGTTTTGATGCTGACAAGCAGGCCAGTCCACAATTATGTTAAGTCAAAAATTACAGCTGTGTAATTACAAGGAAGATACAACTTAATAGAGAACAGTCATGGAAAAGTTGCATATCTGTCATACCTATCTTCTACCAAATATCAGAGGAGTCATGCTTTTTGTAATCTCAATCCATGTAATCTCAAACCTGTAGAATAATTTTAGTTTCCTGAAACCATCTAAGTCTCTGTGTCTTTGATCTTCAAATCTGCTGTCTGGGAACCTGTAATATTTACTATAGCATAGTTTGAGGACTGGCTCAGTGAGAATCCTACTTTCCACTAAACTTCTTGTAAGATACAGAATTATCACTCTACATATCTTACCCAATTCTCTCTCCAACTGCTAATCTTGCAACAAGCACCAATGTTTTATAGTTTAATGCCCTTGCTTGGATAGTGTTCATCTCTGTCCAATGCAGTGAATACCTTTCTCTGGAAACTCTGAATTCTTTTACAGTTCCTAGCTTGGTACATAACTTGCATCCATTTTTGGTACATTTCTTGCAAGCTTTAAGAGTTTATTAACCACATTTTTTTTATTTTTGCTCTGTATAATGCTTGGGTAAAAGACGGTAGTCTAGCTTGCTTGCTATATATACTTATACTTTTGCACTACTGTGTTGGTTGCAGATCTGTATCTTGATATTTTAACTCTTTCAGACTTGGATATTCAAGCTAAGGCCTGATTTCTTAGAGTAACTGACTGAAAATCATTTGAGTTATTGCGATGAACCTTTTTTGTCATCTGGTTGTCTTGTGGTCTGTCTGTTGACCATCTGTATAGAGATCAAAGCAATTAGACCTAGAAACTAATTTTAATCCAACTAGAATCTAACTTAAAATCTTGGAAAGTCATTGGGTCAATCTCAGAGCAAAAGCATGAGCACCCTGAAAATTAGACACTTCTTTTTATTCAAGGCTAGTGAGAGAATATTTTGTGTTGGCTATTACTGTTTAAATTATATTTCATCTACACCTAAAGACTTTGACGAAAAATTTGAAATATATATTTTTCATGAAATGTCAGCAGGACATCTAAGATTCCTTCTAATTTCCTAACAACTTTTTATGACTGGTTAATTAATATCACTAATCTTAGACACAAATTAATAATAAGAAGTGCCTTTTGATGGATTGCTTGTTGAAAGGTATGAAGATGAAGCATTTAATGAACAAGACATTAGAGTTTACATCACAGGTCTATTGCAATGAGGTGATTGAAGTGGGCTAGGTGACTTAAGCCTGATGTCATCTGTGTGCTACTATAGTAACAATTATGATGTCACAATTGAAACAGTGATAATAAAACCTGCATCTGGGCTTAAGCCAGGTGCAGTGTTATTACAAAAGGGCTAAGGGACCTGTTGTATAAGCCCAGTGGCAGGCCTACATACCATGGTTACTACAGTGACGTACAGATGCCTCTGGGCTTAAATCACCTTATTGCAACACACCCCAGAGGTGATGAGGTAAAGGTATTGGGTTTTATCATCTGATATTACTGATGGTGTCAGTGTCATCTGATTTTACACTTTTCGTTCCTTGTCTGCAAGCCTTTCCACTCTGGAGGCTGTGTTCCTGTGACCAGGACCCATTCATTCCTGTGTGGTTAAGACTCTGTCAAGGAGACTTTGTGAAGGCCTTATATTAACAGAATGCGAACCCACAACCCAGTTATCAATTGTTCTCATATACTTACAGCAGAATAAGAATTATTTATATACAGATCACTGTATGTACTTCCCTTAATGTTTTTTTCGAGCTAGGTTATGCTTGTTTATATATATATATATATATATATATATATATATATATATATATATATATGTATGTATGTATGTATGTATCTCAGAATGGTTTGTCATGGGTTTGTATTTGCATGAGATGCATGGAGAATGGAATTAAAACAGAATTGTTTATGAGTGTTATCTTTAGATATAAGCTGTATCAAGCGAAAAATGAGAATGAAATGTCAAATGTTAAATACACATATCTATTTTTTAAGGATTTGTAAATTTCTAATATTTTATTTTCCCATTAAACATATTTGGTAACAAGATTCTGTGCTTATGTAGCCCCCATGTCTTTTTACAGGATCACACAGTCCCTTTATCTTTTTGCTCCAGAAGGGTAAATTAAATTTACAGAGTGCATGATAATCACATGATATACTGTAAAAATCATCCTGTGCTTGGGTAAATAGAACAAAAACACTCAAACAGTATTGATACACTTTAAATTGTTTAAACTTATATTTCATTGAGGTAAAATAAACTTTAAAAATCCATAAGGGTACACTAAATTTATTTATTTTTTAATTTTGTATACAATAAAATCTTATTGCTCTACTGCCCATACCAGTATTCCCTTTTTGTGAGTCCTGTGCTTTTGGCCTGCCATCTCTCGCTGACAAAGATACATCAACAATTGCAGTATACTGTTAGATTAGTTTTTTAAGGGATCTATTTACATAGCAGGTATGTTAAATATAGTAAATTAAGTATAGTGTTGCCTTCTTACAATATATAGTATCTGTCAGTGTCTTAATCTGAAACCCCTGTTCACATTTGGAAATAAACTTACACCAGGTGCAGCCAGAGGAACAAAAATTAAAAATGCAACCTCACACATTTTGATTTTACAAGCTTCCATGCAACTGGTGTTTCTTCTTTCATGTTTGGAAGTTTTCATGCATGCACAAGATCAGACATCTGGTCATGATGTCTTGTTATGACCGGTAACCGGCAGATGTGGGCTGTGTTCACTAACACTTAGAGCCATAGCATCATATAAAACAGGTGATTTTTAGATATTATGTGTTCATTTAAGGAAGATATACCTTGGAAATGTTTGTATTCAGCCAAAACAAACTAAACATGAGATTATACACGTCATTGCAAATGATATTGTATCTTTATGCTTGTCAAAAATTTTTATCCCAATTGAAGCCCTGCTGTTGCCATTGTCTGCCTTTTTCATTTTGCCTTATACAGCTTTTCTCATTAAGTTTTGAGCAAATTATCGCTACACTGTCTACATTTTGTCTACATGCAAGAGCCAACCACATTCTCAGTTTTTCGCACCATAAATTATTCCATAGTTTTGTGCATCAATATAAGTTGATTTGCTTTCATTTTGATTTAGCCAATATATAACCAGAGTAAATCTGGAATAATATAAGGCATAAACTAAAAGAATAAGTATTCATTTGAATAGCATTGCTTGTAATTTTTAGCTCAGCTGACTGTAAGTCAACTGAGCTATACCGATCAACCTTTGTTCGTCGTCCGTCCGGCCATCTGTCTGTTAACAGGGCACATGTCGTAACTTCTGGACCTGGAATCTTCTTACTTGACATCCAGGGAGGTCCATGAAAATTCTCCTTGAAAACCTGGGATTAGGTCTCTGTTACCCATATTCTTCAAGCTATGGGGCTCTGAAGTACCCCCCAAAATAATGGAAAATTTGATACAAAAGCTCAAGTACCTGAACAGCTAATGCATTGGTCACCATGATTCTTTGCATAGTTATTGATCATGGAGTGTTTCATCAGTTTCTGCAGACTGGTGGCGCTACCTGTATTTTATCTATTTTTTACAATTTTTTTCTCTATTTTTGAGACCTTTAAAGATGTGGTCATCTGTTAACAGGGCACAAATCATAACAACTGGACCTAGAATCTTCTGTCTTAATATGCAGGGAGGTCCATGTAAAGTCTCTGTGGAAACCTGAATTAAGGTCTCTGTTACCCATATTCTTGGAGCTATGGGGCTCTGAAGTACCCCCCAAATAATGGAAAATTTGATACAAAAGCTCCAGTATTTGAACAACTAATGCATTGATAACCATGATTTTTTGCATGAATATTGGTCATGGAATGTTTCATCACTTTCTGCAGACTGGTGGCGCCCCCCTTATTTTTTTCAATTTTTTACAAATTTTCTCTATTTTTGAGACCTTAAGATGTGGTCATCTGTTAACAGGGCACAAATCCTAAGGACTTGACCTAGAATTTTCTCTCATGACATGCAGGGAGGTCCTGAAAAGTCTCTGTGGAAACCTGGAATAAGGTCTCTGTTACCCATATTCTTCAAGCTATGGGGCTCTTGAAATACCCCCAAGAATAATGGAAAATTTGATACAAAGGCTCAAGTATCTGTACAACTATTGCATTGATCACCATGATTCTTTGCATGGATATTGATCATGGAGTGATTCATCAGTTTTTGCAGACAGGTGGCACCACCTATATTTTTTTTTTTTATTTTTTACAATTTTTTTTCTATTTTTGAGACCTTAAAAGATGCGGACATGTTAACAGGACATATAATGTAACCACTTGACCTAGAATCTTCTGTCATGACATGCAGGGAGGCCCATTAAAAGTCTCCTTGGAAACCATGAATTAGGTCTCTGTTACCCATATTCTTCAAGCTATATTGCTTTGAAGTACCACAAAGAACAACTAAAATGTTGATACAAAAGCTCTAGTATCTCAACAATTGGTTCATTGATTGCCATGATTCTCTGCATGCATATTCATCATTGAGTGTTTCATTAATTCCTGCTGACTGGTGACGCCACGTATTTTTTAGCTCAGCTGACTATAAGTCATCTGAGCTAAAGCCTTTGTCCATTGTCCCTCCGTCCGTCCAGCCGTTAACAGGGCACATTTTAAAACCGTTGGACCTACAAATCCAAAATTTTTCATACAATTAAATGTCCTCAAAATCTCCTAACATACCGAAAATTGGGTCATTAGGACTTCGTTCCTTCAAGATACTTAGTTAAGGAAAAACCTCCGTTAACCATAAAAAGCCATTGTTACACTTCAAGGCTGCCTAATATCAAAACCACTGATCTGTTTTTGATCATATTTAGTATTCATATTCTTCCATACATTTTCTATGAACATACCAAACATTAGGTCAGTATTGGGTATTATTTTGAAGTTATGGGCCCAAATATAATACAATTTTTTAAAAAATCAGGAAATATATTTACTCACCTAACATGAGAATTGCTGAAGCTGGAGACTCTTTTTCAGGAATATGACTTTATTTAATCAAGATTCAATTGTTTACCCAAAATATGATCTGAATTTTACAAATTTGTCAAGTTATTAGCATAAATAAAAAATCAATATCTTAAATTTTGTCCAAATTTGGCAATGGCACATTTTTCCCTGTAAGCACTGTTGATTTAATTTTCACAGCATATATACATAAGGATTTATTCTTTTAAAGTCTGAAATTTCAAAAGAATTGATTGAAGAGAAGTTTTCATACACCATGTCAAGTGTTGTTTACATCTAGCCCACCTGGTAGTACAGCCTTTACTTGAATTATGTAACCCACCCCAGGCAGCTTGCCTTGGCTCAGCTTGGCCACTACTAGCAGGCTTCCCCTGCCCTGCATCCCCCCCCCCCCCCCCAGATGGTGCATTAACTAGATGAATGTTATAATTTTCTGTATTTTATTTTATTCTTGGCTATGCTACATTTTAGATTTTGTAATGTACGACCAGGGTTACAATTATTAAAGTGCACATTAAATTGTGTCCACAAATTGGTGTATTGCTATGAAAGTGTGGATATTCATCAGATAAGTAATTCCTTACTTCAGAAGAGTAAAAACTTCACCAGGTGTGAAATTGACTATTAATTCTAGTAATAAATAATAGCTGAGATAGTAATTGTATCCCCAGACAAAGTCGGGGATACTATGTTTTCATACCGGTCCCGCCGCCGCATATGAATCTTGTTGGCGCGATAACCCAAAAAATTTTTCACGGAACTTTACCAAACTTGGTATATGTATAGATATGGGTAAGAGGACGACGCCTATTTAAAATGAGGTCATGACCTTTACTAGGAGAGTGTCCTTGACCTTGAATAGGTCCAATTTTGGGGAAAATCACACAAATTCTTTAATATCTCAAGAAATCTTGCATGGATTTATCCCAAAATCAAGTTGATGGAAGATCATGGATAGGGTTGTCATGTTCCAGAAACTGGTGGCGCCACCTATTATTCTTTACTAGTTTTCGTGCCGTTTAATACCCCCAAAATTGCCACCTTACAGCACTGTGAGCATTATAAGTCAAAAACTAATGGACAGATTTCTTTTATATTATGCATATACATAGGTATGGGTTATGGGATGATGCTTATTTAAATTGGGGTCATGACCTTTCCTATGATAGTGGCCTAGACCTTGAATATTGCCATATATGGTGAAAATCACACACCTCTTATGATATCTCCAGTGTTGATAGCCATATGGATCAAAAGTTCACTCAGTCTAGCCAGGTGCAGGTCAAGAGTTTACTCAGTGCAGTAGCTTGAGGCAGCAATTTGTCACAGGTCACTTGGGGGCAACTGCCTTACTCACCTAAGCCTTGTCAGCCCAGTGCATCAAACTCTTGGGAAGTTTGATGTATGGGACTGATATTTTGTCTATGTGTCTTTGATGGTATTCTCATAAGACATGTTGGTATTCTTAAAAGACAGGTGGTGCCACCTACATTGACTTATGCAGTGTATGCGCCTGCTTATTTCTACAGAGGAATTTGATACATTAGCCTAAAATTTGGCATGTTTATACATATCGGGTAGCTTTATAGTGTACAAGGCTGGTGGCGCCACCTTCAATAATTTTTGCACAGTGTATGTCCCTGCTTATTTCACAGGAGGGGTTTGACATATCAGTCTGACATTGGGCATATTTATATATCTCTTCGTTGTATATAAGACTGGTGGTGCCAGCTACAATCATTGTATCCACCAAAACAGAGTTTTGCGGATACTATGATTTCAGTCAGACGCCGACGCTGCCGCCATTGCTGCATAGGTTCCGGAGAACTTCTTTATAACCACTGGGCAGAATTTTTTAAAATTCGGAATTATGATCAGTCACATTTGAACTGGTGCGCCTTAATTGTTCATTGACCTCTGACCTTTCCTCTCTGCCCAGGGTCCATTTGTTTGTCTGTTTCCACACATAAACCCACATATCTTGGGAACCGTTTGACCAATAAGGCTAAAGATTTTGCACAAATGTAGCCCTTGGGAAGCTTTATAACATATACTAAAAATGGTGGCACCACCTGCAACCATTTTTGCACAGCGTTCATCTGTTCATCTGCCTTGGAAAAAACACTCATATCTCTGCATTGGTTGGACTTATCCATCTGAAATTTTGCATGTGTTTACATCCTGGACAGCTTTCTAGATTTTATGACAGGTGGCGCCACCTACATTCAAATTTACGCTGCAGACATCCAATCTCATATCTCAGGAACCATTTGACCAGTTTGGCCAAAATTTTGCATGTGTTTAGATCTCTCATAGCTCTCTATCATACGCAAAACTGGTGGTGCCACATGCAACCATTTTTGCACAGCGTCTATCTGTTCATCTGCCTTGGGATAAAATCACTCATATCTTGGCAGTGGTTTGACTTATCCACCTGATATTTTGCAGGTTTATACATCCTTGACAGCTTTCTTGATTTTTTGACAGGTGGCGCCACCTACATTCAAATTTATGCTGCAGACATCCAAGCTCATATCTCAGGAAGCATTTGACCGATTGGGCAAACATTTTGCATGTTTATAGATCTCGCATAGCTCTTTATCATACGCAAAAGCGGTGGCGCCACCTGCAATCATTTTTGCACAGCGTCCGTCTGTTTGTTTGCCGTGGGATATAATCACTCCTAATAGGCAGTGGTTTGTCATATCTGCCTAAAATTTTGCAGGTTTATACATCTTGGATAGCTTTCTGGATTTTGTGGCAGGTGGAGCCACCTACATTTATGTATACGCTGCAGACATTCAGGCTTATACCTCAGATTGGTTTGACATATCCCCCTGAAATTTTGCATATGTGTAGATCTCACATAACTCTTAATCATACACAAAATTGGTGGTGCCACCTGCCACCATTTTTGCACAGCGTCCGTCTGTTTGTCTGTCGTGGGCTAAAATTACCCATATCTCAGTATCGGTTTGACTGATCAGCCTAAAATTCTGCAGGTTTATACATCTTGGATAGCTTTCTGGATTTTTTTGGCAGGTGGCGCCACCTATATTCATGTATGCGCTGCGTACATTCAGGCTTATATATCAGGACTGGTTTGACATATCCCCCTGAAATTTAACATGTCTATAGATCTCTCATATCTCTCAATCATACACAAAATTGGTGGCGCCACCTGCCCCCATTTTTGCACAGTGTCCATCTTTTTGTCTGCTGTGGGCTAAAATCACTCATATCTCAGTAGTGGTTTGATTTATCTGCCTAAAATTTTGCATGTTTATACATCTTGGACAGCTTTCTGGATTTTTGTGGTAGGTGGCGCAACCTACATTCACATTTCGGCTGCAGACATCCAGGCTATTATGCAACACACCTCACTCTATTCCCCTTGCCACTCAATCCATGCCTCACTTCACCTTTCCCACTCTGATTTTGGAGGATACACATAGTCACTTGTTGACTACCCAAATTCTAGTTTTTGTGTTGTGTGCACCCATGCCAGAATTGCAGCAGTGATGTTTGTTTAATTGTTTCTTGTTCTAAGTGTTTAGTACTTGCATTGTTCATATACATGTTACACATGTTTTTGAAAAGTAATGGTCCAGCATTGAAGCATTATACCTGGTGTAATCTCATTGCACAGGTTTGCATTAGGCCTGTAGGCCTTGTTTTTTTAAACAAATAGTGCGCCAGATGACTATAGTCTTCTATAATGTTGTTTGCTTTCTTCAACAATCGTGTTGAAATAAGAAGTCAACTGTGGGTAAAGGAACCCCAATGATCCTGTCACCTGTTCTAACTACCCTAGAAAGACGGTTCCTTTCCCTGACCGTGATACTGCCTCCCCATACAGTGACTGACAACGTCAGGACTCCCTGATTTTTTTAATAAAATCGGTTGACTGAGCCCGAAATCTTTTAGGTTCTTTAGGAAGAATAAAGTTGTTGTGCCTTCTTTACGCAGTAATTAACATTTTCGGCCCACTTCAAATCAGAAGAAATGAAAATTCCAAAAAATTTTAAACAGTCAACGATTTCAACCTCGGAGCCTTCAATTACTAAGGGTAATATTTCAGTTTTCTTCCGTCTAAAATCAATTATCATCTCCTTGGTTTTCTTTACATTTAACTCCAGATTATTTTCAGAGCACCAGGAAGTTAAAGTTTTAATTTCATTGCGGTAAACACTTTTGTTGTATCCCCGGATGAGCCCAGAAAATGTTGTGTCATCTGCAGATTTTACAATGAGGCAATCATCAGAAGTAGAGACACAGTCATAGGTGAATAGAGAGTACAATTTTGGTGAAAGCACACAAACTTGGGGTGCTCCAGTGTTTAAGACCAATTCTTCGGAAATAATGTTACCAATCTTAACCACTTGAGGCCGATTTGTTTAAAAGTGTAAGATCCAGTTACACATGTTGATATTAAGACCTAGTTTTGATAGTTTTTCGATTAATTTATGGGGAAGGATAGTGTTAAAGGCTGAGCTGAAATCAATGAATAAAACCCTTGCATAGGTAGATTCTCGTAAGTCGAGATGTTTTAAAATCTGGTAAAGTGTGAATGATACAGCGTCATCTGTTGAGCGGTTACTACGATAGGCGAACTGAAAAGGATCAAATGTTTCTGAAATACAGCGTTTGAGATAATTTAACACCAGTCATTCAAAACTCTTAGCGATTACAGAAGTTAATGCTACAGGAGGATAGTCATTCAAACATGATGCATGAGGTTTTTTCGGGACAGGAATAATCACTGATCGTTTGAAGAGCTTTGGCACTGTACAAGATCGCAAGGACCAGTTCAAAGGAAGAGTAAGAACACCAGATATTTCATGGGCGCAAGTTCTTAACAGTCACGGCGTGATACCATCAGGACCAGCCGCCTTGCGTATGTTTAAGCAGGCAAGAATTCTCTTGGTATCTAAAGTTTGTATAACAAATGGAGGTGGACCGTCACATGATGTTTTCTCAGAAAGGGTTTCAGGCCAATCAAAGCGAGCATAAAATTTGTTTAATTCATCAGGAAGATTGTGCAATGATTGCCATGATTCTTTGCATGCATATTCATCATAGAGTGTTTCATCAGTTCTTGCAGACTGGTGGAGCCACCTGGATTTTTACCAATTTTATGCATTTCTCTGTATTTTTGAAACCTTCAAAGATGCGGTCTTCTGTTAACAGGGCAGGGAGGTCAAGGAAAAATATCCTTGGAAACCTGAAATTAGGTCTCTGTTACCCATATTCTCTGAGCTATGGGGCTATAAGCACTCCTAGCATAATTGAAAATTTGATACCAAAGCAGGGCACAAATTATAACCACTGGACCTAGAATCTTCTAACTTAAAATCCAGGGAGGTCCATGAAAAGTCTCCTTGGAAACATGAAATTAGGTCTCTGTTACCCATATTCTATTAGCAATGGGGCTTATAAGCACACCCCAGAATATTTGAAAATTTAATACCAAAGTAGGGCACAAATCATAACCATTGGACCCAGAATCTTCTCTTCTCACTTGGCATCCTGAGAGTTCCTCAAAAGTTCTAACCTCAAAACCTGAAATTGGGTCACTGTGACCTATATTCTCAGAGTTTTGGGGTATGTTTGAGCATCCAAGAAGTAATGAAAAATACACACAAATTGCCAGGTTCCTCAGGAAAGGCTGGTTGGATTGTCATCAGATTTGGTGTGCTAATGGGTCTTGATGAACTTAAGCTAAAATGCATGAATAATGATGCCACCTATATTATCTTAATTAGTTTCCTGTGCAAGGTCATATTGTCAACATGTCAGTCGGCTGAGCGTCATGACCCATGGGTCACTTGTTAATATGTACCAACATTTCTGAAACAATTAACTTAATTAATTCAACACAAAATAAAATGTGGTAACTAAATAAACATTCCCGTAATACAATTTAACCAAGATTTTACAAAAATCAACAAAATTTTAAGGTCAGTAACATATAAACCTGCTCTGGCCCTTCTCACTTCACATAGATTTTAAAAATAAACATAAACTCTTAATTACAATTATAGGTGGCTGAGTTCTTAAGTATAACCTTTAATAAATCAGTATATACAAAGCTTTTTGATGAATGCATACTATTTCTATTACAAGATTACATAATTACACAAGCTTTCTATGTATGTATTTTATTATATTGGTTGTGCAGACTTAATTCAATCATTACAGAGATTTACATGTTTGATTTTATGTTATTTCAGGACCCAGGAGGAAGCATTAGTCCACAGGATGTAGATTCTATTGGACGAGACGGTAAACCTGAGATGGAGCCGATCAAAGAGGAAGAAACGCCGCCAAGTAGTGGTAAACTGGGTGAAGGTGACACACCACAAGAGTTTGGGACAATAGTATTTAACCAGGAAAACAAAGAGGAGAATGAATCTGAACCAAAAGGTACACCTTCAAAAATGGCACAGCATCGAGAGCCACCACAAGAGACTGCACTCTAGTTCTGGCTACTATGTTGGCATACTCTAAGTTTCCCTATATACCATAATGCTCTACTGAAATTACCAGTGACTGGTGCTGGCATAATTTATCAGTGTATTGATAAATCTCTCAATGAGATAGACCAGTATGATTATTAATGGCTCCGACATGAATTGAGACATGATAAGCACTATCATCATTACTTGACACTACACAGTGCAGTTTTTTTCGGGTAATTTTTAATCATTTTTTTAATAAAACACAAGTAATAATAAAAGAGGTTATCAATTTATTTTGAGGCAAATTGTATTCAGACTAACCATCCAGGCTATTTTTAATTCATCATCATTCATGACAAATGTTAATAATAAATAATAAATAGTAATAAAATTATAATATTGTATTGAAACACTTGTTTTACAACATGTAAAACAATGTAAAAATACAGACTACATATATTTGACAGATTTTATTGTCTCACAATTATTAATATTGTACTGATAATTGATTTGCCAAGCCTAAGCCGATAATCATAATTGGACATAAATACCTGTAGTCATCCCTGCCAGTCACAATTCTCCACATGGTGACTAGCACTGCTGTTGTACTGTTGTATAAAAATCTCCACATTTTTTTGTGCTTCGTGGCTATGCTGGCCTAGTGACAGAGAATGGATACCTTGGATCGCAAGGAGGGCAGACATCACTTGCAAACCTTCCTGAGTGCCAGCAATAACAGAATTATGTAATGTGCCATGTGTTATGTCAAACATAATATTATGGTAATCTATCTGAGATAAGGTTTTCCTTCGGCTAGTGTTACCATGAGTGTTTATTGCAGGATGGTATATTGTTAGTGATATTTTGCTTGGGTGCTTACAGTTTAAATATTTTTGAAGGAATATACTTGCATTTTTGAAGCATATTTGACTAGTTTACACTATATAACAACTGTTTGTAACAAAAAAATGTAAAATTATTTTTAAGATGCTAAATAGTTACATTATTGGTTGAAATCATTTCCTTCTAAAAGTCTAAACAGTGGCTGAACATGGTGAATAATCATACTCTCCTAAGCTGTATCAGGAGCTTCATGGTACAGCATCATTCACTATGTTAGGTCACTATGAGTAATAATCATCCTTGTTGCTTATTTTGAACTATTACCGTACAGATGCTAAAATCATATAGCACAAATAAAGTTGTCACTCTATAAACAAAAAAAATTAGTTTTTTTTTAAGTTAATCTTATGATAAGATATTTGATTATCCTACTATGGACAAGAAAGAATAATTAAATAGAACTTTGCAGCTCTAGTATCCACCATGAATAATCAAGTGTAATACTTCACTAATCTGAGAGAACATCACATCTGATAAAAATTCAGGGAATTCACACCTGTAACCAGTGTGATTACACAAAGGTTCACTCCTGAAGACAAACTCATAAACTGAATTTTATCAAATAAATTGTTTTGTATTTTCCTTGGCAACTGTAATTAAAACTAATGGTTCCTATACTTATTAGCTCAGTTGACTGTAAGTCATCTGAGCTATAGCGATCACTCTTTGTCCGTCGTCCGTCTGTCCGTCCGTCGGTCCGTCTGTCCGTTAACCTGGCACAAATCGTAACCGCTGGACCTAGAATCTTGTTACTTTACATTCTGAGAGGTCCATGAAAAGTCCCCTTGGAAACCAGAAATTACGTCTCTGTTACCCATATCCTTCGAGCTATGGGGCCCCAAAGTACCCCCCAGAATATTAAAAAATTTCATACAAAAACTTATATCTTATTAACTACATCACTGATGGTCATGATTTTTTGCATACATATTGATCATGAGAAGTTTCATCAGTTCCTGCAGACTGGTGACGCCACCTGTATTTTTCGATTTTTTACAAATTTTTTTCTCTATTTTCGAGACCTTTAAAAATGTGAACATCTGTAAACGGGGCACAAATCATAAAATTGACCTAGAATCTTAATTCTTGACACACTGAGAGACCTATGAAAAGTCTCCATGGAAACCTGAAATTAGGTCTCTGTTATCCATATCCTTCGAGCTATAGGGCCCCAAAGTACCCCCCCCCCCCCCCACCAGAATAGTAAAAAATTTCATACAAAAACTTCAATTTCTCATTAACTACATCACTGATGGTCATTATTTTTTGCATACAATTTGATCATAAGATATTTCATCAGTGTCTGCAGACTGGTGGCGCCACCTGTATTTTTCAATTTTTTTTACGAATTGTTTTCTCTATTTTTGAGACCTTTAAAAATGTGAACATCTGTCAACAGGGCACAAATTGTAAAGACTGGACCTAGAATCTTCATTCCTCACACAGTGAGCGACCTATGAAAAGTCTCCATGGAAACTTGAAATAAGGTCTCTGTTACCCATATCCTTCAAGCTATAGGACTCAGAAGTATCCCTCAGAATAATGGAAAATTTGATACAAAAGCTGAAGTATCTGAACAACTAATGCAGCGATCACCATGATTCTTTGCATGGATATTGATCATTCAGTGTTTTTATTAGTTTCTGCAGACTGGTGGAACCACCTGTATTTTTTTTTTTAGTTTATGCATTTTTTCTCTATTTTTGAGACCTTTGAGGATGCTGTCATCTGTTCATGTGGCACATATTGTAACAACAAGACCTAGAATTTTCATTCTTGTCATGCAAGGAGGCCCATGAAAAGTGTCTGTGAAAACCTGAAATTAGGTTTCTGTTACCCATATCCTTCAAGCTATAGGACTCCAAAGTATCCCTCAGAATAATGGAAAATTTGATACAAAAGCTGAAGTATCTGAACAACTAATGTAGAGACCGCCATGCTTCTTTACATTGATATTGACCATTAAGTGTTTTTATTAGTTTCTGCAGACTGGTGGAACCACCTGTATTTTTTTTAAAGTTTATGCATTTTTTCTCTATTTTTGAGATGTATAAATACAGTCACAATCTTGGCCTGTTGGTTAATCTGTTTGATGCTTCAGTTGAATGGGTATATACTACCATTCAGATAATAAAATTTCCTTTGGTGAATCTCTTCCCAGTAAGCTGAGCGTCATGACCCATGGGTAACTTGTATTTTGTGTAGTCTTCACTTTCTTCAAGAGGATGAAACAAATCGATAGATTTGTGAAAATATTAAATAAATGATGTCCCTTGACATATAATAATGTAATTCTATTTTTTTTCTTTGATATTATATATTCAGTCAGTTTTTTGAGGGTGTGTTAAAATGTTAAACTCTTGAAGGGTAATGGCACCTGATGTTGTTTATTTGAATTACACCCTTAGGGATGCAAAAGGATAAAAAGCTGGAATAGTAATATGCTTTTGTCATGTGAGAATTTTTTTTCTTCAAAAAGATAAAAGCCACAACTGCTCATAAAAAGATTCTCATGTGAGCTAATTTTGTATGACCCAGACCTATATATCCATGGATCGACACCAGTATTGTAAGGCCACAGGGAAAGCTCTACGAAATCACAACTCCGATTTCTCACAGATATATTTTTGGTAAAGAGCAGCAAGTCCTCTGTTATATTATCATTTCAAACTTTTTCTGTAATCCATTAAAATAATCACATTGCATTCAATAATGCAAATTTTTCCACTCCTTAATAATATTATTGAAAAATGTTAAATCAAATCAGCTGTTTCACTCAATATTATTTTTCCCAGGGTCCCCTGACAGAATGGTTGAGTTTTGTTGGTGTGGCCTTAGTAATGGTTATAGTTCATGGAAAAAGGTTCACATTGGAAAGACTTTTACTCTGTTTATCAGAGTGACATTAATAAGGACTATCTCTGTAGTATGCTTTGTTACTTACTGCTTAAAACTAGTCTATAAATGTACATGGTCATGAGTGATCATTTGATTATTGCTTTGATCTTTGTTTATTGTTTATCATTTGAATCTTATTCTTTGTCAATCACTGTAATAATAAATCTGGTTTGCATGTTAGAAGTAAAACAAACTTCAAGGCTTAAAATGAAGGTACAATAAGGCAAAGAAATGTAGATCCAGTGCTGCCCCCTGTCAAGTAAATTGGGAATTCAAGTTGGGTTTGATAGTGTAGCCACCTAGTTTGCAAATGATGAACTAAAAGGTTGACTACACTGTGAGAATGTAGTTTTATTGGTGGGCCTTAAGGGTGTTAGAAAACTTTAACTGTTTCTGTTGAATGTGATCCCCCAGGCACTTTCTGTTTATTTGCTTCAAACATTTAAATTTTAGCCAGATGTCCAATAGATACGTCTTGTCTGTCTAATATGGTGCCAAATTGATCTAAAGTGCTATTTTCTGGTACGTACTGCTAGTATTTGTATGTTTATACTTTTAATAGTTTTCAGTAAATTATATATATAGAAACTTGAATAGAAGTGTGTAAATACATTGCCCTCCACCTGATTGACTTGCAACACTATACTTTGTTGTGATCAGGTGATTTTTGCAGTGGAAATTTTCCAGTATTTAGAAGAATTTCAAACAATATACATGACCTGTATGCCCAATTTAGTCGATGGTTGCAGACTTAATTAATTTTTGTGGAGGTGACAAGATAAGGAGTTTCTAAGAGCACACATTTGCTAATTTTGGATGTTTTATCAGATTTGTACAGCACTGATAATTATGGAAAGAGGTATACATATAAGATCTGGTTGGGCAATCAGTAAATTAAATATTATTTGAATATTATCCTAAATTAAGGACATAAAAGCCTTCCACTTATACAAGTCTCCTGCAAGTTTTCCGCATAACAAGGTTTGCAATGTGTTTGTGTGTGTTTATGCAGGTGTTGATTGCTTTTATATCTATAAATAAATCTTGTTGTATATAACTATATTTACTAATATATACAAAGTACTTATGTTAATTTATACGACGATGATACGCAAGGAACTGTAGACATGGCAGTACCACTTAGCTGCTTGTATGAGTGCCAGGATTTTTATTTACATAACCAGGATTGACTTCTTCCTCCACAAACGTGATCTCATCACTGTCCTGCTGATATATATATATTACTTTTGTCTCAGTTTAATGGAAGTCATATGCCATTATGGAAAGCCATGTGTCTTTCATTGTCCAATTTGGTCACCCATAATTCATCAGGTCATAGGACCTGGACACATCTAATTTGAAACCTCATAAACTTTAGATTAGGTCACTGTGACCTTACCTTTTGAGCAGTTGGGTGGTTTTCAGTATTATTGCTAATGATGACCATACAAATATGCCTTTTACCAGAATCCCTGGTGCTAAATCACTCTTGTATGCTAAAAATGCACCTCTTCTCAAAGACTGTCTCTGCTCATACAAAAACAGTGAGCTTGCCTGGATTGGCATTCATTTGCCAAGATATTTGGCCATACATTGTCATTTAACTTATGATTTTTATAGATCAACGTGTGTTTATCTTTATTATAAATATTTGTGATTCCCTAGCCAGAACTATACAGTGTGACTGCATCTGTCATGTTCTGTTTGATCACAGTTATTGAGCCCTTATGTCAGAATCTGCTGAGTGTCATGGCTTACAAGACACTTGTCATTACAGATGATATATACTGCTTGCTGCATATGTTGCCTAACTAATTAAATTATTCACTGCACTGGTAGTAGGGGAGGTTCACACTGTGTACTTGATTGGCCATTTAAAATTACATTACAGAATGGAATTCCATTGCATGTAGGTCATCTTTAAAATGTTATGAAATCTTCCTTCAAGGTGCCATTGATGATTTTCCATAATAGTACCAAAATCCTCCACCAGATGGCAGCTTTTCTGTACCTGTACATAATTATCTGAGTATATGATATAGTATCCCCAGATCCCAGTCTCCATTAATATTCTCCACCGTCGTTCATCACGATGTTTAGCTAGGATACAGACAGACAAACAGACACATTAGTATAGAGAATACACAGCCTCTTCAGCCCTCATTGGTTGCATCATAATTATGAAGCCAAACTGATGCTTGTGCTGATCATAAGTCCAGTGAAGCTTCAAAACCGCACCACCAAGCTTCTCTGTTATCTTGGATGGAGTAGCGGTTGACTCTTTTGGACACTGTATTCCAGCAGCAAAAGGCACGCCCTTGCTTGGGAGAGTTACATAATAAATATAAAGTCACCACAATATAATAGCTTAACTGGATGCTGTAATCCTGGTTTATACAGGTATAGGCGTATTAAGCACTTCTCTATGGTTTTAATACTTTTTGGCTTTGGATGGTAAATAAAATATATGCTGTTGCTATTTTGGTGGTTTGCAGTTGTTCAGTGTCAACCAGGGACAGAAGCCAAACTACTTTTTATGTGCAAACCATTCATTTGGTGTTTAAAAGGTCTCCGGGGGGGGGGGGGATCACACTGCACAGTTGCTGTATTCCCCAGTCATTTTCAGCACATCGGCATCATAGTGTCAGGGGTTATTTGAAGCTGGAAAAATTGATTCAATCTGATGTAGTATTGTGACTGTAAAGTGCATGAGAAAAGTTTATGTGTGGCCTGCAATTTGGAGCCTTCTCAACATAAAATATTTTCCCAAATATTCTTGGAAGTATTTTTTGCCAGTCTACAGGGGTAACATATCTGTATTATGCTGATTATTATTATTTGTGTCCTATTTCCCAACCATATTGTTTATATGTTTTTTTATTACTGTATTATATGTATGATGTACCATGCATTCATTTCTTGAAAGGAGTGGACTCGTGATTATATATATATATATATATATATATATATATATATATATATGTATATATATATATATATATATATGTATATATATATATATATATATGAAAATACTGTACATTGATAGCCATAATGCCATAGACATATAGGAAGGACAATATTATTAGCAATGACATGGTGTTTATTGATATACAATGTGTATATGTATGTACCTTTCTGTATTAATATACGAGTCATATACCTCTTTAATTGAATAGTGTGAAGGACGCCTAAGTCCATGCCGTAAGTCTGGCATTGGTTACTTAATACCAGGTGTTTTAATATCTGCGTGTATCTCAACGTCTTGTGATCAGTGATAATGGTATATAGAGAGATCTAAGACGTATTATGTATATGAATATAAATTATTCAGCGTTACAATATTTAAAGAGAAAAATCTCAATTTACCAAGTTATTTATCATATGTAGTTGATTTTGTCTCTGGAGTGTTACGAGGTTACAGCTACTCATATTTTGTTGCAATAATGCATAGAACATACCCACGTGTGTATTTTTCCTAATTTTCTCTCTCATTCATCTTGTCACTGGTGATACAAGTGGCATTTGTAACATTAGTGTGAGATATCATGTTTTCATAAAATCAGATATAAAAGTGATTTATGTGCAGGGTATTTATGACTAAACATGGGCTAACCCCGACATATTTGGTCTCTTCTCTGCCCTTCATTACTTAACCTACATTTTGGTTGTATATGTGTGTACTGTGACTAACAAATACGAACGGCAGAATAAGTATCGCATCTTGCGTGGGCAGTGCTGGCAAAGGGCTGACACTAGAACCAGAGTGATGTATGTTTATATGATTGAAATATTTATGGCAACCTATTTAAGTCCTAATAAATATGTTGAAATTTTGCTCGAGTTTTTGTTGCTTAGTATGACAAGTGTTCTTTCTGTTTGTGTCATCACTTTCTCTTTTTCAAGTGCTTGTAGCTGACCCTACCTTGTCGTCCGGCATCTTTGAGTACTAATGATGAGGTAAGGACGCATATCCAATTTTCCGAGAGTGCTTGTTCTGGACGTATGGACTATCAGTTCCAGTCAGGTTCATTGGAGAACTAATTGTGTCTCAGAACTGGCTATATGCTGCGTGTCAAAGCAAGTTGTGATGCTGGGGGTTCCAGACACTAGTTAGAACGTGTCGAACCAATCACACACATCGATCTGGGAGCTGGTGGGATGTTCAAAGGAGCTATATCGTTTGCCAAAACTGTCATTGGGGACGTTATTCAATCTATACACATCTGAGACCGAGGTGGAAGAATATTTGGTCATTATTTGTAGGAGGCTGTATTCTCGTCTGCCTGAGATATTCATAACGCTGGACGTACAAAACGAGGAACCGCAGTGGCTATCGTTGTGTTAAACAACCAGAAAACCAGATAGGGGAAATGAGTGGATCCCCGAAGCTGTGGATCAGTCTTCTTGAATAAAGCATAGACAGATTGTAAGAATTCTTCAGGGATTCATTTTGAATCGCCGAAGTTTTTCTTTTCAACTAGAGAGCTATTCAAATTATGAAAAAAAATGCAAATAATGTACTGTGCTTTCCAGTTGTTCTACCTGAACAAGCAACTCCACGGTATATATCAAGGACACTTTTGGTTCAAGTGCAGCCTATATATGTAATGGTGCTTTATTTCAGAGATAATTTGTTCCAAAGCTCTGCATCCAGAATTACGACACCTGAGTGTGTCATGTCTTCCCCTTGGTCTCATTTAAAACACCATCTACTAATTAGAAATCGGTGTCTGGAGGATTGTCACGAAAGACCTGGCATAGCGTGGTGCTATTCAACTTTCGTCCTGCAAAACACGAGTTGAAAAAAGTTAGGATCAACACAAGGGTAATGATTTTCTAGGAAAACTTGGTTTCAAACATTCAGAAAAAGCATGGTTGTCCAGGAGAATGCATGGACTGGCAGTTGGGAGTTCATTTGAGAACACTCTAATGGTGCATTTGGATTGGCTGCTTGTTTAGTGTCAAAGCAAGGTGAGCTGTGAGGGGGATCCAGAGGCTAGTTAGAAAGTGTTGCCAATGAAGTGGGAGGTGGTGGCATGCGAGTGAGATGTACAAAGAAGCTAAATCGTATGTCAAGACTGTGCAGTATGGATTTTACTTCATCCATACACATTTGTGGTGTAGGACTGTTGCGGCATTGCATGACATTGTGACAATGTCATTGCTTGTCGCCATGGGATATTCATTCCGTTGGACGTGCCAAACATTGAACCGCATTGGTTGTCGTTTAAAACAACCAGACAACCAGTGCTCTCTGTAGGTGAATATATGCCCCCCCAAAAGCTTTGGAGTAGTCGCATGACATAAACAGCTGATAAAAGACCAACCCATCCAAAGACAAACACCCGCACTTTGTGCATTAACCATATGAAAGAGTCTCAAGAACTGAGCGCAACAAGTCCAAATTTGGGACAGTTAAAACCGGGTGATCTGGAAATCTATTTGGTGACTGAGACTGTCACTTTAAAAATCTGGATCCGAGTTGATAAAAGCCAAAGGGTAAGGTGTGTGTCCCAATGAGGGCTTCCAGGAAGTAAGGATATGCTACGGGGGTTATCCCTCCTATCTAATAACAGTCGTATCTGCGAGTTGTCTGCATCATCATTTATAATCATTCAAGTTTTCATATGTAGTGGGTGATTCCCCATAACTCTAACAGCACCATACACGCGGGATTACTATTTCCTTAGTCCAGTGTCCAGCTGATTAATTGTATCCCCAGACAAAGTCGGGGGATACTATGTTTTCATACCGGTCCCGCCGCCGCATATGAATCTTGTTGGCGCGATAACCCAAAAAATATTTCACAGAACTTTACCAAACTTGGTATATGTATAGATATTGGTAAGAGGACGACGCCTATTTAAAATGAGGTCATGACCTTTACTAGGAGAGTGTCCTTGACCTTGAATAGGTCCAATTTTGGGGAAAATCACACAAATTCTTTAATATCTCAAGAAATCTTGCATGGATTTATCCCAAAATCAAGTTGATGGAAGATCATGGATAGGGTTGTCATGTTCCAGAAACTGGTGGCGCCACCTATTATTCTTTACTTGTTTTCATGCCATTTAATACCCCCAAAATTGCCACCTTACAGTACTATGAGCATTATAAGTCAAAAACTAATGGACAGATTTCTTTTATTTTATGCATATACATAGGTATGGGTTATGGGATGATGTTTATTTAATTTGGGGTCATGACCTTTCCTATGAGAGTGGCCTTGACCTTGAATATTGCCATGTATGGTGAAAATCACACACCTCTTATGATATCTCCAGTGTTGATAGCCATATGGATTTCAAACATGACTTATGTATGGCCCACCACTAAAGTAAGAACCCTATAGGTTCTAGGGTCATGAGATCAAAGGTCAAGGTCACTGGACTGGCATCTTAAAAGATACTGTGGATGCATTTTAAGCCAAACTTTCATCCCTGGTCTTCCATCTTCAATATATAGCTCACTTGCCAATAGTGGATGATCCATATAAATTTTGGGGTCACAAGGTCAAAGGTCAAGGCCACAGGAGCTATCTGTCCAAAAATTAGTTTCTGGATGATAATTCCTGCTTTTATTGATGTATTGATTTCAAACTTGACTTATATATGTCCCATTGAAAAACCAAGACTCCAATTGATTTTGGGGTCATGAGGTCCAAGGTCACAGGACACATCTTTAAAAAGATTGTGGATGCATTTTCAGCCAAACATTTCATCTCAGACCTTTCATCTTACGCATTTAGTTCATCTGCCAATAGAAGAAGACCCCTATCAATTTTGAGGTCACAAGGTCAAAGGTGAAGGTCACAGGAGCCATCTGTCCAGAAATTAGTTTCTTGATGATAATTCCTTCTTTTATTGATGTATGGATTTCAAACTTGACTTGTATTTGACCCATTGGAAAACCAAGACTCCAATTGATTTTGGGGTCATGAGGTCAAAGGTCAATGTCACAGGACACATCTTTAAAAAGATTGTGGATGCATTTTCAGCCAAACATTTCATCTAAAATCTTTCATCTTGCACATATAGTTCACCTGCCAAGAGAGGAAGACCCCTATCAATTTTGAGGTCACAAGGTCAAAGGTTAAGGTCACAGGAGCCATCTGTCCAGAAATTAGTTTCTGGATGATAATTCCTGTTTTTATTGATGTATGGATTTCAAACTTGACTTGTATATGCCCCATTGGAAAAGCAAGACCCTAATTGATTTTGGGGTCATGTGGTCAAAGGTCAAGGTCACAGGACACATCTTTAAAAAGATTGTGGATGCATTTTCAGCCAAACATTTAATCTCAGACCTTTCATCTTGCACATATAATTCATCTGCCAAGAGTGGAAGACCCCTATCAATTTTGAGGTCCAGGGTCAAAGGTGAAGGTCACAGGAGCCATCTGTCCAGAAATTAGTTTCTGGATGATAATTCCTGTTTTTATTGATGTATGGATTTCAAACTTGACTTGTATATGTCCCATTGGAAAAGCAAGACCCAAATTGATTTTGGGGTCATGAGGTCAAAGGTCAAGGTCACAGGAAATCTCTCTAAAAAGATTGTGGATGCATTTTCAGCCAAACATTTCATCTCAGACCTTTCATCTTGCACATATAATTCATCTGCCAAGAGTGGAAGACCCCTATCAATTTTGAGGTCCAGGGTCAAAGGTTAAGGTCACAGGAGCCATCTGTCCAAAAATTAGTTTCTGGATGATAATTCCTCCTTTTATTGATGTATGGATTTCAAACTTGACTTGTATATGTCCCATTGGTAAAAGCAAGACCCGAATTGATTTTGGGGTCATGAGGTCAAAGGTCAAGGTCACAGGACACATCTTTAAAAAGATCAAGGTCACAGGACCAACATCTTCAACAAGATTGTGGATTGATAGATGAAAGAAACAATAAATATGCCAAGTGTCAGTATATGCTGCTAAAAATGGGGGCCTATTCTTAAAGGAGGGGGGGGGCCTTCTATGTCTGGGGATACTCTGGCACCTGCGGTGCCAAGAAATGTCTAGTTTATTTATCACAATGGCACTCTCAGATAGTGTTTTCTTTCAATAACTTCTTGATTAAACCGTAAGAATTCTCATCGGAGTCATTATGTATCGCCTAAGTTTTTCATTTCAACTGGAGAGCCATTCAGACTTTTGAACGAATGCAAATAATGTACTGTACTTTTTAGTTGTTCTTCATTAATTAGCCACTCCTAGATATCAATGATACTCCTTTTGGTTCAAGTTCAGTATATGTATGTAATAATACTTCATTTCAGAGATGATTTGTCCTAAAGCACTTCATCCTGAATTATGACACCCGAATGTATAATATATTATCATGACTTTCTCATTCAAAACATGGTCTCAGTGTGATAATAAAGCACCGTCTGTTATGTAGAAATCGGTGCCCTTGGATTGTCACGAAAGACCATTCATAGCATGTTGGGTTTCAACTATCATCCAGAAACAGACGAGGCGCACAAAACATGTTATAGTCAGCACAAGGGTAATGATGTTCTAGGAAATTTCTTGGTTTCGAGCATGCAGAAATGCACGTTTGACCAGATGTTTCTAGGGAACAGTTAAGAAACGTCTTTGACGAAGTCCATATATTCTTCGACCATGCATTTCCAATCCAATGTTACTTTTAAGTCAGCTGAGATTAGCTTCAAAGTCTTTTAGTATACTTTTCACACCGGAATACAGTGTTTCATAAATACCAGGAATCGGGTGGTAACGTTTACATGTTCTTCAACCATATTAGCGAAATGGGTAATCCATGCGTCTTCTTCTCCCTTTTGTGCAACAATGAGCAAAAGGAAGGTGTTCGTCCCCGACAGTTGAAAGTCTAGAAGACTAGGTTATCTGTAACATATTGCAATAACGACAAGTTATTGATAGTTCTAAAAGACTTTGACCGCCAAGGTACTCCTTAACTAATATAGATTTTGTCAGTTCAATCGTACTCTGCAACCACCAAATGAATATTGTCAATCCATTGGTTTCCCTTGGAAATTGGCAAGCCAAAGGTGTTCCTTAGCCATACCTACCCTGCAGAAATGTTTATCTACACGGTCTTCAGGCTTTGCACAGAAGATTATAATTAGCTCATTAGGCTATGTGTGAAGAAGGGTACGTTATACGTTCTTAAACCCCAGTGCAGAAATAGATGATACGCATTCTTAAAGCTTTGTTTTTAAAAAAAGTCCAGTTCTTGTAGGTAACCCCATGATTATATCATACTTGTGCGGAAATGCAAGTGTCAACCACAGTGCTGTAATATTAAACAGAAAGGTGATTCTAAAAGTTAGTTTGCACTTCGAGAACACAATTTTCGCCTAAAATGGCGAAATGACTGGAGGTCCAATTTTGCGCACATGCGATATATCCCAACAAGGACTGATCTAAACTAGTCGATACATGGGCGTCCATGTCTCCTGATATATCTCTGCTGGATGGGCATTACGGTCCATCGGCCGCATGCACATTCGTTGTAGAACTTACTGCACAAGATTCGTGTGATAGGTCCAAGGGCCTTAGCCGAAATGAAACAGCCAGCACAATGAGACCCCGTGTATCGAGCCCCTCAGACATCACAACACTCTGTGTTTCAGCTAGCAAGGACAATGTATTCCTTTTTTTTTGGCCAAGTACGTCAGGGCATCTTCTGATTGACAGGTTTTGTGGTCCCGGGGGATGCACACAGCCCCACGCGCTGTGTTAAGATTGACGCCTGTGAACGCGCCTGCTCCAATATTTTAACACTCGTGATCAGGAGTAAGCAAAAGGTTTGTGAGCAATATTTTGGCAGGAACCAAGAGAAGACCCAATTTTCGTGTTCATTGTACATGTTTTATAGGTCATTAGGCCCTTTAAAAATTCATCCCGTTAAGGACACAATTTGATTTCTTTTGCGCATTTATTTTCTATTAAGCTGCAAAATATTTATATTTCTGTTCTCTTTGTGCTTGAATTTCCTTCACGCATGTCACGTTTTTAGCTCAGCTGACTATAAGTCATCTGAGCTATAGTCGTGGTCCATTGTCCGTCGTCCGTCCGTCTGTCCGTCCGTCCGTCCGTCCGTCCGTCCGTAGATGTGGCACGTTTTGAAACCGTAAGACCTAGGAATCCAAAATTCGGCATAATGTTAGATGTCCCCAAGATCTCCTACCAAGCTGAAAACTGGGTCTTTGCAACTTCGTTCCTTTGAGAAATTAAGGAAAAACCTCAATTTTTTATTAAAAACCTATTTTCACACTTCAGGACTGCCTAATATCAAAACCACTCATTTGGTTTTCTTCATGTTTACCATAAATATTCCTCTATATAGTTCCTATGTAAATGCCTGAAATTATGTCTGTATTATTCAATTTAAAAAAGTTATGGGCTCAAACATAATGCATTTTGTAAAAAATCAGGAAAGATATTTGATCACTAAACACAAAAAATGTTAAAGCTATGGACCTTTTTTCCAGTAATATAACTTTAATTAATCAAAATTAAATTGTATACCCAAAATTAGATGAAAATCTTTAAAATTTTTAAAATATTAATAAAAATAAAAAATTGGTACCTTAAATTTTGCCAAACTTTGACCAAGGCACGTTTTTTTCCTGTAAGTACTGTGGATTTAATTTTCACAGCATGTTTTTGTTAGCATTTCAACTGTTAACACCAAAAATTTGAAACCAGTTGATCAAAAACTGTAGATTTTAATCAAGTTTTCAAGCACCATGTAACATATTGTTTACATCAAGCTAATTTTATGCAGTTTGCAAGAGCTCAGCTCCCCAGCTTCAGCTGTAAGTTCATTAAATTTGGCATACAGTTAGATGTCTCCAAAATCCCCTACCATGCCAAGAATTTGGTCACTAGGACTTAATACCTTCGAGATATTAATGAAAAACTTCATTTTTCCATTAAAACCCATTGTTACACTTCAAGACTGCCTAATATCAAAACCACTGATCTGACTTTCATCATAAATAATATACATATTTTTCATTCTCTATGCACATGCCAGAATGATGTCAGTATTGCGTAATTGTTTTAAGTTATGGGCCCAAACATAATGCACTTTGTAAAAAATCAAGAAATATATTTACTCACTTAACAAGGGCATTGCTGAAGCTAGAGATTTTTTTGTCAGGGATGTAACATTATTTAATCAAGATTCAATTGAATACCCAAAATTAGTTCTGAATTTTTCAAATTTTATAAGTTATTAGTATAAATATAAAATTAGTTCCTTAAATTTTGCCCAACTGTGACCATGGCACGTTTGTTTCCCGTGAGCACTGTTGATATAATTTTCATATCATGCACACATTAGGATTTCAGCTTTTTAGTTTAGATAGCTGAAAGAAATTTTAGCTTTTATTAATGTTTTTTATGAGACCCTGTCAGACTTTGGCTCTCTCCAGCCCCTCTTGAGTCACCTGTATGTTGACCTTGTTGACCTTTCATCAAATTATGCACGCTTGAGGCGAGGCATACACGGAATCCAGGCAGCTTATGGCCAGCCACAGTTGTTTGATGAAAACTGAATAAATACCAGACATGGTGCAAATACTTTGTTATTGTATTTAAATACGAATATGATTATGTACTCCATTATAAAATTTCTTGCATAAAGAATGGGAATTCAGGTAAAAATGAAAGTATATGAATACTTGTGCAAATACTTTCAAAATGTATTCATGAATGCATTCATGAATATATTCTTTAATATTATTTTAATAATCATATAAGTTATATTTCATTTTAAAAAAACATATGATTCTCTTATTATTTATAATAAAAATTATATTTGGGACAATATTTGTAATTTTTTTTAATAAATAGTTAAACTCTTATATTATATGTTCTGCTTATAAGTTATATGGCCAAGTCAAAATCTGTGTGACAATAGTACTCCATTTGTTAATAAAATAAATGAAATCAATCCTCTTCCCTGTCTCCAAAGGTACTATCAAAATCATACATAAGCTAAACAACAACAACTCATAATACAGCTTATATTTATTACCACACAAAACCAACATGTGCCTCATTTCTAAATAATATTTTTTTATCATATATAACAGCTGAGCGCGTGACCCATAGGTCCCTTGTTTTTTTTCTAGAGGCGCCTAAAATGATGACTCACTCGCATTTCGAACTCATTGGCCCCTAAACAACACGTGGGGTTTTTGCGGGGCCCAGTTCGCGGTCACATTCCCACTATAATCCCCACTGATCCCAATACTCGTTATAGAACGCCTCTAAAGAGATTTTACTCCCACGCTAGTAGTTTAAGTAAAGCTATATTCAAGCGGTAAACTTGATTAATGCTATAAATGCAAAGGCTTTTCAATTGGGTCAATACAGGGAACTAAAACGATTTGACAATTTATTTTATTTGTTTACAGGTATATTAGTTTCTATACATTCATACTTGTCCTTATAAGAAAACCATGGTTTTAATAGTTAGGACAATTGAAGTTGAAAAAAAAAGATCGTTCAAAAGTCCTACAACTTAAATATGATAGGGGGTATATCCGCAGATTTGGGACCTATTTTTACATTTCATTAGTTTTTATACTACAAAAATGATATTTTATTAAATTATTCATTTGTACGACTGGGATTACTTTGTGGAATTAAAACAGTAAGTTATGTGAAAATATTGTGATGTGTTTGTATACATACATCTATTGCCTTTTCCAAATATTTTGCCCCCCCCCCCCCCCTCAATCCTGGCAACGCCCGTTCCTGCTTTTACATGGGTACAATGGAATCATCCTTTATCCAAATGATATCTAAGAAAATTTATGTTGTGTTGATTTATTGGTTTGTGCCTACGGTGTTACCCTAATCCATTACATATTTTCAGCAAATTCCGTTCATTAACATTTTGCCGTATGTAAAAGACAAAGCAAAGAACCAGGGCTGAAGTTATTTCTTTGTCCCAGACTTGCACCGAACATGTTAAACAAATTATTTTTCATACACTTTCACTTTGCTATTGTCATATAATTTCTTAAAATTATTTTACAGTAGATTGCTTCTATATACTTTTCATCTATAATATTATCATCACTCCAGAAATTATGATTCGTACTCATGTTGTTCATATTTGACGGGAAAACAGTTTCTCATTCAGAATTGGTACATATATCAGCTCAGGTATTTGATTTATATCCTGTATGTTCAAAAAATCCCTGTTGAACTCCCCGGATAAAAATATGCGACATTCAGTCACTATTAGCTCATTTAAAAAATGTGTATCTCAAAGAAACCGTTGATTTTCCATTTCCATTTTATTGATTCGTACTGAGTTACTGAAATGAAAGAAGCAAATCTTCACTGAAATTCTAAGGCATTTTAGCTCAGCTGACTGTAAGTCAACTGAGGTATATAGGTATGACGCTTTGTCTGTCGTCCGTCCGGTCGTCTGGCCGTCCGGTCGTCCGTTAGCAGGCCATAAATCGTAACCTCTGACCCTGAGAGCCTGTAACCTAAAATCTAGGGAGGTCCATAAAAATCTCCTT
Source organism: Sipunculus nudus (assembly GCA_026874595.1). Lineage (NCBI taxonomy): Eukaryota > Metazoa > Annelida > Sipuncula > Golfingiida > Sipunculidae > Sipunculus > Sipunculus nudus. The sequence continues at coordinate 79,689,621 of CM049311.1, read as the reverse complement.
GGAAACCTGAAATTAGGTCACTGCGAACTATATCCTCCGAGCCATGGGGCTTGTAAGTACCCACAAGAATAATCAACAATTGGATACAAAACCTCCAATATCTTGATAATTAATGCATGGATTGTCATAAATCTTGCCTTGAATATTGAGCATGACTAGTTTTGTCAGTTCCCTAAAAGTGGTGGCGCCACTTGTATTTTTCTTATTTTTACGAATATTTTTCTATTTTTATTTACTGTAAAATGACATCAATCATTTCAGTTTCTCAGCTGTGATTCCATCTAATGTCCCAAAACCTGGTGTGTTTATTAATCACAAGTTGATTCCCTACAGTAATCACCCGGTCTGTCTGTTTAGCTGTCTGTCTGTCCATCCGTCAATCCACACAAATTTGTTTCCAGATGGTATCTTCAGGTTGGATTGACATATGGATTTCAAACATGACTTACACATGGCCCACCGCAAAAGAAAGAACATGTATGATTTTAGGGTCATGAGGTCAAAGGACAAGGTCACATAACTCACTTATTTAAAAAAAGATTATAGCTGCATTTTAAGCCAAGCTTTTCATCCCAAACTTACCATCCTGCACATTTAGCTGACTTGCCAGTTTGGAGAGAAGATAAATGAATATGGGGTCACAAGGTCAAAGATCAAGGTCACAGGGGCCATCTTTTCACAAATTAGTTTCCAGATGATAACTCCAGTTTAGTTAGACATATATATTTCAAACTTAACTTATATATGGCTCAGCAATAAAGTAAGAACCCTGTTGCTTTTTCGGGTCCAAAGGTCAAAGGTCAAGGTGACCGGACCCATTTCTTTAAAAGGAATGTGTATGCATTTCAAGCCAAATTTTTCATCACAAACCTTCCATCATCAAGATATCACTCACTTGCCTAAAGGGGAAGATTCTTTTCGATTTGGGATCATCGGGTCAAAGGTCAAGGTCACAGGGCCCATCCATTCACAAATTAGATTATGGATGATAATTCTGCTTTGATTAGACAGATTGGCTTCAAACTTGATTTATTAATGACCAACAAGTAAGAAAAATATTTAGCTCAGCTGACTTTTTCAGACATGCTGAGCTATAACTATGGGTCTTTGTCCGTCGTCCTTCCGTCTGTTCGTCCGTCCAACCGTCCGGCCGTTTGCAGGGCACAAATCGTAACCTTAAGGGCTAGGATCATGTAATCTATACAGTCTTAGAGGTTCTACAAAGCTCTCCTTGCCAACCGAAAATTATGTCACTGCGACCTATATTCTCCGAGTTACAGGGTGTGTTTGCACCCACCAGAATAAATTTTTCTTGCCAAAATTTTCATCCCAAACCTCCATCTTTCACATACAGCTCACCTACCAATAATTACCATAATTATTTTGTGGCCACAAGGTCAAAGGTCAAGGGCACAGGACCCACTTCTATGAAGAAGCTTGTTGATGCATTTATAGCCAAATCTTTCATCCCAATCCTTTGATCTTTTACATTTGACTCACCTACCAAGTGGGAGAAGAACCCTATAGATTTTGAGGTCACAAGGTCAAAGGTCAGGTCACAGGATCCACTTCATTAAAAAGGTTGTAGACACAATAAAATTTTCATTCCAAACCTTCTAGCACTGACATATCGCTTCACTGCCAACAGGGAAAAGACCTGTTGATTTTGAGGTCAAAGGTTAAGTTCACAGCAACCACTTCTTGCGTGGAGTCATTTTAAGCCAAACATTTCAACCTACAACTTCCATCTGTCATGTATGGCTAACCTACCAATAGGGGAAGAACCCTATTGACGTTGAGATTAAAAGGTCAGAGGTCAAGGTCACAATACTAATTTGTTCCAAATACTTGTGAACATATTCAAGCTAAACTGTTTATCCCAAACCTTCAGTATTTCACATATGCCTCATCTATGCATCACTCTTTTTGCTTGAAGAAAAACTTATTGATTGAGGTCAAAGTTATTCTCACATTGGTTGCCAAGTGATTACTCCAGTTTTAAATGGTTCGTAGTAACCCATCACTTTAAAAAGAATCCAATTGATACGTGGACAAAAGGCCAAGATTATAAGTCAGGGATGTTCACAATAAAAACTTACTTTGTAGACCTTCTCTATATTTCTTGTATATATAACAGTTGCACTCCAACAGGTACATTTCATAGTATGGCCATAATTGTTAGTGACACTTGTGATATATGACCCCTTTTTGTATCAGCCCATGGAGTGATAGGGCCTTTGCCAGTGCTTTGGCCTGGCATTAAGACTATGAGAGTAAAGTGTTATGGTTAAGCTACTGAATTATAAGATGATGTGAACATTTTGCAATTTACTTCATGGAATCATAGCAATAAACTTAGTTTTCTATATATCTGAATATTATTATACAAATCATCAGATATACCAGCAAGTGTTTGTTCTGATAATATGGGGGTCTGTTCCTGGATTTAAGATGGCTTTATTTGATCACAAGACTCTTAGTTATGCATGTCCATAAATCTGATATGAGAGCTCTCCAAACTGATCATGTCTTTTGAATTGTTTTGGACATTCATAACTGCAACATTTTTTGGAGCAATTGCCACAGGTTTTGTCTCTTATTGTAGGATGTGTGATATCAAATGTCAGACTTGTCACAAATGCATTATGTCTGCCAGGTAGCCAACTTAGAAATTCTTTTGCCAGTGCAGTTCCTGTGATCTTTTATTGTTTTTTCCCTTTTAGAGGATGTTTGTTGTTCAATTTCTAACCTGTCAGAAATCCAATTTGCCACCAGGAAGCCATCTTTAAATTCCTTTAGAACATATTATCTCAAGAACTATTAAAGTGAATACAATAGGATGTATATTAATGTAATATTGCATTGGGTCAAAGATTTCTTAATAAATATGACCATCATTTATGAAAGCTAAGAACAGTTGGCTTGTATTGAATAAAAATTAATACAGAAGCATCCGTTTCACAATATTTCTTGCATGGATTTCTTGATTTATTGCTATATATTTGGTTCTTAAATATAATAATAAATAATATTTGGCCTGTGTGTTATTCCTTTTGAGACTGACAGGTATTAAGCAAGCTGTAGGATTAGTTCCTAATAGCTCAACGACCATACATTTTACCTCAGACCATCAATGCACTGTGTTTTAACCAGACATATATCATATATATTTATATCAACGAAGAAAGTTTCAACAAAAATGGCATGTAGGTTCTTCAACAATTTGACTAGAAGTTGTGAATCGCAGCCAATGATGTCGCAGGTCATGCTTGTAATATTTAGGGCCAGAGGTCAAATGTGAAGGTCTTGGAGCCACGTCTTTAAAATGATTGTGGATGCACTTAAAATCAAATCTTTCACACATGGCTTACTTGCCCAAAGTGGAAGAAATCTTTAGATTTTGAGGTTACCCTAGTCATTGGTCAAGGCCGCTGGACCCCTTTTTTAAAAGATTGTTACAATAATCTAAATGCTGCAAGTTCAAGGATAATAAATTCTCAGATTTTTGGTCACAAGGTCATTGGTTAAGATCACAGTTCAAACATTCTGAAATTTTTTTTTAAATATCCTTATAGACAAATACAGCTGAGCGTCGAGACCCCTGGGTCCCTCATTTCCCCTAATCCCTTTCATGGCACTGATGAGCCAATATGTTTTTCATTATCTATAGACAGATTTTGATCATTTGCAAGCTAAATTGCATATTTACACAGATTCAAATCTTGTCAGTATCTAAACCTGGATTAGGAAAGGGACCTGTGCTACCATTTAACCTTTCCTGCAACTAGTTTTTGTTTTCCCATGGCAAGTTTAGAATATAAAGTTTTACGGATACTGTGTTTTCAGTTTTTTTCCGCCGCCACTGCACTCGTTTCCGAAGAACTAAAATAGCCGCTGGATGGAATTTTTCCAAACTTGGCATTATTACAGAGTCACATGTGAAATTATGCTATGTTTAATTGGCATGACCTTGACCTCTCCTCTTGGGGATTTTCCTCATTCGTTCGTCTAGTCTGGGGGAAATCACCCAAGTATCGGCCGAAATTTAAAAAAAATGTCCATAGATCTAGCCTTTTCTCGTAAGCAAAACTAGTCATGACATCTGATTTTTAGTTCAGCTGACTATAAGTCATCTGATCTATATAGTCATGGTCCTTTTTCCGGACGTCCTTTAACAGTACACGTTTTGAAACCATTTGACGTACAACAAGATGTCTCCAAAATTTCCTAGCATACCAAAAATTGGGTCACTAGGACTTCGTTCCTTCGAGATATGGAGGAAAAGGCTCAATTTCCCATTAAAACCCATTGTTTCACTTCAAGGCTGCCTAATATCAAAACCACTTCTCTCTTTGTTATATATATATTTTTTTGCAAAACATCACATGTACAAAAATACATACATAACCAAAAGAAACCCGCAAAGTCAAAAACATCAAGTAGACATGATACAGAATACCAGTAAAACAAGCGCAAAGCAAAACATGAAACGGACAATACAATAACCAATGTACATCACATAGCAGTTTATTATGAATATATGTAATATGTACTAACTTCCCTTGCTCCAAATTCTTTATCCTATTTTTCCCCCATAATAGTTTCCATTTATGATTTTCCTTGTATTCAGCTGCTTATTCTATTTTTTTTTCTTATAATTTATATACTTTTTAAAGTTTCATATATCAAATACCAATGATTCTTTAGTTTTACAAATATAGGCCTTACCCTGATTAATAATTTTAATTTCCTCTGTTTACTTTTTTCTTGTATCCAAAAATTATGTTTTTCTGTTATAACATCTGGTGATATTTTATATGCAATGCAGACTTCCTGCCAAAATCTCTTAACAGTTCCACAAATAAAAAAAAAGATGCCTGACATCTTATATTTCTTGACAGCGTAATCTACACTTTGGATTATCTGTGATTCCAAACTTGAGTAACTTAGCATTAAGATATAAAAAAATATACAATATTTTATACTGGAATTCACAAGTTTTGTATACTTTACACAGGCTGAAACAATTTGAATAATGGGAACCCCATGCTTCTTCCAAAATATTATATTTTAAGGCTATATTTTAATTTTGTTTCAGATGTTGGTCTTAGCTGAATAACAGAAAGGTCGTTAACCTTTTTTGAAGTGATATTCTCCACAACAGCAAAATCTTGTGCTGTTTACATATCAAGAATATTTGTGACCAGTTCATTACCAGTCTCCCCTGTAGTATGACGGTTCAATTGCTTGACCTGCTTAATCAGGGATCTATATACTATATAATCTCTTTGTTTTGCACCATTAGCTAACCAGTAATTAAATGTTATTATGGTACCGTCTTCTTGAAATATCTGATTTGCAAGGATCAATCCGCTTTCATATAAAGAATAACAGTGTACAGACCTTCTTTTATTTGTTAAAGGTTTATTATTCCAAATAGATTCTGATTCATTCTAACTCAAATCTTCCATACTCCTAAGTACTTCAAGATAAAAATTGGGAATAGTGGTGTATTTGCAGTGGCTAAAATTTTAAACTCCTATACATGGCGCCAAAATCATCAATAAAAAATTCCAAGTCTTTTTCTGTATTATCTGAACATCTCCTAATCCACACACTTTGTTGTCCTTTTATATAACTATCTATGAGTGAAATGTTCAAATTTCCTCTCTTCACTGGTTTCACCAAAATTTCTCTTTTTACTTTTCCTTTTGTATGATGTGTCAATATAAATGACCACAATATTTTTTTTATTCTCTCCTTGTAGCTTTTAGGTAAAATAAAGTTTGATATTAAATGTGCCAATTGGAAAAACATAATGTTTTAACTACTTTAATTCTTCCATTTAATGTTAGTTTTTTTTGTTTCCATATGTTTGTATAAGTTCATAAACCTTTCTTATTTTGATTCAAAGTTCATTTTAATGCACGTCTCTTTGTTATAGGATATGTCGATACACATGTACCTAGACCTTTGATACAAGTAGACCACATTAATCCAATGGGTTTTTCCTTACTTTTTTCAAGTTTCCCTAACCACATTACCTCAGTTTTATCTTTATCAATTTTCAAAACTGAACACTGTATAGACATTCTAAACCAGTTAAAAACCTTTTTAAAGTCATATTTAAAATACATATCTCTCTATTTATTTCCTATGTACATACCAAAAAATACACGAACATAATGCACTTTGTTAAATAAAAAATCAGGAAATATATTTAGTCACATAGGTATGGTTCAGCCTTCTCAGGCACCGCCCGCGCTAATTTTAAACCCCTGCATCAAAAATTTTGATTTTGATTTTTCAATAGTAACTTACCAATTTTGAGCTCCAGCCGCTCGGACATTTCTTTCAAGAAGATAATATCATACAATTTTGAAAAATTTATTTTTTTATGTAGTGCTTTTACTTGTTAAGCATAATAAATCTGTTATTATCATGGTTTTCCCTTATCATTTGACATTTTTTTGGAAACATACACACAAAAAAATAAATAAAAACCGCCCGCCCGAATTGATGTATGAAAAAAAAGGTGCCTGAGACCAAACATTATTTTATTTGTCTTCCCATGAGAATACGTTTTTTCAGGTATATAACTTTATTTGATCAAGATTAAATTGTTTACCCCAAAATAGGTCTGAATTTTGCCAAATTTTAAAGTCATCAGCATAAATGTAAAATAATTACCTTAAATTTTGACCATGGCACGTTTTTAGCTCAGCTGACTGAAAGTCATCTGAGCTATAGCGATCACTCTTTATCCGGCATCCGTCCTTCTGTCTGTCTGGCTGTCTGTCCGTCTGTCTCTCTGTGTGTCCGTCTCACCGTCAGTTAACCAGGCACAAATCGTTACCGCTGGTTCTGGAATCTTCTAGCTTCATATCTAGGGAGGTCCATGAAAAAATCTCCTTGGAAACCTGAAATTAGGTCTCTGGTACTCATAACCTCTGAACTATGGGGTTCCAAAGTACCCCCCCCCCGAATAATGGAAAATGTGATAAAAAAAAAGCTCCATTATCTGAACAACTAATGCATTTATCACCATGATTCTTTGGATGCATATTGATCATCGAGTCTTTCATTAGTTCATGCAGACTGGTGACGCCAACTGGATTTTTTAACGAATTTTTACAAAGTTTTTCTCTAGTTTTGAGACCTTCAAAGATATATGGTTGTCTGTTTATAGGGCACAAATGGTTAAAAATTAAACCTAGAATCTTCTAACTTTACATCAAAGGAGGTCCACGAATCTTAAAATAAGGTCTCTTTTACTCATATCCTCTGAGCTATGGAGCTCAGAATTACCCCCAGAATAATTTAAAATTTGTTACAAAAGCTCCAGTATCCGAGTAACTGATGCATTGATCAAAATGATTCTGTCATGTCATGTATCTATCTGCTGCCACCTACCCATGTACGTGGAACTATATTTTAGGCTACATTATAAACGGTATTGAAGTATGGCCGCCTTGTCGTTTGTCTCTCTCGCACGTGTGATATAACATGGTACCAATATCGGGGTAAAATAGACAGCTCAAGATGGAAGGAAGCTTCAAGCCCCCGGAGTACTTAAGTTTACAAGGAAACCCCTCTGAAAACTGGAGAGGTGGCGGCAACGAATCGAATTATTCCTAGCAGCTCAAGAAGCCGCGGGAAAAACCGGATGCCACAAAGATCGCCATGCTGCTGTCAGCAATAGGACCGGATGCATAGAGGTGATGGACAGAGTTTTGATGAGTTTTTAATCCTGTTAAAATGTAAGGCCCGAGCATGTGAATTCGCTGAAACGGATACATGTTGAAATATGAAATAGTGTTCTTTACTAAGTCAAGATCTCTGAAAGAACGCTTGTTAAGAGAAGTTAATCTCACACTAGAAAAAGCAGTAGACCTGTTTCGATCAGCAGAAATAACTGAGAAAGAAATATCAAGTATGAAAAACCTGGTAGTGAGACTGTCAGTGCTACAGCATCAGAAGAGAGACATTTAGATGTAAATCAGGTTAAAAGAGTCCAGAAACCATGGAAAGCTGGTCAGAGAAATGTAAAGTCATTTGGTGCTAAAACTAGTAAAGTAAAATCAAATGAGACATGTGACAGTAAATGTTTCCGTAGTGGTACCACACATGAACAAAGGAAATGTCCAGCTTGGGGAGTCAAATGTTTAAAATGTGGTGGAAAAAATCATTATGCAAAGTGTTGTAGTACAAAACAAGTGCACTCACAAAACACTCACATGAGCTCTCAGTCGAAACAGATGATGTATCTGGTGAGTACTATTTCATGGACTACTCTGTATATAGGTAACCTTGCAAGTGGAGAAAGCTCTAAAGAGTGTGCATGGTTCACTGTGATTAAGATAAATGGGCACAGAGTTAAAATGAAATTGGACACTGGTGTGTTACCATACAATGTATATCAGAGACTAACTAAAGCACCAAAATTTCAACCATCACAGGCGAGTCTTAAGGCTTTTGGTGGTTTTACAGTGCATCACATGGGGGAAAGTGAGTTTTACATGTGAAGTAAATGAAAACCAAATTTCCAAGGAATTCTTTGTGACACAAGCTAAATCTCCACCTATTCTCGGTCTAAAGGCCTGCACAGCACTGGGTATAGTGAATAGAATAGATTGTGATCAGAACCAGCTTGATTCAGTTGTTACCACACCACTTACTAAAGAGGATGTACTTAATAAGTACAAGGACATTTGCTGAAAATTATCAGATTGCCACTCGCTCAGATGTAAACCCAATTGTGCAGCCTTTGAGAAATGAACCACTGTCACTCCGTGAAAAACCCAGAAAAAAAACTTGCGGTTATGACAGAAATGGGGATCATAGCTCCAGTGAAAGGGCCGACTGCATGGGTTAGTAATTTGGTCATTGTTGAGAAACAAAATGAAGACATTCGCATCTGCCTGGACCCAAAGTTGCTGAATAAAGCTATACAGCGTGAACATTTTCCCATACCCTCATTTGATGATGTGAAAAGTCAGCTAGGTGGCAAAACAGTGTTCACTGTACTAGATCAGAAGGACTCGTACTATCAGGTGGTCCTCGATGATGAGAGTGCTCGTCTGGGCACATTCAACACACCTTTCGGACGCTATTGTTTCAAGCGAATGCCGTTTGCAATTTGCTCTGCATCGGAGGTCCTACAACAGAGAAACTTTCAAACGTCTGGCGACATTGCTGGTGTGCAAATGATTGATGATATGATAATTGCAGCCAAAGACGATAAAGAGCACGACAAGATATTACATGAAGTTATGACAAGAGCAGCTGAGTCTAATGCCAGGTTCAACAAAACTAAAATGCAGTTCAAAGTCAGTGAAGTACCGTAAAATCTCCACTTAAAACCGCACTTCCGAATAAAACCGCACCCAGACTTTGCCGAAACCCCAGGTGAGACGCCGCGAGGGGCTCAAATACCAAGAACCCCCCTTTAAAACCGCACCAACTTTCGCTAGGGTATGATTTGACACAAGGCACAATCAAGCTATCATCTAGAAATCAACACGCGTAGGTTGCGACTCGGACTTTCCCGTAAACTATAAAATTTCATTTTATTCAAACACCTCAAAACACTTTTTTTGCAGGTTCACTCAAGCATAAAGTTTGGGAAGACGCAAGGGCCGGTGAACCTCCGCGTGTTTATACAGATTTAATATGCCGTGCCGTATTCTTGTTTGCTACTGATTTTCTATTATATTTTAGAAAAATATTCTGCAGATCCATTTCAAGTCAATGTATATTTTAAGTCTAAAAGTAATATTTTGAAATCTTAATCTATGATGAAAATTCCATTTTCTTGAATTACTCAGAAGATTCGAATCATTTTCATACCGGTTACTTCGGTATTATCATCATCACATCGTACGTTGACATCGGTCCATGTCACAAATTGCTGGTGCGTTTGAAAACATCGCTGGTCAACTTAACTAAGTATAAAAGTAACTGATGTTACCTTGTCGAGATACGCACGTATAGGAAACATGAGACGTGAAAACGAGTGATTTTAAAGTAAAATTAAAGTGGCCAGTCGGGGTAAGCAAGTTTTTTTCTTGAAGAAAGTTTCCTTGTGGGGAGCCATTTTGTCAAGGCAGTGTTGCGCGAGGCACGCTGGGATGGAATAGGTGGCTGTTCTGTTTACCACCCACCGAGTACAGCCGTTCAAAATATTCTTAGCAGAAGCGTTTCATCACATGGCGGCACTCAATCTTAATTTTAAAACGAACGTCCGCCATTGTACGGCCCTTTACGAGTTTTTTTATTCATTTTACGTTTCAAACAAATAATCGTTGCTGAATAATGCCGCAAATGGGTAGGCATTTATTTCAATTTTGCTTGACAATGCTTGACAACGAAGTGGGCCGCTGTTACAGTAGGGGTGTTATAAACGTATTATTTGGTGACAATTACCAAAATTTTTATAACAATTTATATATCGCACGATAGATAATCAGCAACATTAAATTAAAAAAATAACAAATAATCATAAATAATAAATTTACACACGGCTCTCATGCATGCGAGACTGCTGCTATGGGCGGCCTTCGAAAATCGCCATATTATCGCCCCCTCGCCGGCCCAAAAACGATGTCTGCCCGGAAGATATTCAGGAAACCCTTCTAGTAAAAATCGCACAGTGCTTTCAGGAAAACAAGCTAAGTTCAAGATTTTTAATTTCTTGATTAAACCGCGGATTTTAAGTGGAGATTTTACGGTAGCATATATGGGTCACAGAATTACTGCAGAAGGTCTGAAGCCTGATGAGACAAAGATACAGGCAATAAAAGAGATGCCCAAGCCTGTAGATAAGCAAGGGGTACGGCGGTTACTAGGAGTCGTGAATTTCTTAGCTCCGTATATTCTACGTATGCAATCAGTCACAGAACCTTTGAAAAATTTGCTCAAAAAGGAAAGTACTTTGCAATAGCTACCTGAGCATGACAGAGCAGTAGAAAAACTGCAGAATTCTCTGATGAATGAGTCTGTTCTCTCTTTCTTCGATGAGAAGAAAACTACTACAATCCAGTGTGATTCCTCATCAGCAGGAATAGGCGCGTGTTTAATGCAAGATAGAAAACCAGTCGCTTACGCCTCCCGATCGCTCACAGACACAGAAAAGAACTATTTCCAAATGTTGGCGATAGTGTTTGCGGCAGAGAAATTTCACAAGTATATTTATGGCCGGGAAGGGCAAGTACATAGTGACCATAAGCCACTTGAAACTATCTTAAAGAAGCCCATACAGAAAGCATCACCCAGGCTGCCTCTCATGATGTCGAGACTTTTGAGGTATAATTTGAATGTAAAATATGTACCTGGCTCAACAATGAGCTGTACATTGCAGACACTTTGTCGCGCGCGCATCGGAAACCATCTGATGAGATTGAGGATACACAGATGAGAGAGAGAGAGAGAGAGAGAGAGAGAGAGAGATACGTGTGCATTGTCTAATTGAAAACCTCCCAGTTAGTGAAAGCAGAAGGAAAGCAATACAAGATGCAACACAGAAGGATGAACACTGTGTAAACTGAAAAGTCGGATACAGTTAGGATGGCCAGAGGCCAAGAGAAAAACTGATGCATCTCTCAGACCATATTGGGGGATACGTGATGAATTGCATATAGATGAAGATATTGTGTTTTAAGGACAGAAGACTGTGGTGCCAAGCATATTTAGAGCTGATATGTTAAATAAAGTTCATGAGAGTCATTTAGGCATGACCAAATGCAAGGCAAGAGCCCGATCAGTAATGTACTGGCCGGAAATATCTAGAAATATTGAGAACACTGTGTCTTCTTGTAGCGCAGGTGCCGAATACCAGAGACAAAACACTAGAGAGCCGTTAATTCAACACAAAGTTCCGGATAGACCGTGGGAAACACTTGGATGTGATTTGTTTGAGTTCGGTAAACAGAACTATCTATTAGTGGTTGACTACTACTCGAAGTATCCAGAAATATTCAAGTTAGAGAATAAGAGAGTAAAATAAAGCAATCGTGACTGGATTGCACAAGGCACCTAGGTCAATCTCGTTACGACAGAGGATGGTGCGGTGTATAGGCGAAATCGCAGATTTATCCGCAAATCAATGGAACCAAGACCTGCTGTTACATGGGCATCTGAAATAGCAGTTCCAATACAGCAGGATGAACCGCCATTACTGGCAGATCCCAATCCAGGGGATCAACATGGTGAACACCATGATAGGCAGCCAGGTCCAGAGGCGCAGCAGGTGCTACGACGAAGAACTAAACAAGATGACCAGAGGTCACGCGCTTGCCGGAAATGGAAATGATACAGACAGATAGACAGAGAGTGCATGTAGAAACAGTCATATGAATGAGCAACATTGTGGGGGCAGCAGAAACGGATAATATGTTTATTTATGCATGCTGACCTTTAACAGCTGCATATCTTTCTAGTGTAAAAGGGACCAAGTTCAAATTTTTTTCATGAAATCCCGTTAATCTCGTTTGACAAGAAGCAGTGAGATGTTTTCAGGTTTGTCATGTCGAGCTGGCCAAATGATATGAAATGCCGAAAACTAGACCTGTCCAGCTATAAAAGCCGCTGAGTTATAAGCATTTGCATGAAATCTCGTGTTTTCTCGTTTGACGGGAAATGGTGCGAGCTTTGGCGAGATTTCCAGTTTTGTCATGTCAGGTTTGTCAAATATTACAAAATGCCGGAAACTAGACCTGTCTAGCTGCAAAAGTCGCCGTGTTATCAGCATTTACGTGAAATCATTTTTTTTTCTCGCTTGACGAGATATAGTACGAGATTTGGCAAGACGAGCAGTTTAATTATGTCAAGACGGCCAAACGTTACGAAATGGTGAAAACTAGATCCGTCTAGCTGTAAAAGTCGCCGAGTTATAAGCATTTCCGTGTACTCTCGTGTTTTCTCGTTTGACGAGATATGGTGCAGGATTTGGCCAGTCTTGTAGATTTGTCATATCAAACTCTCTAAATGTTATGAAATGGCGAAAACTACATCTGTCTAGGTGTAAAAGTCGCCGAGTTATTAGCATTTCTGTGAAATCGCCTTTTTTATCGTTTGACGAGATATGGTGCGAGATTTGGCCAGTCTTGCAGGTTTGTCATGTCAAGCCGTCCAAATGTTAATGAATGCCAAAAACTAGACCTGTCTAGCCGTGAAAGTCGCCGACTTATATGCATTTCTGTGAAATCTCGTTTTTCCACATTTGACCAGATATAGTGCGAGATTTCGCCAAGTATCGCAGTTTTACTATGTCAAGTTGGCCAAATGTTACCAAATGCCAAAAACTAGACCTGAGTAGCTGTAAAAGTCGCCTAGTTATAAGCATTTCCATGATATCTCGTTTTTTTCTCGCTTGACGAGATATGGTGCGAGATTTGGCCTGATTTCTTTTCTGGCGTATCAAGCTGGTCATATGTTATGAAATGCCGAAAACTAGACCTGTGTAGCTGTAAAAGTCGCCGAGTTATAAGCATTTCCGTGAAATCTCGTTTTTTCTCGTTTGACGATAAACCGAGCGAAATTTGACGAGACTTGCAATTGAATGACTTAGAACCAAGGGGAAGCAGCCTTATGCAAAAAACTAGACCCTTGAAACATAAATATTAACCGAGATAGAAGCCAAAAACTGCATATTTTCAGATCGTCAAGTTTAACCCACAAATTTGGTAACCATGGTAACGGCAGCACAAAGCTACATGTGCGGAGGAATAAGCCAATGTTCCTAGTTTAAGATACAATGATAAAAATTGTGCCATGTTTAAAATTATTTTAGATATTGCAGAAAAATGATATGTTACAGTGTTTCAGGTACCACGCCCCCTGGTGGCTATTTCCAAAAAATGAAAAACCGATTTCGAGATATTTATAAATAACACAAAATATATCAATTTCAAAGCCATTGTTAAAAAAATGCAACCTGTAGGTCATATTTAATGAAATCTCGAAGACTCTCGTTTGACGAGAAATGGTGCGAGATTTGGCGAGACTTTTAGTTTTATCATGTCAAGCTGCCTATAAGGTACATAATGACCAAAACCAGACGTCTGTAGCTTAAAAATTGACAAAGTTACAAAAAATGGTCGTGTTATTTCCAATTTCCATGATTTTTGCCCAAAAAATGTAACCATGGTAACGGCAAATTTAAGTAAGCTACATGTCAAAAGAAAGGCCAGGTGATGACGAAAAAAATGAGCTATTGCAGAAGTGGATAAGGCTATTTATGGCGAAGTTATAGTGCAAAAACCGTTAACCACACCTGTCGTGACCTTGACCCTTGACCTTGGAGCAATGTTGACCAAAAACAATAGGGTTCCAGGGTGTTCGGTTGTCAATCAACCCTGTAAGGGTCATGTCGATTGCTGCAAAATTGTGGCCAGGAGAGTGGTGACAAACAAACAAACAAACTAGACGACCATAGGTCGAACGCTTGCCGGAATTCGGAAGTGAAACACAGACGGACAGACAGAACATATTTTCGGTTTTCTATTAATGGAATGACTCTCAGGGACATTGCTGAGAATATGTGGCCCGTAGAATGACATATGAGACAAAAGAACAGGCAAGCAGACAAAGCTGACAACAAAAGACAAACATACAGACATACTGACTTTGTGAGACAAGATTGACACCAGATGACATAAGCTAGTTATTGAGAAGATTCAAAGGAAGAAAATGAGTTATAATTTATGTAATTTAGATTTATAGTTTACGAGGTATGGCGAATTAATGATATACTTGGGAAGCTCGACTGTAGCGCCCTCTAGCAGACATATTCCGAAGACGACAAATGTGTTTCGTATTATTAGTGTATGACATGAGATGTCTCAGTTTCAAAAGGATTCCGTCAAAGTTGTGGCCTGTAGAATGCTATATGTAAGGCGTAAGAACCAGCAAGCAGGCGACTTTGAGGATAACGGACAAACAGATGGACACACTGACAAAGTGACAGAAGATTGAAACCAGATGCCTTAATCAGGTTATGGAGAAGACTCAAAGGAAGAAAATAAGCTATAGTTTATGTAACTGAGGCTTTGGGTGTAGAGATATGGCCAATACAATGGTATGTGTGTGAGAGTCATGTGCAGCGCCCACTAGTGGCCATATCCGGAAAATGAAAAATTGGTTTCGAGATATTAGTGTAAGACTTAAGATGTAATAGTTTCAAAAGGATTCTTTCAAAACTGTGGCCTGTAGAATGCTATATGTGAGACGCAAGAGCAAGCAGGCGAATTTGGGGACAACTGACAAACAGACAGACACACTGACAAAGTGTCACAAAATTGTGACCAGATGACTACACTAGATTATGGAGAAGACTCAGAGGAAGAAAATAAGCTATAGTTTATGTAATTGAGGCTTATAATTTTGGAGATATGGCCAAAATATGATATGTTCGGGAGGTTCGCATCCAGCGCCCCCTAGCGGCCCTATTCAAAAAGTGAAAAACTATTTCGAGATACTAGTGTAGGACTTATAATATGTCAGTTTCAAAGAGATTTCTGCAATAATGTGGCCTTTGGCGCAAGATGAATGAAATCTCGAAATATCTCTGTTCACGAGATATTTTACGAGATACTGCAAGACTTGTAATAAAATCTTGTAGTACTAGTTGAATGCTACCTGAAGCAAAAAACTAGATCACTCTAGCTTTAAAACTGACAAAGTTATAAAAATAAGACCCCTTATTTTCGAATATTATGACTTTCCCCCAAAACTTTTAACCATGGTTACGGCAAATTTGAGTCAGCTACACACCAGATGACAGGCCTTGGAATGACGATTAAAATGAGCTATTGTTGAAGTAGATACGGCTAATAGTCACAAAGATATGAAGAAAAAACGGTTTTGGGAAGATTTGACGACCTTGACTTTGACCTTTCACCTATTTTAACCAAAAACAATAGGGCACCTAGAAATTATGTTTTTCATCATCCCTGTAAGTTTCAAGGTTATTGTGGCAAAATTGTGGCCAGGAGAGTGGTGACAAACAAACAAACAAACAAACAGACAGACAAACAGACATACGCAACTGACCAATATGCTTGCCGAAATCTTTGATTCCGGCAAGCAACAAACAGACATACGCAACTGAGTAATATGCTTGCCGAAATCTTTGATTCCGGCAAGCAACAAAACCGTGTACCACAGCATTTTAGAGACGTTGTTATGAATTAAGAGCAAATTTACCTTCTGATGCATCTCACTTAAGTTGGAAATTCCATTGGATTGATATTTAATTTTCAACAGATTTTATAACACTCATTAAAGTAAGATGAGTTAAATATCAAGTTTATTTCGTACCATGAGAAAAATTCCATATTTGACATTACTGAGGATTTTTTTTTATTTGAACAAGATGGACACTTGCAGTTTTATTGTAAACCAAAGGATTTTAACAGTTATTGGATAGTTTTACATTTAATGGATGTTTATACTCTTATATAAAAGTTTATACTTTAATACTCTGAAAGTTCATCTTATTTCATTAAAGGGAGGATGTCATGTCATGTATCTAATGCATGTCCGTACGGTGCTGCAACCTACCCATGTACGTGGAACTATATTTTGGGCTACATTATATACGGTATTGAAGTATGGCCGCCTTATCGTTTGTCTCTCTCGAATGTGCGATATAACAAGTTCTTTGCATGCATATTGATCATGGAGTTTTTCATTAGTTCCTGCAGACTGGTTACGCAACCTAGATTTCTTATCGAATTTTTACGCGATTTCTTGAGACCTTCAAAGATGTGGTCGTCTGTTAACAGGGCACAAATTGTAACCATTGCAACCAGTTTCTTATAACTTGACATCCAGAGAGGTCCATGAAAAATCTACTTAGAAACCTGAAATTAAGTCTCTGTTACGTATATCCTCTGAGCTATGCTTAAGTTGAATGGGGATACCACCTACAAAATTTGGCTTCGATAAAATTTCTGTAGTGAATATTTTCCTAGTCAGCTGAGCGTCATGACCCCTGGGTCACTTGTTTTTCCTGTATGTGCCCTAGATTTAATTCTCACAGCATGTTTATACAAGTATTTCATCTGTAAAAATCTGAAATTTGAAACAAATTTATCAAAATCTGTACATTTTATTCAAGTTTCAAGCACCATGTCAAGTATTTTCACATCAAGCAAGTGGTATGCAGTGTCCTAGAGCTATAGCTCTCAGCTCCCCAGGCTGTTATGTAATCGCTTTTCTCCTGGCCAGCTCCCTCTGTCTAGGTGAGCTGGGTCAGGCTGTCTTCAGGGACTACCAAAGAGAGTCTCTCTCTCTCTCTCTCTCTCTCTCTCTCTCTCTCTCTCTCTCTTCCCACCCCTTCAATACACAGGACTAATAAACAAAATGTATCTTATAATTTCAATGTCAAATTCTTTTTTGTGGAAACTTGAACAATTCTGAAATTTATTTTTAAACAAAAAAAATATTTTTCAGGATATAATTCCTGTATTTGAATATGATTAAATATTATGATTTAATGTAAGTGCTCATTCACATGTTGAGATATAACTACTTTGTAGCATTTCATTCACATCTCTTAAAGTTGGCTTGGCCTTGATATGAATAACACTGTTAAACTTGGTTAATCAGGAATATTCGGCAAACTTTCGTGGGATTAAATTTTAGCTCATATGGCAATTTGTATATAACAATTGAAAACTTAATTACATTCACAAATTTTTTGTTTATGAAATGTATCCTTTAATATTATACTTAAGCCTATTTTTCCTTATTGCTTCATTAAATGGTTTCAGGCCACATGTTTCATTTTTTACACAGTGCAAATGCGATTTATTCCTAACTGGCTTGTTTTAACATGCTTATTAAATTTTGTTCATGCACATTTGAATTTTTGTACAGCATTTTTTTCACTTTATTATTATACTTTTACTCATGTCCATTATTCTATCATTTACAGGGTTTCATTTTAGCAGAACCATTTCCTCTTAGCCTATCAAATGCTAATATGTATGAAAAACCAAAAGAAATAAGAATCACGTATACTAGTACTTCAGAATATTGTGGCTTATTTTGTTCCTGTTGTAAACCACCTACTATCATTTGATGGTCTGTCGTACATCTTTGCATATATTCCAGGATTGGTTTTAGGTATTGGCCTGAAATTTTACATGTCATTATATCTTGGGTAGCTTTTTCTGGTACACAATACTGATGGTGACACCATCGGAAACAGCCCCTGAAGTCTAACTCTACGCATTAGAGTTTGAATCTATAACCGGTGAACTGCTACTTCCCATGAAGCGAAGCTCCAGTGCGCAAAAAGCCTGAGTAGGTGAGCATGGAGGACAGGCGGTTACCCAGGCAGCGCCCGTCCCCCTCGACGTCACTGATATGGTTTAATGGAAAGGCAGATGCCAGTACACATGGTTTCAGAGTCGTCGCAGGAGTTGTCGGGACAATGCTGAGGGCACCCTAAGGACGGATTTTTTTGTCAGGGTTTATCCCTTAGCCTTTCTCTTTCAAGTCATCAGACTGGTTCCAGGTTCACTGTTAGGAAATCATACCCTTCATCGAGGAAAGAAGGAACGCGCTGATAGCTAACAAAAGTATTCCTAGCAAACAAAACCTGCAAACCCTTTGGGCTGCCCGCAGCAAGCCTAGCAGAATGCCAAACGGTGTGCGAACGAGAACTGGATTGAGCTATGCTCCAAGATACAGATTGCAGCTGACACAGGCAATATCAAAGGAATGTATGGTGGAATCAAACAGGCACTGGGCCCAGTACAGAAGAAATCCGCGACATTGAAGTAGTGCACTATTCTGAGCTGAATGCAAGGGAGAACCAAGTCTCTGAAGATATCATGAATGCCGTTGGGTGCAAGCCCATCCAGGAGAAGATTGACAGCGAACTAATCCTCGCAGAGCCCAAGCAAGCACTGAAGTCACTTACTACTGGCAAAAGCCCTGGGGATAGACGGCTTCCCCGCCGAGTTCCGGAAGTGCTGTACCGAGGCTGCAATCCAAGAGTGCACGACGTTGCTGTCTGCTGGAAGGAAGTCAAAGTACCACACGAGATGAGAGATGCCAACATAGTCGCACTGTATAAGAACATAGATGGCAGGAGAAATTGTAACAACTATCGCGGCATTTCCTCCTCAGCATCATTGGGAAACTGTTTGCCTGGGTCTTACTGAAGAGGGTTCAGATTTTAGCAGAAGAGTCTACCCAGAATCCCAGTTACCAGGAATTCCGCGCGAAGAGGTCCACCTTCGACAAGATCTTTCGGTGAGAAAGTGCAGATGAAAAGCAGGGAACTAAGACAACCACTGTTCATGACCTTCATAGACCTGACGAAGGCGTTCGAGTTGGTAAAAGGGACGCCCTTTTAAAGATCCTGCCGAATGTCCACCTAAGCTGCTCAGCATTATAGAGTCCTTCCATGACCAGATGAAAGAATAATGCCCAAAGTTCAGTTGAAGTGTGTGCGGGCTTCCCTTTGCACAGGATGCAGTAGTCACAACCTACTCTGCTGAAGACCTGCAGAAGCTCACGTCCTATTTCAGCGCAGCCTGTCAGGCCTTTGGTCTGACGATCAGAATGAAGAAAACGCATGTGATAGGGCAGGATGTGGACACTCCACCAGACATTAGAATCTCAGATTACCTGCTAGCGGTCGTGCACAACTTTGTCTATGTGGGCTCAACGATCTCCCTCCCCCCTGAGACTGAGCTGAACAAGTCTATAGGCAAGGCAGCCACCACCATGTCCAGGCTGGTAAAGAGTGTGGAACAATAGCAATCTTACAGAACACACCACTCTCCAGATCTACACAGCCTGTGTTGTTAGCACCCTGCTGTATGTCAGTGAGGCCTGGCCACAATAAGCCCGACAGGAGCACAAGCTGAATTTTTTCCACATGCGCTGTCTCTGTCGGATCCTGGACATCAGCTGGCAGGATAAAGTGCCAAACACGGCTGTCATGAAGAGAGCAGAAATCCTCAGCATGTTCGCCATACTCAAACAAAGACGCATGCGATGGCTTTGACACGTCGTAAGAATGGACAAAGGTCGTATCCGCATGGATCTCCTTTTCGGTGAACTGGTACAGGGAGCACGCCCCATAGGTAGGCCCCATCTCCGCTACAAAGATTTCCGCAGGAGAGACCTGAAGGCCATTCGGAGCGAACCGAACAACTGGAAAGCCACCGCCTCAGAACGAACAACCTGGAGGCAAACAGTACAGAAAGGCCTCACTAAGTTAAAAGGGATCCTAGCTCAGTAATCCAAAGCCAAGAGGCAGAAGAGGAAAGCCAGATGCCTAACCGAGAGAACAACATCAGAGTTACTCCCGCATTGGCTTGACGAGCCATACAATATGCTGTTCCAGAACATCCATCCAGGTCGCAACTCCATAGTCTTCTGAGACTAAAGGATGCCTACTGGAGGCGCCACCTATAATCGTTCTTGCGTGGGGTCAATCCATGCACGTTTCTTATAAATGATTTGTTGCACTGGCCAGATGTTTTTCACTGATCTTGATATCTTTGTCACACACACGACTGGTGACGGCCCTACTATCATTTGTCGGATATATGTCGCATACCTCTGCATATATCTTGTGAGTGGTTTGATGTAGGAGCCAGGAATTCTATATTCGGCATGCCCATATATATCACCAGCTGAAGACTGATGGTACCTTTTACAATCGTTTTTGATGTAATGGCTTTACACAGTCGGATAGTTTCTTACCCAAGACTTGTGGTACCACATTCGATCCTATTATGCCAGCATATTTCATGATTGACATATCGATAGGTTGGAATTTAGCAACCTAATAGATACTTTTATAGCTTATGTCTGGAACACAAGACCGGGGGCCCCTACAGTTGGTACAGCCATGCACATGTCAATGTTCACTTCCAAACCTGGACAGATTGGTTTAGACTCAATCCTGATCTTGATTTAGGCTTGCTTAAATCTTGATCGGGATCTGGTCGGGACACATCCCCGATAGATCCAGACCAGTTCACGATCAGCATTCAGTCCGGCCTAAAACACGATCTTCAGTTAAAAATAAAGAGCATGACTTCCTATCTAATCAATTCAAGATTATGGCTTCCCATACTACTAATTCAGCCCAGCACTTAGTACACATACAGTTTCATGTCCTCAAAACCGTTTTATTTGTTACATCAATGGAAAATGTTTATAATTATAACATTTTGCAATTTCTTTGTTTTAATACAGATTTCCATTATTTTGATTCATGGGGTGTATGTAAAAGTAATGTTTGAATGATGTGTTGCAATAAACTGTATTTTCATATTTCTATTTTTAATGTCAAGGATATAAATTTTGTTTTTAGAATTACACTTTTACATTAGGCAACAATATTCTTTCATATCATTAATTAATTTTTCAGGTGAGGGGTCTGTAAAACCACACTTTTTAGCGAACCTGTGAGCTTATGCGATGGTGCGGCGTCGTCCGTCTTGCGTCGTGTGTCGTGCGTCGTCTGTACGTTAACCATAGCTATCTCAAAAACGGCAGAAGCTAGCATCACCAAATATTAGCAAATAACCAGTCATCTGAAAACTCTAACGGAAAATTGTTTTTTCTAACTGCATTTTCTTAGGTTTTATAGGTAAAAAGCTAAAAAAGCTTTAAAAATCTTCTTCTCCGAAACTGTCCAGCCAAATTGTCCAATATTTCACAGAAATGATCCCTGGAACAATCTTTCTCAAGTTTATTCGAATGGTTCCAGTTCGGAGATTTTTGGCCGAGTTACAGGAGGTTGAACTTAGTCAGCTGTCCAAAAAAGCACACTAAAATTAAAATCTCAGAAAAGACTAGAGCTATAATCACCAAATTTTATACCAATGTTTGTCCCATATGTTATATCTGAAATTGAGGTATTGGTGGCACCACCTACATTGATGTGTTTTTAACAAGCGAAAATGTAATAGTAAACTCTTCCAGCTTATACACTGATTTATGATAAAACTATTGAGCTGATTTGTTTAAACTTTACAAGAATTTTTCTATGGTAGGGTTCTGTAAGATTTATAAGAATAGATTGGATAAATACAGCTTTAAAAAAGCATTTATGTGTTTGAAAACAGATTTGACAACATGCTGAGCAACAGCAGCCAAGTCAAGAGGTCACTCATTACAAACAGGTGGGGTCCAGACATCACCTTGGCAACTGACCTGGCTCTGGCGGGTGTCTAGACTATTTGTCTAGACGTCTAGACACAGCGTCTAGACACAATGTCTAGATGCAGAATTCCCAGATTATTGGAACTATATCTTTCAACTGTTTGAAAAAACTTGGTTTGCATTTTAAGCGAATCGGGTTTATCATCAGGTCACATGTGAACTGCTGCGCCCTCATTCTTGGTTGACCTCTGACCTTACCTCGTTGCCCAGCGTCCGTTTGTGCGTCTGTTTCCACACATAAACCCACATATCTCGGGAACCGTTTGACCGATCAGGCAAAAATTTTGAACAAATATAGCCGTTTGATAGCTTTATAACATACACTAAAAATGGTGGCGCCATCCGCAACCATTTTGGCACAGCGTCCATCTGTTCATCTGCCTGGAGATAAAATCACTCATATCTCAGCAGTGGTTTGACTTTTCCACCTGAAATTTTGCAGGTTTATTCATCCTGGGCAGCTACCTCGATTTTATGACAGGTGGCGCCAACTACATTCCCGTTTACTCTGCAGACATCCAAGCTCATATCTCGGGGACTGTTTGATGGATTGGGCCAAAATTTTGCATGTATATAGATCTCACATAGCTCTTCATCATAGGCAAAACTGGTGGCGCCACCTGCAACCATTTATGCACAGCGTCCATCTGATCATCTGCCTTGGGATAAAATCACTCATATCTACGAAGTGGTTTGACTTATGCACCAGAAATTTTGCAGGTTTATACATCCTGGATAGCTTTCTCGATTTTATGACAGGTGGCGCCACCTACATTCCCGTTTATTCTGCAGACATCCAAGCTTATATCTAGGGAACCGTTTGACCGATTGGGCCAAAATTGTGCTTCTGTAGAGATCTTACATAGCTCTCCATCATTCACAAAACTGGTGGCGCCACCTGCAACCATTTATGCACAGCGTCCGTCTGATTATCTGCCTTGGGATAAAAAAACTCATATCTCAAAAATAACTCATATCTCAGCAGTGGTTTGACTTATCCACCTGAAATTTAGCAGGTTTATACATCCTGGACAATTTTCTCGATTTTATGACAGGTGGCACCACCTACATTCACGTTTACGCTGCAGAAATCAATGCTAATATGCAACACACCTCACTCTTTTCCCCTTGCCACTTAATCCATGCCTTACTTCACCAGTTCCACTCTGATTTCTACGGATACACATAGTCGCTTGTCGACTACCCATATTCTAGTTTTAAAATGTCCTAGTCCGAAACTTGCAGGTCCGAAACGTCCATTTTGCTGAAATCATAATGCGAAGGTAGATATGCAGGACTTAAGAGGATCAATATTTAATTTAAAAAATAAACCTCCATTCATACTCCCAAACTTTGCACAGGTTCGCATTAGGCCTGTAGGCCTTGTTTTATTGTACCTATATTTATGCACCTAATGCTATATATTAAAAGTGTGATGTGCAATAATAAAGTTTCATTATGATTCAAATACATATTTAATATTAACTGAGGTGAAAATTTCTTTAATTTCATCAAACGTTTGTACTGGAGACATGGTTTTGTCTTTTGTCCACTCGTAGTCTGAATTATGATTTGGCCTGGACCAGATCCCGATCGGGGTTTAGGCCTGACTAAATCTTGATCGGAATTTGGTCTAGACCAACCGGTGATTGGTCTAGACTGGGACACATATTTAATGAGAGGTTGGACCTATCGGATGTATCTGCATTTCCTCAGATCTTTTATAATTTATTTCGTATACAAACTGGTCGTGTCACCCATCACAATCGACTTTGCGTGGCGTCAGTCCATGTGTCTGTTCTGCAAAAGTGAAAATCAAATATCTCAGGAGTTGTTTGACCCTCAAGCGACCAAGTTGGGTAATTTATGACCCCATCGATGTATTTATGTGTGCCGTTTTGATGGTTTTAATAAAAAAAAATTGTTTCCTACCGGTTATATACCATGAATTTGTCTATTTAGTCCTCCTTTAACTTTCCATAATTTCCTTACAGGGATAGGGCTATTTACGTGGGAAATATTCTGAAAAGTTATGTGGGGTCGTTTGTGATCCCAGGAAAGTTATGCGTTTCCTTTAACATTATAAACTGTCGAAAAGTGTTCCACCAAAACCATGACTGAGACACCTGGGCTTAGTAAATTTCACTGCTTCAGAAGTCTTAAGAATAAGATATTGGGTCATTACCAGGAATCCACCGTGCAAACCCAATAAATACTATATGACAACATCCAGTCAGTGTTTTTAATGCTTGTCACACCAGCGATAGTAGACTTAATTCAATTGATTACACTAGAAACTAACAGAGAAGTCAGGCAAATCTTAGTAAGTTGAATGACTATCAGCAGAAGAACCAAATTCAGGCATAGAAATCAGTTGGTTACTCTTATATGTAAGCAATTATTGAATAATTGTTGCATGGTTATAAAAATCTACCATGAACCACAACATTATGTATGTAGCATACAATAGAAAGGGGGCACAACACAAGATCTGTTAAAAAGGTGGGATTCCCAAAGTCTCGGGATATCTTTTTCGAAACCTGCATTACCTGCCCCAATCATTGTAATGTTACACTTGAAAAGTATATGATATCATATATTTTATGCCAGGTATACTGGCTTTTCAGAATTAAAGATGTTTTTATCTTGTGTATTTTACATGGGGTATCTGTCTCTTTCAGTTAAGCATTTTATGGTTCTTTGGTCATAATTTGGGAAAGATGCAATTGATTATATATATAAAACCACTATGGACATGTTTTTGAGGCAATTTCAGTTTAGAATTATCCATAATATATTGTCTGTGAATGTAAAGCTATACATATGGAAAATAACTGATACCAATATGTGTTCATATTGCAAAAAAGAAACAGAAACAGTAGTGCATTTATTCTGTGACTGCGACACCGCTAAATCATTTTATAGACAAATTAGTCAGTGGGCAGAACACGCTGGAATAAACATGCCTGCACTGACTCCGCTTCTTTTATATACAGGATGTGACAAAGACCATGCCAATAAACGTATAATAGATTTGTTAATATTGCTACAAAAATATGTAATTTTTAAAAATAAAGAATCGGGTAATTTTCCATCTTTCACTGTATATATATCACATGTTAAGAAATTGGAAGGATTGGAAAGAAGACTAGCTGAAAAAAATAACAAAATATATATTCATAAACAAAAGTGGGGTAACCTACTTAATATTTTTTAAAGAGAAAGAAGAATTAAAAAGAATTTTGAGAATTAGCTGTAAATAATTTTGAAATGTGTATAAATATGTAGGTAAGAGTATGTGCATGTGTGTGTATGTATATGTGTGTATATATTTGGGTGTATATATGGGTATATATATATATATATAAATGTGAACGCGTGATCCTTCATGGATGTATATATACGTATGTATGTATATTTAAATTTTTATTCGGATCTGGTAAATATTATGTTGATCTGACCAAACCAGTTAAATCTACAAATAACATTGTTGTTCTTATTAAATTAAATGTTTGTTTCCAATGATATTGAAAATATATCGACAGAACGAGATATAATTATAATTGTTGTAAAAAAAAAAATAAAAGTCTCTTCACCAATACTCGGTTGGTATCCTCTCGGCAGAAATACGTCTACATGGTCCATATGCACTTGTCTTTGGAAAAGTACAAACAGGTAGCAATATAAGCAATTTTATAAAATTATCTTGTTAACTCCTTTTTGTTGATATATATATATGTATGTACTTTGTCAGAAAAACTTGAAACATTGTATTTTAAATCCTGCAATAGTGAAGATGTTCATGTTATAAACACAAGATTTGTAATTTTTTTTCTTGTTCCGAGGGATGTCGATGATGAAAAAGAACGTTATAAATAAATATTTAGTAATACTGAGACATCCAAAGAAGAAAGAAGAAGAAAAAAAAAAGAAGAAAAAAGAAAAAAAAAAACAAAAAAAAAAAAAACAAAAAAAAAACAATACAATGAAAAGTGTTTTTGTTATTATTATTATCATAATTATTTTAATTATTATTATTACATTTTTACATATTCCACAGTTTTTGCACACACGAACCTGCATATGCAATGTTTAGGCAGGCAAAACCAGACTTCTATAAGCTATATAAGATTTACATAACATATATCTATAAGATATATTCTAAATATTGAATTGTGAGCACAGTACTCAGTCATATATACTCACAAAACTATAACTAACAATAGTTTCTCTGTAAATTTTGTATAACCCCATCATTATAAACTAGAATACGGGTAGTCGACAAGCGACTACGTGTATCCGTCGAAATTAGAGTGGGATGGGTGAAGTGAGGCATGGATTGAGTGGCAAGGGGAAATAGAGAGAGGTGTGTTGCATATTAGCATGGATGTCTGCAGCCGAAATAAGTATGTAGGTTTCGTCACCTACCACAGAATCAAGAAATTAAGCTGTCCAAGATGTATACATATGCAAAATTTAAGGCTGATAAGTCAAACCACTACTTGTATATGAGTGATTTTATCACATAGCAGACAAACAGAAGGACACTGTGCAAAAATGGTGGTAGATGGCGCCACCAATTTTGTGTATGATAGAGAGCTATGTGAGATCAAGACACATGCAAAATTTCAGGAGGATACAGCAAACCAGTTTTGAGATATAAGCCTGGATGTCTGCAACGTAAACATAAATGTAGGTGGCGCCACCTGCCACAAAATCAAGAAAGCTATCCAAGATGTATAAACCTGCAAATTTTAGGCAGACATGTCAAACCACTGCCGAGATATGAGTGATATTATCCCACAGCAAAAAAAATAACAGACGGACGCTGTGCAAAAATAGTTGGAGATGACGCCACCAGTTTTGCGTACGATAAAGAACTATGTGCGATCTAGACACATGCAAAATTTTGGCCCAATCCGTCAAACGGTTTCCGAGATATGAGCTTGGATATCTGCAGCATAAACGTGAATGTAGGTGGCACCACCTGTCAAAAAATCAAGAAAGCTGTCCAGGATGTATAAACCTGCAAAATATCATGTGGATAAGTCAAACCACTGCCGAGATATGAGTGATTTTATCCCCAGGCAGATGAACAGATGGACGTTGTGCAAAAAGTTTCAGGTGGCGCCACCACTTTTAATGTAGGTTATAAAGCTATCCAAGGGCTACATTTGTGCAAAATTTTTAGCCTAATTGGTCAAACAGTTCCCGAGATATGTGGGTTTGTGTTGAAACAGACGCACGAATGGACGCGAGGAGAGAGGAAAGGTCACAGGTCAACCAAAAATGAGGGCGCGGCAGTTCACATGTGAACCGATCATAATTCTTAATTTAAAAAAATTTTGCCCATTGGTTATGGAGGGGTTCTCCGGAAACCTATGCGGCGGCGGCGGAGGCGGCGTCCGACTTAAAACATAGTATCCGCAAAACTATGTTTTATCGGATACAATGAGGAATTCCGCTTTGAACGATATACCATATAGATCCTTGATAGTCAGTATAGGCTACTCATAAAGCAGGACTTTCATCGTCGAATGCGATCCGCAGTTCTAGCTATTAATGGATTGATATGCTGCGTAACTACATCCAACGCGCATATGGATAACACCTGTAAGACATCCCTTGGTTTCGTGAATGTACACTGTGTAAAAGTAAAGAAAATAGGAAACATCGCAGATTATTAATGGTGTATAATAATGAGCGATACCATATCTAACAAATGGGTATCGTTCATGTTAGAGTCCCATGCAGACATATGGTGTTTTCTGGGCCACCCAATAACCATGATATATTCACGAAGAGACATATATAGACCTAACTCAAACAACAACCCGGTGAATACGGTAAAATCATTATTATAAAAACATCTTACATTTTCGACATTTATTCTTATAGTGATTTTTATTTTAATAATTAATATAACAGAAACTGTGAGACTCTTTACCGGTGTATGCGCCACTTGGCGTTGGCTATACTTCTTAAAGTACATCAGCCAGAGGGTTCACCGGCACCAAACAGGTGACAATTGCTATCAAGGTTTTTCTTAAAGGTGTATGTGTGTAGATAATAAAAATGCCTGATGGCAGTATGAAATTGGTAGCTTTCTGTAAAATATCAGCCTGTTTTGAAATGCACTTGCAGTGAAATTGCAATTTTGCGGTACATACTATTATATATATATATATATATATATATATATATATATATATATATATATTATTTAGCTATAACATTTT
Source organism: Sipunculus nudus (assembly GCA_026874595.1). Classification (NCBI taxonomy): domain Eukaryota; kingdom Metazoa; phylum Annelida; class Sipuncula; order Golfingiida; family Sipunculidae; genus Sipunculus; species Sipunculus nudus. Next base: position 79,661,182 of record CM049311.1, on the reverse strand, counting down.
TATATAATGCTGTTTTAAAACAAGTTTGTTGTCAGTCGATAGTAGACATTTATAGTTTTCATATGGGGTGTTAATTACTAATGTATATAGCTTTTCAAATTCCAAAGATTTGAATACTTTTCCTCACCCTGTGTCATAGCAGTTTGGCAAATTTATTTAAAAACACAAGGAGTATTTTTGATAAGACCAACCCTGACTAGTTTGGTTTTTATGAAGTGATTAATGAAGTTTGAAGTCTTTTAGCTGAAAAAAACATGTCTGGCGCCCAACTACAATTTGAGGATTTAGGCGTGGTCACAGAAAGGTATTATTCCATTCTAACGTTAGCCTATACATTTCCGATTGCCACCAACTGTCCACAGAAACAATTAATGCCTGGTTGATGTTTTTGAGTACTTTGTGTTGCATACCCACGCATTTATCGAAACCTGATTTGTTAATCCTCTTAATTATTCCACACGGCTGCTATCGGGGGCTGATATATATATATATATATATATATATATATATATATATATATATATATATATATATATATAGACTAAAACTCAGATGTCGCAAGCCAAATGTTACATAAGACATGCATGCAGAGACGGGTACTCGGCGAGTTGTTAAAATATATGATTTTTGCATGTCTTCGATCGAAAAAAAAAAACAGAAAAGGGTGACAAGTCATTTTATGAAGTAAATTTCTATTTGTATGTTTTTGTTATATTGGTGCCTAAGTCAATTGTGATATCGTTCAAACAAGGCCGCCTTATCTGCACTTCTGGCCAGATTCGCTTTCTTACACGAAATATTAAAAAGCGCCTTCGGCTGAGAGAGGGCTATGTTGTCTGCCGAAATATTTCTATGCAAATATTTCCTACAAAATTAACATATAAAATTAAGGCAAGAGCAGTAAATGTACCTACAACATTTTGCTTCAATGGGTTGCAATATAAATAAATGATAGATACTGCTGTTTGTCTTTGTGTCAGGACTAACTGTGAAGCAGAGCTGTAAGTTATTCATTCTGGGTTGCCTCTGTTTATACTGTTAACATTTCTGACAGAAAAGAGATTTCTAAAAAAATACTACTTTCTGTAACGAAAACTAGATGTCTATTTTAACCGTAGGGCAAACAGAGTTTTAACATGAATATATACCAGTTTGCTTTATTGCCAGTAAGTGCAATGACTCATCCTGTTCCGGTTTTATGTTAATACAAGTCCAGTAAATGCTAGAGATAAGCCCAAATAAATAAAATCAGTTGCTGAACAAATCTTATTTAATTCTAACCTGCTTTGACTCAGGAGTTAGGGACTTTGCCTCAAACAAAACTCTGGCAGTCCAGTGTCAACTAACTTTACCGAATTGGAAGAAGTACATGGGTCGCCTTTAGCTATATGTACTTGCACCATAGAATGACATTAAGATCCTTTTGATTTTAATCTTTAAAATGCAAATTTTTACTAAACGGTGAAAGCAACTTGTGTCCCTGTCATTCCCCTGGTTTGAGTACTTGCACCATAGAATGACATTAAGATCCTTTTGATTTTAATCTTTAAAATGCAAATTTTTACTAAACGGTGAAAGCAACTTGTGTCCCTGTCATTCCCCTGGTTTGAGTACTTGCACCATAGAATGACATTAAGATCCTTTTGATTTTAATCTTTAAAATGCAAATTTTTACTAAACGGTGAAAGCAACTTGTGTCCCTGTCATTCCCCTGGTTGAGGGAGAATGGTAATCACTGACTATTGTACTCGCAATATAATAACAATTATAATATCAATTTTTTTTTTGGTTTTGCCCTTAACAGAATATCACCTCTCGCTTAGTAGGATATCACAGAATGGAGAAACATGATCTAAAAAAAAAAGGTTTTGTTTTCATAATTATCTTTTATTTAAACATTTCATTAGAATCACACGATAATAAACATGAATATAACTTATTTGTCATTCTTCTGGTGATTTCTACAAAATTCCATGCAAGTGCTAACTATAAAGATTATAACTTGATTTTGCAAGGTAGCCAGGCTTAAAATATCTATAAGATATGATAGACCTATAAAAGCCCCGGTGATAGTCCAAAATAAAAATGACGAAATGATTTTCATATTCCACTTGGTGTTATCTTTCAAACCATGCATAATAAAACTCATAAAATTTTATGTTTTTCTGTCAGAAAGTGATTGCATATTCATATGATTATGGACTTATAAACTGATATTGTTATTTTCCCTTTAACCTTATATACATTGAATATTACTTAGATAGTTTTATTTTGGAATATGAAAGTGCAATATACACACGGGCCTAGTTGTGAAATAATGTAACAAACTCTTTACAATGTAACAAATTCTTTGGGGAGTCTTTATCACTCAGCGGACATTCACGCTGAACAATAAAACTTTACATAAGTAAACAAATTCTTTATATTAAATACATTATAATCTGTTACCTCTTCTGTTGATTATAAATGTTTAACTTTACTAAGTGCCCCACTGGTCATAATGCTCAGCTGAATCTATATTGGTCAGTGATCTAATTCTTATATATATGTCAAGGCCCAGATTGCGATCTGGACGGATCTTAGATCTGTCCAGCCCAAATTGCGATCGCAGTTCAGGCCGGCCCAAACTGCGATCGCAATCCAGGCTGGCCAGATCTTAGATCCGTCCAGCCTAGATCGCGATCGCAGTTTAGTCCGGCCCAGACTGCGATCCTGTCTTTCTTGCTTCAGGATTACAAGCTGGTCTGGACAGATCTAAGATTAGTCCAGCCGAGATTGCGATCCCAAACTTGACCAGCCCATATTGCGATCCATGCTTTTACGATCTCATGAAACACTGGTTGTTTTACCAACTCATTTGGTATTGCATTGTACCATTTTCCCATAATAAATACAATTATAATACAGAAAACATTTTCACTCCTTCATATAACAGGAGTGAAAAATGGGATGTTTCACCAACTCATTTAGTATTGCATGGTTGTTGAAAAAAGGTAACAAGGAACCCATGGGTTTTATATGCTCAAAAAATATGATTATGAAGAGGAGGTAGGCAAGTGCAGGTTTTGTGTGGTAATATAAGCTGTATTATGAGCTGATGGTGTTTAACTCAAGTTATGTAAGATTATGATAATATCCTTGGAGACAGGGAAGAGGATTGATGTCATTTATATTATATACAGTAGGAAATGGTGTGCTGTTTTCACATAGGTTTTGACTTGGCCATATAACTTTATCTACATTGCAGTAGAATTATTTGAAAAAAAAAAACCTGTCCATTTTCAGTCATGGTAATTCGGATTTTTACAAATGAGAACTTTTATTTAATAATTACTGTTTATTCCTACCCAAGAATAAAACTTAAATAATATAACTATTTATTATAAATTAAAAACAAATATTGTGTCAAATATAATTTAAATTAAAAATAATAACAGCATCATATGAAAAGATCTTTTAAAAATATAATCGAAATAGATGATTATTAAAATAATATTATAGAATATATTCATGAATGCATTCATGATTACATTTTGAAAGTATTTGCATTTGTATTCAAATTCTTTCATTTATACCTTTATTCCTATTTTTATGCATGAAATTATGGAGTACATATATTCATATTCGCATTCAAATATATTTGCAAAGTATTCTTATCATGTCTGGTATTTATTCAGTTTCAGCAAAACAAAGTTCTTGAGAATCCAGAATTTACTAATTTCACAAATTGATCATAAGTATGATCATAATGATCATAAATACCTGGTTTTATGGCTTTAATTTATATTTAAACATAAAACTATTATATTCACTTTGGACTACTTTCACATCAAACTTAGCACACAGCAAAAGTCTTATGACAATTATCAACATTACAGAAATCATAAAGAGAATTTGTCTAAGATCTGATTTTTTATCAAATTTAAATATTTTTATTTTTAAAAATGTTAAAAAAAATTAAAAGCAATCTCAGCTATGAAACCATTATAAGAATAAAAAATAACTCAAGCATAAGAACACCCTATAAATTGTACAAGGAGAAAACTAGAGATGGGCAAGTTTAATTTTATTAACATTAATTGAGGAACCAGCAATATAGATTTTGATTATTTACATAGTCTTGTGACAGCTGATACAGCCACGAGTCTTAATATTATTAGTGAAACATATTGACATATTTAATCAGTACTTGTCTGAGTAAAATTTTAAAATTTTGACTATATTACTTTTTTTTTTTTTAATTTTAAATATAACTATAAATTAACAAGCTGAAACACTTGGATCGCAATATGGGCTCGTCAAGTTTAGGATCGCATTCTTGACTGGACAGATCTTAGATCTGTCCAGTCCAGATTGCGATCCTAAAGCAAGAAAGACAGGATCGCAGTCTGGGCCATGCAGACTAAACTGTGATCGCAATCTAGGCTGGACGGATCTAAGATCTGGCCAGCCTGGATTGCGATCGCAGTTTGGGCCGGCCTGATCTGCGATCGCAATTTGGGCTGGACAGATCTAAGATCCGTCCAGATCGCAATCTGGGCCTTGACATATATACCAAGGACAGTTTAAGAGAATCTGTATACACATCCCGGGACTAGCGATTACCAGTTGCGCCTTCATATATATATATATATATATATATATATATATATATATATATATATATAAATATATATATATATATATATATGTCAAGGTCCAGATTGCGATCTGGACGGATCTTAGATCTGTCCAGCCCAAATTGCGATCGCAGTTCAGGCCGGCCCAAACTGTGATCGCAATCCAGGCTGGCCAGATCTTCGATCCGTCCAGCCTAGATTGCGATCACAGTTTAGTCTGGCCCAGACTGCGATCCTGTCTTTCTTGCTTCAGGATCGCAATCTGGACTGGACAGATCTAAGATCTGTCCAGTCAAGATTGCGATCCTAAACTTGACCAGCCCATATTGCGATCCATGCGATCCAAGTGTTTCAGCTTGTTAATTTATAGTTATTTTAAAATTAAAAAAAAAAATAATATATGTCAAAATTTTAAAATTTTTCTCAGACAAGTACTGATTAAATATATCAATATGTTTCACTAATAATATTAAGACTCGTGGATGTATCAGCTGTCACAAGACTGTGTAAATAATCAAAATCTATATTGCTGGTTCCTCAATTAATGTTAATAGAATTAAACTTGCCCATCTCTAGTTTTCTCCTTGTACAATTTATAGGGTGTTCTTATGCTTGAGTTATTTTTTATTCTTATAATGGTTTCATAGCTGAGATTGCTTTTAATTTTTTTTCACATTTTTTTAAAATAAAAATATTTTAATATGATAAAAAATCAGATCTTAGACAAATTCTCTTTACGATTTCTGTAATGTTGATAATTGTCATAAGACTTTTGCTATGTGCTTAGATTGATGTGAAAGTAGTCCAAAGTGAATATAATAGTTTTATGTTTAAATATAAATTAAAGCCATAAAACCAGGTATTTATGATCATTATGATCATACTTATGATCAATTTGTGAAATTAGTAAATTCTGGATTCTCAAGAACTTTGTTTTGCTGAAACTGAATAAATACCAGACATGATAAGAATACTTTGCAAATATATTTGAATGAGAAAATGAATATATGTACTCCATAATTTCATGCATAAAAATAGGAATAAAGGTATAAATGAAAGTATTTGAATACAAATGCAAATACTTTCAAAATGTAATCATGAATGTATTCTATAATATTATTTTAATAATCATCTATTTCGATTATATTATTAAAAGATCTTTTCATATGATGCTGTTATTATTTTTAATTTAAATTATATTTGACACAATATTTGTTTTTAATTAATAATAAATAGTTATATTATTTAAGTTTTATTCTTGGGTAGGAATAAACAGTAATTATTAAATAAAAGTTCTCATTTGTAAAAATCAGAATTACCATGACTGATAATGGACAGGTTTTTTTTCAAATAATTCTACTGCAATGTAGATAAAGTTATATGGCCAAGTCAAAACCTATGTGAAAACAGCACACCATTTCCTTCTGAATATAATATAAATGACATCAATCCTCTTCCCTGTCGCCAAGGATATTATCATAATCTTACATAACTTGAGTTAAACACCATCAGCTCATAATACAGCTTATATTACCACACAAAACCTGCACTTGCCTACCTCCTCTTCCAAATCATATTTTGTGAGCATATAAAACACAGGGTTCCTTTTTATCTTTTTTCAACAACCATGCAATACTAAATGAGTTGGTGAAACATCCCATTTTTCACTCCTGTTATATGAAGGAGTGAAAATTGTCTTTCTGTATTATAATTCTATTTATAATGGGAAAATGGTACAATGCAATACCAAATGAGTTGGTAAAACAACCAATGTTTCATGAGATTGTAAAAGCATGGATCGCAATATGGGCTGGTCAAGTTTAGGATCGAAATCTCGGCTGGACTGATCTTAGATCTGTCCAGACCAGATTGCAATCCTGAAGCAAGAGAGACAGGACCACAGTCTGGGCCGGACTAAACTGCGATCGCAATCTAGGCTGGACGGATCTAAGATCTGGCCAGCCTGGATTGCGATCGCAGTTTGGGCTGGCCTGAACTGCGATCGCAATTTGGGCTGGACAGATCTAAGATCCGTCCAGATCGCGATCTGGGCCTTGACATATATATATATATATATATATATATATATATATATATATATATATATATATATATATATATATATATATATATTTAACTGATAATTGCAATCTGTCATTCACAAAAAGAAACACAAAAGTCTTAGGCCCTGCATTATCTTTTTGCATTGTTCAAATTCGCGAATAATGATGGAACAATAGAGAGTGAAACTAAGAAATACCATTTCAGCTTGAGTCCATCATAATCGGTAAGCTACATAAAGATTAAATTTTCTTACCATATAGAATATTACCGGATTTGCTCGCAGAAGATAGGTAAACATTAATGGTGCCATCTATAGTTTATATAATCGTAAAAGTCATGCACATGATCAATATTTGGTAAAGCATATTATAGAAATTGTAGGCAAATCTTACAACAATACAACAATATAAGCGAATATAAGTTTAACTACGCTAAGGTAACGCTATCCCTCACATATCAGCTATTTTTTCATTTCCTGACTTGAGTAGGAAGATCTGAGAAAGATCAATTTTACTCAAGTCTACGCTCTTTACACAGCGCTTTACCTATAGGGCTACTTCCTATATCGTAAGGCGCTGTTTGTTATGACCTCGTATCCTGCTTTGCAACACCAGAGGGAAGCACTGTATTTTTGTCCAATCAGATGAAACTTTGTGCTGGAAGACAAAGCGAAGGGAGGAATACACGGAGCCAATCATATTAATTTCTTTTTGAGTGACAGCTCATCCCCCAGCGTAACCGTCTAAACAGGCCACAGGCTCAGAGAGAATTGCCCCTGACGTGGTTTGCTTAGGGCCTTGGGCACATATAGAATGCTCGGCCGGTGAGCTGTAATTCAAACGATACGTAACAACAAAGGCTGCGTGCACACCTCGCTGGCTGGTTTCAGTTCTGCAGACAACAGATACATGGCTACGCTAACACAGTCATAATGTCATAATCGAATCGGTCGATGATGCGAGAATGCACAGGGAGCAATTTAAATTCGACCGGAAACTCATCAAACGGCGCTTGAAGCGCGGCAATGGGCGGAGCCAGGATGCCTGTTGAGTGTTTGTTTATTGGCATCTGATTGGCTGCTTGTCACATCGTACGCACGTTTATATCAGTGGACAACCAACCGCCATCAGGTGTCTAAATATATCATAAACGGTCAAAGCTGGCAGCGTGAAAATCAGTTGCTTCTTTAGAAGCGCAAGATTTCCGCTGCCTCGGGAGCGTAACTCAAGTCAACATAAGTGGCGATAATTGCAACTTACTTTGGCATACCAGTCATGGGATCAATATGCTCGGTACTGGTCACAACATTATGAATATAAACATTTGTGATCAAAGTTAAAATAAAGTAAAGACAAATCTTATAATAATTTAGCACACCTCATGCTTATTTAGTCATCTTTTTATTATCTCCAATAATAAGCCATGGAATCAAAGAAGTTATTTTTTGGCTTACACATATTGGGACAACCTATATAGGCCTAGCTTACAAACCAAATACGAATCCCATGATCAATATTTCCACAGGAAGGTGCGGACCCCCTTTTCCAGTCGTCCGAATTTCTTTAAGGGTTTCAGACTAAGTTTTGTGTCCTGGAACACCCCAAGCCCCCTTTGCAGACCTGGGGACATTTTTTATAGGTTTTTCCATTAGTCCTGGCGTGTACCCCTCCTTTCTTTATTCCTGGATCTGCCCCTGTACTGTGAGGGCATAAGAAAGTATAACCGTAGGTGATACACCTATTGATCATAACTGATACATCACTGAAAAGATTATTTTGCTGGATATAAGTTTAGCATATAAAGTTTTATGAGGTAAATTTATATAACCACTCCGTTGTCGTTTTTCTTAGGGGTGAGGGTAACCATAAGAATGTAGGCCTATTACTTAAGCAGGATACACCCAGTGGTCATAATTAAATAGCTTGTCATACTGAAGCGTATCGTTTAAGCTATCATTCGAGACCAAATTTGACTGGATATACGTTTTGCAGATTTAGTTGTATAGGGCTTTTAACCACTCTGAAATCGGTGTTCTTGAAATGAAATATATATATATATATATATATATATATATATATATATATATATATATACGTCATCCAACATAAAACATCCATTTATAAACTGAAGGCTACCACATTCATACTGCTATCAGGCATTTTTATTACCTACATATGTATACCAATCAAGCACACATGGTGAAAATTTGTCACCAAAATGGTAGGCCTACCGATGAACCAATTTTCGGGGTCTGGCTTTAGTACTATTACGTGTCTTGGTACACAAATTAAATTATATCATTATTGTTTATTTTTCTTTTAACAAATTTCGTGTAAAACGTTTTATCCAGGTTATATGAAAATAGATAGGAACTCGTTCTGAAAGCCCCGGGCCTTGGAACGACATACTGGAGCTACATTTCTCTATAAGCAAAAAAATCGATTTTTTTTATTGTTTAGCCATTCATTTTGAGTTTTACGAGGTTAACCCATTCCCTTGGCATGTTCCATCGGTACCTACTCTTAACTTTAAAAATAATTAACGCTCGGTAAAAACTAAAAAATAAAACTACGTTATTTATTTAATTTTTTTCTTGCATAGACTATATTAATACTAATTTAGATAAGTAGTCTATGTATACACATGTGTCACGGTAACCTAAACCATAGCTGGATTATTACAGGTCGGCTCTTATACCAGCGAATGGCTAAAGTTCATGGTAGGGACAAAAATAATTGGGCAATGAAAAATAATCCTTAACGTTGAAAAACAAAGTTCAAGTAATACAGTTTACGTCCAAAAATTAAACGGATTGGTCTATTTGTGTTACCCCAGCCCTCCATAAAATTTCATTAATCAAATCTGTTAATATCCTCCATTGAGTGAAAGCCAACCAAACAAGGTGACAACTGAATATCTCCTCTTGCAGCGGAGATGTAATAAATCCCTCACAGGGCAGAGCAGTGGCACTGCTGACTAAAATCGTATTTAACGTACGTGGCGCCATCTACCGTATACACAAAGCACTATTATAGGCAGCACAAGGGAAACCGCATGACACGGTAAGTCCAATTCATTGTTCTTAATAATTTCTAAAAATAATAAGCTAAACTCTGCATATATTCATACATGTTTCAAGTAATGTCACTACGTTCACAAAGGAAATATATGGAGAAAAAATATCACAGTAAAACCTTGCAAGCAAGGCGAATGAGGTTCCGATCTTTGCAGTTTTGCTTCCAACAGCAAACGGCTTGCACGGGATGTAAACGATGAATTATCACTCGGCGTCTGTTTCATCCTTCCCGGCTACCTTCAGGGAACTGGTGACGTAATCTGCTGATGTCACGCACTTAGTGACAGGGGCTGAAATGTGATCCCGTTAAGTAGCTTAGCACAGTCAAACAAAACAACGCTTCTGGTGTAAATTTCGAGGTAGGTCGTGTAAGGTGAATACGCGCCATGCGTTTGTATTGTTGTTTGCAGCATGGGGTCACAGTGTCAATACCCAACAATTGTGAATACTGAACTGTATGTTTGATGGATCCCGATGTGTCATTATGAAAGATGAGTCGAAGCTTGACTGTACAAACAGGTAGAGTGATTCAGACACTATTGGAAACCATTAATTATCGTCACTGTGTGTCCATTGTCATTGAAAGATATTGCGCCGGCCTCGCCATTGGATGTGCACATTTGTGTTTTGGGGATAACGTCATTCACTAAGATAGTAGTCATTTTTATATGTGTGTGGAAACAGCTGGAAACCATGTGTTCATGAAGAAGACCGGATCTTGTAAGTTGATTGTTAGCTGAACCGGTTCAAGGCGGAAAAGATTTTTTTTTTCATATAATGCACATGTACACTTAACATTAAGCTTTATATCTCTTTTTTTTCCAATAACTATGTGAAGGTTTGTAAAAAGGATCTTGTATTAAGCTTCCAGAGAAATTGGCAGGGTTTGAAAATAAATGAATGCTCCTAAATTAGCCCTAGCTCCTGTGCTCTCTTTCTATGCTACGCTGTGCGATATAATGCAGTTACTCCTAAATAAGACATTAAGTTGACCTAGAAAAGGAAGCAACATGAATTATTATAGCCGCCAATGGTGACGTAACAGGTTTTTAATTTGTTTAAATATGTGTGTTAATCATTAAAAAAAAACAGCAATTGAGGAGTCCATTTTTATGGGCAAGAATTATTATTTTTAGCGAACCTGTGAGCTTATGCGATGGTGTGGCGTCGTCTGTCGTCTGTTGGCCGTCGTCTGTACGTTAACCTATACTATCTTGAAAACGGCAAGAGTTAGCATCATGAAATTTTATGCAATAAATTAGTCATCTAAAAAACTCTATCGGATTCTGCTTATTTTCTGCGGATTTTGGCTAACTGCATTTTCATTGATTTTAATAGGGAAAAAGCTAAAAAAGCTTTAAAAATCTTCTTCTCTGAAAGTGTTCAGCCAAATTGTCCAATATTTTACAGAAATGATTCCTAGAACAATCTCTCTCAGGTTTGTTTGAATGTAGTAATTTCGGTGATTTTGGCCTAGTTACAGGAAGTTGAACTAAGTCATCAGTCCAAAAAAGCATACTAAACTTACAATCTCAGAAACGGCTGGAGCTTTCATCACCAAAGTTTATACCAGTGTTGGTCACATGGGTCATATCTGAAATTGAGGTTTTGGTGGTGCCACCTGCATTGGCCTTTTTTGTACGGGGGTCATCAGTGCCTGTATCATACTGACGGCTACAAAAAAACATCTTCTCTGAAACCATATGGCCAGATTGTTTAATATCGCACTGAAATGATCCAAGGGTAGTGCTTTCTGAAGTTTGTTCAAATAGTGTCAGTTCAGTGACTTTTGGCTGAGTTATGGGAAGCTGAATTTAGTCATATGCCAAAACAGCCCGTTTTAGCTCAGTGGCTACAAAGATCTTCTTCTAAAAAAAAACTGGGCCAAATTCTTAAATCTCACACATGAATTATCGTTAGATGTTGATAACTCAAATTTGTTCAAATGGTTTTGGTCCAGTGATTTTTGCCTGAGTTATGGGAAGCTTAACTTAGCTGTTTTGCTGTATTTTCCCATATGAGTTATAAACCTGCAAAGTGTTTTTTGACTGACGCCACTCAGGCCAGTTTGTTTAATAGTTTTCAAGAATAATCCCGTGAATAATTCTTATAATAATTGTCTTTTATGGTTCTGAAGAATGAATTTTGGCTGAATTATAAAGATTGAATTGAGTCATTTTACTATACATGTTAGCTGTGTAAAGCAGATTCATCGAGCCTGGCACCAGTTTATCAACATCCATTACATCATGCCTCTAGACCTTCAGATATTGGTTAATATTGACAAGAATGTTTTTTAAAAGCTTTTAAAAAATGTAGATTTATGATTTCAGATATTCTTCATGCCAGGCAATGTTAACAATCATAGGTATACAGCTCTCTGTGGGTATATAAAGACAGCTATACATGGATTATAAATAATTGGTTAATTCAAGATTTTGCCATCAATGAGATGTATCTGTATTATAATTTTGCATTCAATATGCATCTGTAGTAATTTTTAATGAACCTGTGAGCTAATGCGATGGTGTAGCGTCATCCGTCGTCTGTATGTTAATTCACACTATCTAACAGCTGGAGCTAGCAACATGAAATTTAATGCAAAAAATTAGCAATCTGAAAAACTGTTCATCGGTTGAGTGCTAGCTCTCAAAGAGTAAAGACGTGTTCTTACCGCAGGAGTGTTATCACGATATGTTCGCTAGTTTTACTAGCTACACCAACAGTGTTTCTGTGCGTCCATAACCAAAGATATGGAGGTCGGCATCTGATACAAGGAGTTCCTTTGGATATACTTAACCATAGCGCCTACAGTTATTGAGCATTTCCTGATGTTCAGTTCAACACAGTAGCCTCAACACAACACAAGCTCTACATGTGCTTAACTCAACCTGTGGGGAGTCGACTACAAGACATTGACAACTGGAAAACCTTACGGGAATTCAACCAAGTGTATGCAGTGACACCAACTACCATAAATACTCGCTTATAAGCCGATCTTGCATATAAGTCGGATAAAATTTTCAGGGTAAATATCCGGTAAAATTTTTTTCAAGCCATTCTGGAGGTCAAAACAGGTCTGAAGCAGCAAACATGACCATCGAGAGTAGTGTGACAGGCCACTGGGGAAAGATGAATTGTAATAACTGGCCTCTCATTTTTGACATTCATACCACTCCAACTGTAAAAATGTCATTTGTTTTGTTGTGCAATCTATTTAAAAGTTATTGGTCATCATAAAGGCTCAAAGAAATAAATATAACAGGTCAATACTTTAAGTATTTTGCAGAAATGAAGATCGTCTGACACCCAGAATTGGCAGGTGCGCGATAATAGAACAGCCAAGGATTTTTCACACTTTCCGTCATTGCTCATTTATTTTAAACTTCTAATGATTGCTTGTGTCAGATATCAATTAATAAATGACTATTTAAGTTGAGTTACTAAAACAGGATTGTCGCGGACTTCTCTTTATTTTATATAATCTGAATTGAAAAGGCCTGAAAAGGCCACGTGACAGTGTGAGCTGTCCTCAGCTATGTCATATCCATGAATCAAGGGCAGGAATTTTATTACCAGAGATTTTTATTATACATTCTGAGAAAACACAAGGCCGTAAAAGACAGTTTTATTCAAGTTTAATTAACTCTGGTCTTCCTTGCCTCCACGGACGGATGCACTAATGAACAATTACATGCGATGTAACTGCATATATGCAGCGTAGGTATCCAGCATAGCGAACCGCAGAGTGAGAGCATGGAAGCCAGGGCAAAAGGTCAGTCGCTCTTTGATCAAACTCCGTGAATATCCGGAAAAACTAATGAATATCCTGTGGTCATGAAGGGTATTCCAACTGATATAGCAGAGTCCGAACTACTTAGCCAACTACAGACAAATAAAGCCCACAGCTGCCATCCGCCTTAAAACAGCTGCGGGTACTCCAACTATGTGCATGAAGTTAGTGTACAACAACAGACAAGCCGCCGAAACAGCTCTAACTAGGGGCACAATCATTGGACCGGAATGGTTTGCTGCTGAAGCCTACAGAGAACTAAACATCCCATTCTGCGGTCGATGCATGAATTTAGGTCATCAGAGACGTGAGTGCAACAGACCAAGCTGGTGCTACAGATGTGGAAGTGGGAGCCACCCAACAAAACTTTGTCAAGCAACTGCCTTCAAGTGTGCCAATTGTAATGGGGACCATTCAAGTGCATACAAAGGATGTCAAGCCTACAAGTCTTACAAGACAACAGCAATGAGAAATCTTACTGACCTTCCTAAGGATTATACTCCATTGGAGATGGCCACCCACCCACCTAGGATGGATTGTGAAGTCCAGACAACAACTAAGAAGACTAAAGAACAAACAACACAGACGAAGATCTACAGAGTGAAATCAACCAAATCACAAACGTCAAGATCAGAAAACACAACACAGAAAGAGGCTAAAACAACTAAAAGGACAATTTCGACCCAAACTAAACCAATTGCTGTGGATACTACAACCCAGACACAGAAAGAACTGACACCTAAGAACTGACACAAGCTATGGATACAACAACAAGTATGACCGCTAGATGTCACCCCCTCAAAATAATCCGCAGAGAAATACAGAACTTACAAAAGTGTACAGACCGCGACATAGATGACAGAGAGGGCATCAGCTTTATGGTCGACATAGTTGAAGACCTGGACCAAACACCAGCACAACGAAGAGAGCTACGGATGCAAAGAACAGCCACAACATATAATATGACGATGGAAGAAGTGGCGACACGCTTTGACTGGTCAGATGACTACGAGGGCCCATTACAAGAATCAAGTCAACCTAGCTCAACTCCAGAACAACAGAAAACCAATCAACCCAAGCAAGCTACAGAACAAAGCCCCCCGAAGCCAAAACAACAGAAACAGCCAAATCAACCGAAAAAGCCAACAAAGAAGAAGAAGACGACCTACAAGCCATTCCAATTTTAAGCAACACAACAACAAATGTGAAAAATAAGAACCGCCCCCGAGTAAAAGTGTAAAACGTCAAAGAGTCAACCGGCAACTTCGTTTATCGGCTCCGGTGAACAGGGACTTCATTTCACCACATCATTCATCATCAACATTTAGCTTAAGGAGCCCCTGGCGAGGGGTCTTGACCTCTAATTTGCCAGAGGTGCTCGGGGAGCTGATAACTACTTATTGCAAAAAAAAAAAAACTCTGCATTTTCTTATATTTTATAGAGAAAAAGCTAAAAGACCTTTAAAAATCTTCGCCGACGAAACAGTCAAGCCAAATTGTTCAGTATTTCACAGAAATAATCTTTTATAGCATCTCTTACAAGTTTGTTGGAATGGGTCAAGTTTGGTGAATTTTGGCTGAGTTACAGGAAGTTGAACTTAGTCATCTGTCAAAAAAAGCATACTAAAATTACAATCTCAGAAACAGCTGGAGCTATCATCACCAAATTTTATGCCAGTGTTGGTCACACGAGTCATATATGAAACTGAGGTATTGGTGGTGCCACCTGCATTGACTTTTTTGTGCAAGGGTCATTGGTCATCTGTACATTAACCCATCATTTCTCAGGAATAGCAGGAGCTACCATCCTCAGATTTTATGCAATAATCTGTCACATATCAAATGTTGTGGGATTCAGCTTATATTTTTGCTATCTGCATGTACTTAGATTTTCATGGGGAAAAAGCTGAAAAACCTTTAAAAGTCTTCTTCTTGTAAATGGTCCAGCCAAATTGTTCAATATTTTACAGAAATGATCCCAGAGGCAAGCCCTCTCAAGTTGTTTAAATGGTTTGCATTTGATGAATTTTAGCAGAGTTACACAAATCTGAACTTAGTCAAGCAAACTGACGTAGTAATCTCAGAAATGACAGAAGCTAGCATTACCAAGTATTGTGCAAATGTTGGTCACATGACTCATATTTGACGTTGCAGATTTCGTGGTGCAACCTACATTGACCTGTTTTTATTGGCAAAAAAAACTCGTAATTTTAGCCTCTTTCAGCTTAAAATGTTTATGATGAAACTGTCAAGTTGAATTGTTCAATTTTTCAAAAAGAATTATCCTAGGACATGGTTCTTTCAATCATATCAGAATAGATTGAGTTTGTTGATTTTTGGTTGAGTCGTGAAAAGCTATGTCTATTTCAAACTGAGAACTGCAACAGTGTTCTTCTACAAAATTATTGTTTCAATTATATCTTCTGTAACATTGCACAAAAATTATTCTTCAGTGGCCTTTGTTCAAGTTTACTTGAATGATTTTTGGCAGAACTATTGGACCTTTAACAATGAAAGGACTGCATCTTTTATTATTCTAGATATTTTGATGAAAAAGTTTAAGAATATGCCAGATTGAAAAAAAAGCATTTTAGCCAAAGTCTTTCAGTATGTGTAAACAGATTTACAATCAGGCCAAGTTTGTGTCTGTATCTTAAAATAGATTGAGAAATTGCCAACTGTTTCAGATTTAGCAACAGATCAAGAGTTCATTCAGTGCAACCAAGCACAAGGCATGTGATCACCTCATGGGTGACATGTGAACACCTCATAGGTAGCATGTGATCACCTCATGAGTATCATGTGATCACCTCAAGGTAAGTTTGATGCATTGGCCTAATATTTTGACCTGTCTATGTGTCTTTGATGGCTTTCTCGCTCACAAGACAGGTGTCGCCACCTACAATGACTTTTGCACAGTGTGTGTCCCTGCTTTCTCTCAGGAGGGGTTTGATATATCAGTCTGAAATTGGGCATATGTATATGTCGAGGGAAGAATGAGATATCTGGGAACATCCGGAATCCTCCTGGGAAAAATTAGAATTCTGATTTTTCCCAGGAAAAATGAGAATCCAGAGATTGTATGAAGGGATTCCCATTCTTCCCAGAAGAATGAGAATTCTCATTCTTCCTGGGACAAATGAGAATTCCAGTCTCTCCCAGGAAAATTGATAATTCTCATTCTTCCTGGGATGAATGGGAATTATTGATGCCAACTTAACTCTTTTAATTTTTTCATACTTAGGCAATCTAACATAGATGTTTATTTTCACTGAATTGTAGATTAAAAATATTCACATCTAGAAATCTTTTTAATTGAATTATGTGTGCTAAGAACTGATATGTAAATATCAGGTGTGGTTGTTTTCAACTTACATGTATCTGATGGGTTTAGTACTATCATGTGTGAATAAAACTGATTTTAACAGAAATGTGTTTTCTACTTTTTTCATGACAAAAAATTTTACTGTTCTTTTAGCAATGGTCAGTTAATTACATTAAAATTTGGTTATAATACTGTAGTAAAATATGCAAACTTAACCAACCTTAACTATTAAAAGGATATCATTTAACAATTTGAAGCTGGCTGGGAAAAATAAGAATTTTCCCTTTTTCCCGGGAAAAATCAAAATTCTCATTTTTCCCAGGAAGAATGAGAATCAAATCATAGAATGAAATGATTCTAATTTTCCCCGGGAAGAATGGAAATTCCCATTATTCCTGGGAAAAATCAGAATTCTCATTTTCCCAGGAAAAATAAGAATTTTCATTTTTCCCGAGAGGATTCCGGATCTTCCCAGATTCTCATTCTTCCCTCGACATATATATCTCTGATTGCTTCATTGTATACAAGACTGGTGGTGCCAGCTAAAATCATTTTTGTATTGTGTGCACCCATGCCAGAATTACAGCAGTGATGTTTGTTTAATTTTTTCATATTCAAAATGTTTAGTACTTGCATTGCACACATACATGGAAAGTAATGGTCCAGCATTGAAGCATTATACCTGGTGTATTTCCCAATGCACAAGTTTGCATTAGGCCTGTAGGCCTTGTTTTAAATTTATGCAGACTTTCTTGCATTTTGAAATATATATATATATATATATATATATATATATATATATATATATATATATATATATATATATATATATTAATAAAGAGAGAAAGTCTGGCTAACTCACAATGTGTTTCTGTCATTTTAGTGCACTTTAAAACATTAAAGTAACAACACTTACATTCACTTATTTTTAGGGAAACTATGAGCTAATAGGCAATGGTGGGGCATCGTTCATCATCCATCGTCCCTACGTTAACCAATACTATCTCATAAACTGTAGGATCTAGCATCACCAAATTTTATGTAAAATATCAGTCATCTAAATAACTCTGTCGGATTTTGCTTATTTGATTTTGCTATCTGCTTATACTAAGATTTTATAGGGAAAAAGCTAAAAAAAATTTATAAATCTTCTTCTCCAAAACTGTTCAGCCAAGTTGTCAATTATTTCACAGATGTATTCCCAGGAACAATTTCTCTCAAGTTTGTTTGAATGGTTCCAGTGTGGTGATTCTTGGCTGAGTTACAGGAACCTGAACTCAGTCATTCGGCAAAAAAAGCATACTGAAATTACAATATCAGAAATGGCTGGAGCTATCATCACAAAATTTTATGAAAATGTTGGTCATATAAGCCATATTTGAAATTGAGGTATTGGTGGTGCCAGCTGCAACAGCCTTTTTTGTACGGGGGTCATCAGTCAACATTAGTCATTAATCCATAATTTCTCAAGAATAGCAGGGGTTAGCATCCCCAAATTTAAGGCAAAAATCTGTCACATATCAAATGTTGTGGGGCTTAGCTTTTTGTGGTGCCAGCATCAGTTAACATTTTATAGGGGCCTGGACAGTCGATGGGTAAAATGCTCTGCTATCTCTGCTGGCGACCCAGGTTCGATCCCTGGCGCGGCTATGAGAGTGGGTTGTAGTTGCCCGTCCAAGGCCAGAGATTTTCTCCGGGTTCTCCTCCACCTCTACAGTCTACCGAACGCCACAATCTGAGCCATGGAGAATGCCGCAATTAGTTATAATAACTATATGTACAATCCATGTAAAATAAATTAGTTTATATTCATGGGGAAAAGCTTGAAAATCTTCTTCCAAAACCATTCAGCCAAATTGTTCAATATTTCACGGAAATGATCTATAGGACTATCTCTCTCAAATTTGTTCAAATGGTTTGAGTTTGATGAATTATGGCTGAGTTAAAGGAATTTAAACTTGGTCATTTGACCAAGTAGGCATATTAACATAAAAATCTCAAAAGCGACAGGAGCTAGCATCACCAAGTTTTGTGCATATGTTGGTCACATGACCAATGTTTGAGATTGAGTTTTTTGTGGCACCATCTTCATGAACCTGTTTTTTAAGTGCAAAAACGTATTCTTTGACTCTTTCAGCTTTAAATTGTTCCAAGATGAAACTGTCAAGCTGAATGGTTTAATTTTTCACAAGAATTATCCTAGGGCACGGTAGGTTTCTTTCAATTGTATTGAACAGATTGCGAACATTGATTTTTAGCTCAGCTGACTGAAAGTCAACTGATGTATAGGAATGGTGCTTTGTCAGTCATCCGTCTATCTGTCCAGCTGTCAGATAGCAGGGCACAAGTCATACACCTAACCCTAGAAACTTTTTTTTTTAATGTCCAGGTAGGAAAAAATAAAATCTCCTAGGATACATACATTGACTTATGATCCAAAGTTACTTTTGAGTCAGATGAGATGAGCTTCAAAGTATTTTAGTGTACTTTTCATATTCTGCCAAGTAAAGTGTTTAAAAAATACCAGAAATTGGTTAACCTTTGCATGTGCTTCAACCATATTACCAAAATGGGTAATCCACATGTCTTCTTCTACCTTTGTGCAACAATGAGCAATAGGAAGGTGTTTGTCCCCGACAGTGGAAAGTCTAAAAGATAAGGTTATCTGCAACATATTGCAAGAATTGGCAAGTTATTGATAATTCTAAATGATTTTGACCGCCAAGGTACTCCTTAACTAATATAGATTTTGTCAGTTCCATCGTACTCTGCAACCATTAAATGAATATGGTCAATCCATAGATTTCCATTTGGAAATTTGCAAGCCAAAGAAATTCCTTAGCCAAACCTACCATGCAGAAATGGTTATCTAATACCCATTCTTCAGGCTTTGCACAGAAATGGATAACCCATACCCGCTCTTTAGGCTTGGTGTGGGGAAGAGTATGTTATACATTCTTACCCCACAGTGCAGAAATAATTGATAGGCATTCTTAAAGCTTTGTTAAGAAAAAATTAGCCCATTAATACCACACAGGGTTTTTGCGGTGCCCAGTTCGCGGTCATATTCCACTATAATCCCCATTGATCCCAGTATTCTTTATAGAAAGAGATTTAACTCCCTCAAAAGTTATTAAGGTAAAGCTTTTATGTTCAAGCGGTAAACATAGACTATAAGCTTCACTCTTAATGCAAAGGCTTTTCAGTTGGGTAAATACAGGGAACTAAAACCAGTGAAATGACCAGTTTGACAATTTTTTTATTGGTTAACAGGAATATTAGTTTCTATACATGATACATCCATACTTATCCTTATAGTAAAACTATGGTTTTGATAGTAAGGACAATTAATGCTTTGAAAAAAAGGTTGTTTGAAAACCCTACAATTAAAATATGAAGAGGGGTATCAAACAGACAAACAGACAGACGCTGTGCAAAAATGGTTGCAGGTGGCGCCACCAGTTTTGCTTATGATAAAGAGCTTTGTGAGATCTATATACATGCAAAAGTTTTGCCAAATCGGCCAGACGGTTCCCGAGATATGAGCTTTGATGTCTGCAGTGTAAATGTGAATGTCGGTGGCGCCACCTTTCATAAAATCAAGAAAGCTGTCCAGGATGTATACACACGCAAAATTTCAGGTTTATAAATTTAAATAAAGCAGAGATATGAGTGATTTTATCCCAAGGCAGATAAACAGATAAACGCTGTGCAAAAATGGTTGCCGGTGGCACCACCATTTTATATGTATGTTATAAAGCTATCCAAGGGCTACATTAGTGCAAATTTTTTTTCTGGATTGGTCAAACAGTTCCTGAGATATGTGGGTATATGTGTCAAAACAGACGCACAGATGGACGCACTGGAGAGGAAAGGTCAGAGGTCAAAACAAAATTGGGGCGCAGCAGTTCACATGTGACCAGAACTTAATCCGGGTTTCGTAAAATTCCGCCCAGCGGTTAAGGAGGAGTTCTCAACACACCTACGTGGCAGCGACGGCAGTGGGCTGAAAACATAGTACCTGCAAAACTCTGTTTTGGCGGATACAATTAGGGGAATCCAAAAATGTCTAAAGGCCACTATAACCAATCTATTACTTATTATTTTGGTTCTTAAAGGTCAAATTTAAGAGTCAAAGCTATTTACACTTTTCTAGGAAAGATTGGTTCTTTTTATTTAGCACTGTGAATATGTGGTAATCAGCTTTGAATGATTATCAAACTTTAAGGTTGTGAGTAGTCTAATTAATTATTGGTACTAACTGGTTAATCAATATATATGTTTACCAATATATACCTAGGATATTAAGGAAAATGGGAAGCAACTGATTATAGCCCTAATAATGGTTGATCATATCCAGCAGACATTTTGGGACATAACCCAAATCAGTGAGTAGAGATTTTGGTTAACAACCACAAAACAAAAACTGTGCAGTAGACATTTTGGGAGTAGATGTTTTTGGCAGGAACCCAAAACACTGATAAAACTGACCTGTCTAATTCTTAGCATTGTGTCAGTGTTACTGTTCTCATACTTACATGTCTATTTACTTCAATGTCTATTTACTTAATTTATTAAATTCAATAAAATTTCAGTCTAAATTAGACTTAGTGTAAACATGCCTTAAATTACCAGTGGTGAAAAGACAATCACCTTACTACCCAACATTCACAGAAAACAACTTGGGCAAGAGAGCTTTTCAGGCACTTATTCATTTGAGTCTGAGAGGTCACCCCTCACACTAATGGGCAGCTGATATCAAAGCTGAATGGGCAGCTGATATCACTGTATATCTGAATTTATTTAAAAGCAATACCAGTATATGACTGGATTATGTACATATCTCTCAGATATAAGAATAGATGTTTATCTGTGAATATATGATATTCCATGGTACCACTAATTGTTTAAAGAAACATGTATGAACTGTAGTTGTTGAGCTTTTTATAGACTATAAATTAGAGTGTAATGTACAAAATAGGTGATAATGTTTTAATAAGTCACACCATGTCTGACCTCTCTAAAGAAGAGAAATAATTTCAAGTTTCCAAATTATTAATAAGATCATGGCATCACTACCTGAGACAAAAAATGTGTTTTATGTATAAATGTGTTATCACATAATAGCTAAAATAAACATTCAGTTAGCTAGACACATATGTTTCTTATTAGAATTGTATTATTGTACAGTGGAAAGCTAAACTTAATAAAAAATGTCTACTTCACACAGTATACACCCAAACTTCAGATAAAACTGGATAAACTGGCAAAACCTACATACACATTTCGGCTGCAGACATCCATGCTAATATGCAACACACCTCCCTCTATTTCCCCTTGCCACTCAATCCATGCCTCACTTCACCTGTCTCACACTGGTTTCGGTGGATACACGTAGTCTACACTTGTCGACTACCAGTATTCTAGTTAAATTATTATTCAGCTTAAGGCTAACCCTACTGAATACAAAACGCCCCTAGAGTGTATTTTCTCAAGTTTAGATGACTTTTGATAATACTGTACAAATTGTACAAACCACATTCTACCCCTTGGACTGTGTTCATCTTAATTGTTCAAATAAAGACTACCCCACTGAGCCTCACAGTCACACCCATATCGCTTTCTCAGACACCCAAAGGGTTTGATTGTACATCCTTAACATATTAAAGTTTGTAAAATCAATTCCCCTGATTTTTACTGCCATGAAAGGCCAAACTGTCATATGAAAAACAAAAATGACATGAATGCTGTGACTGTATTTCTTCCCTGGGAAGAAATGGTGGGAAGAAAGTATTTCTTCCCTTCCCTTCCTTTCCCTCTGGGGAGGTTGTGCCAACCTTGCCTGCCAATAGTTGAGGAAACTTGTGGACTTTGGGGTCACAAGGTTAAAGGTAATGGTCACAGGGCCCATCCATTCACAAATCAGTTTATGGATGATATCTCCTGTTTGGGTAGACAGGT
Source organism: Sipunculus nudus (assembly GCA_026874595.1). Taxonomy (NCBI): domain Eukaryota; kingdom Metazoa; phylum Annelida; class Sipuncula; order Golfingiida; family Sipunculidae; genus Sipunculus; species Sipunculus nudus. Next base: position 79,638,344 of record CM049311.1, on the reverse strand, counting down.
TGGCTGCAAACTGATTACAGGACCAATATTTTGAAAAAGCTCATAAACATATCTTTATAGACAAATTCAGCTAAGCGTCAAGACCTATGGGTTCCTAGTTATAGGAAGTAAAGATTGGTGCAAGTTTCTCAAGATCACTGTTACAGTTTCCATTGATTAGAAAGAACTCTCCCAAGTCTGTGAAGGCTGCTCAAAAATAATACATGTACATTTGTATGTGGATATTTTTCATTAAATATAATTAATTTTCTAATTTAATATAGAAGTGGGACATTATATCCTGGTTGTAGATAGCTACATTTCCATCTGGTTTTCAGGATATCATCTTTGTTATTTTCATGTTATGAGACAGTCCTCTGTTCCATTATAGCACCTACATGATACATATGAACTTCTAACATAATGCCCAGACTTGCGTCCCAGATGATGAACTTCATGTTTGAAGCCGTGGATAATTGTTTTGTATGGGATCACACCCATCATGAATGCCTGGCACTTTACACAACCCACTGAGCACCACATTGATCAGCTGACCTCTGCCTGACATTTATACCTCTGCTTTTCTATACCTGATTTATTCTTAGCCGTGACATTTACGCTGCTTGTCAGATCTGTCAAGCAATGTTACAACCCTAAGAGCAGTATTTGTGTGCACAGTCAAGTGGTACTAGATTAAGATATTCTGTAAGGTAGCACATCCACTGCATATATATTATATATATTTATCCTCATTTTAAGTGCAGACTCATGAAAGAAAGGTATAAAGAAAGGTAGAGCATACATAGGGAAATCTGCAGAATCTGTATGAACTGTGAAATACTTTATCTTTTAAGATACATCAGTTCCAGCAGCCCCCCTCCCCAGGTCCCTAATGCATCCCTATCAATGTTTTATTGGCAGGTATAATATTTTGATAGCTAAACTCCCATAACTGTTCATGGATGAATTTGGGACAACATTCAGAAGACATTAGGGACTTACCACAGTATGACACAGATTCAGAATATTATTCAAGCTTGTTTGTAGTTCAAATTGTTGTAGCCTCGCCCTGGACAGTATACGCATTCATTCCCACTTGTGTATTTGTGCGTGTGTTTGTTCACAGCATAACTCACACAATCATAAACAGGATCTCAAGAAATATTAAGAAATTTTGGGAATGGGTTCAGCAATTAGCATTGTATGTCAGTGTGGATATGGCACATGACCTGGATTCAGGAACATAATCAAGGAATGTACAGTCAGGTATGCGGAATGAACCTGGGAATATGGCCTAAATAAGTGAATGGGGCAGAGGTTAGTTCATTAGAATACAGATTTCTTGCTAAAGGTTGTATCCATTGATTATTTCTGTCCTCTTACACTGATTAGTCATATAAATTTATATATTTTTTATACAGTACTTTGGTCTACTGGTACAAGGTTTTTGTTATACATTTTCTGTATAGGGAACAAGACTAGCAACATGAACAGACCATCCCCCTCCCCCCCCCCCCCCCCACCCCCAACCACTTGGTATAACTTATTCAGGGGAACATTCATCTATTAATATCCCCCTGCCTGGTACACAATGCATCCCTTTAAATTTTTTTTAACTCAGCTGACTATAAGTAATCTGAGCTATAGTCGTGGTCCTTTGTTTGTCGGCCGTCCGTCCGTTAAAAGGGCACGTTTTGAAAACATTGGACCTATGAATCCAAAATTGTGCATACAGTTAGATGTCTCCTAAATCTCCTACCATACCAAAAATTGGGTCACTAGGACTTCATTCCTTTGAGATATTAAGGAAAAACCTCCGTTTTCCATAAAAAAGCCATTGTTACACTTCAAGGCTGCCTAATATCAAAACCACTGATCTGTTTTTGATCATATTTAGTATTCATATTTTTCCATACATTTTCTGTTAAAATACCAAAAATTAGGTCAGTGTTGAGTATTGTGTAAAAGTTATGGGCCCAAAAAAATGCAATTTTTTAAAAATCAGGAAATATATTTACTTATTTGACATGAGATTTGCTGAAGCTGGAGACTTTTTTCAGGGATATAAGTTTATTAAATCAAGATTCAATTGTTCACCCAAAATTAAATCTGAATTTTGCAAATTTTTTAAGTTATTAGCATAAATAAAAATCAATACCTTAAATTTTGTCCAACTTTGGCTATGACACGTTTTTTCCCATGTAAGCACTGTTGAATTAATTTTCACAGCATATGTACACAGGGATTTAATCTTTTAAAATCTGAAATTTCAAAGTAATTAATTGAAAAGAGAAGCTTTTATTCAGGTTTTCATTCACCATGTCAAATGTTATTTACATCAAACCCACCTAGCAGTACAGCCTTCACTTCTGTTATGTAACCCTCTCCAGGCAGCTTGCCTTGGCTCAGCTTGGCCATTATTAGTAGGCTTTCCCTCTGCCCTGCACCCCCCCCCCCCCCAGCTGGTGCATAAACTAGATGAATGATATAATTTTCTGTATTTGTTTCATTCTTATTCTAGGCTATGATACATTTTAGATTTTGTACCACCAGGGTAACAATGATTAAATTGCACATTTAATTGTGTCAACAAAGTGGTGTATTGCTATGAAAGTGTGGATGTTCATCAGATAAGTAATTCTTTACTTCAGAAGAGTAAAAACTTCATCATGTGTGAAATTGAATATTAATTCCAGTAATAAATAATAGCTGAGATAGTTATTAGCACAGTGATGTTGTTTGTCTCTCAATCAACTAACAGTGTGTATACTTTATGTGAAAAGATATTTTTATTTTATCAAATTTACAGAATCTTTTATTTCGTTGAATAAAATTAAGTTTGTACTGAAAACTCCAATGTACAAAACTTTTAAATAGTGATTCAAGTAATAATCTTGAAGATGCCATGTTGTGGCATTACTTTCTTTTAAATTCAGTTTAAACATTCATAATTTAAAAATAATAAAATATGTGTAAGCATAATATGACTCAGTATGAGCTACACTCTGGATAAATGATGATTGCAACTTAGAATTCTGATATTTTAACTTATATTTTCAGATATTTTATGGCAAATTTATAAAACTTGTAATAAAAAAAAATGAATCTGATAAAACTATTAATGGAAAAGTGGATATGCTAAAAAACATAGGCTTTAATATAAACTTAAATGCATTATTCCCTTGAAATTGAAATAAAGGTAGTAGTCCATTCTGTCCATTTGCCAATCCATCTGTAAATGTTTCATATGCATCACCGTATTTCAAAACTTTTACTGTTTTTCTTCATGACAGTCTTGTCAGAGTATTAGTTTTGCAGTCATATTTAGAACTTTACTATAACCAAGTAGGAGGGCCCCTTTCCTCTTAGCTTCTCATATGCTTGTATATGAAAAAAACATATTAATAGAATATTTTGCATATTTTGCATTTGCAACAATTTCAAACTTCAGCTGAGCACCGTGACCCATAGGTCCCTTGTTTATGGGCAGATTTCAGCACTTTCTTTTTAATATCACTCTTGGTATCTTCTCTACCAGTTCTAAAAATGGCCACAAGCCCAGAGCAAAGAAAGCCAAATTTCATCTCCTCAGGTGTTCAATACCCCAAAGTTTCCTGGAGCTTCCTCTGAGGACCGCAAAGTAGTTTTGGCCAACAAAAGAATGCATGTATATGTGGGAGATGGATTACATCTTCTGATCCCCCCTTCACACACACACACACACATATATAAATTCAGTGTTTCACACATTTTAATTACAAATTATATATTGAAAATAATTTGTTAGGAGAAATATATTGATTATTGGAGGGGGAAGGGCCTAATTGATGTAGTACTGAATATTATATATGAAAAAAATAAAATATATGTGAAGACCTGTCAGTCTGTAAAATTTATTTAAAGGAAAGCAGCCAAGGTTTACCAAAGCT